>JAPQNM010000049.1:13906309-13951309 GCA_029783475.1 Metacarcinus magister
AAAGGTAGTTGGGAAGCATAGATCATATAAACATGAATTTATGGTAAGTGGGTATGTTGCTTATGTATGTAAGGATTTTTTTTCACTAACTATTCTTGTGGCCGGCAGTGACTGAAGACTACAGTGAGCATGTTGATAACTCCTACGATGCATTCTTGGCCTATTCATATGCTGCCAGTCTCAACTTCCGGGCTGGAGTTACCATCTCCTTCATCCACTTCCCTTGCCAGTCCTGCCAACCATTCCTTCCCTCGGTTAGTGATAATGTATAACGTATTGATGTAGATATATGTTGAATGCTTTTTTGTGTCTCAATTTGATTATATATTTATTTTATGTCAAACCAGTTCAGCATTTTTCAATTTGGTTTTAGTCAATGAAAGACACATTTTTGCATTTGCACAGCGGTCATAAATTACATAGGATATTTTATTCTTCACTCAATACAAACAATATTATTTTACTACTGGGCTGGTTCTGAAGTTTTATGAAATTTTCATTATCCATTAATTATGATTGTAATTATCGTATAACTAGATTATGGTCCATAATTGTGAGTATGATTGCTTCAGTCTGCTCTTTGTTGACAGATGGAATACAGCACAATGTATCATATTCTTCTGGAGTACTCAGTCACCCTGCATGTCTTCAATCAAGATCTCTTTGACATACCCAAGGCCAGGGAGAAAAAGAAACTTCTAGGTAAGAAAAAGAGAGAAAAAAAAAAAATAAATAAAATATATATATATATATATATATATATATATATATATATATATATATATATATATATATATATGCTATATATACACTAATTCCTCGTTATATCAAGGTTCACGTTACGCGGTCCCGGTATTTCGCGGTTTTTTCTGTAAGACCTATTATTTTTTATATCGCGTATATTTTCGCAATCTAGCGGCATTCCGCAGCATTGTTTATGAGTTTAAATCTCGCGCTTCACAATAGAATAGCCAGACGTACTGATTCAGCCAATCAGAGCGTCGGTATAGTTTTCTCGGCCGCTGATTGACTGTTGTGTTCTAGGGGCTGATTTCACAGTTGCTTCCTATAGTTGTGATCGTTACCAATGAGCAGTGATCTCCACCACCATCAACAAATCCGATTTCACAGTCATCTTTCGCGGTGTTGTTTGTTTGTATCAATACCCGAAATTGGAACTTTTGGTAATGCAGGCTTGGGAGCTGGGAGACCTCCCCAACGGAGCTTAACAAAGCAATTTTTTACCAAAAGAATTAATTTCTTATCCCCATATATACTCTATACAATAATTTAAGGCAGAGGATGCCCGCCTTTCCTGCCGCTCCTCAACCTGAGAGTTGCTGCTGAAATGATGGGTGGAGCGTCATTAGTTTGGATTCATTTTGGTGATCAGTATAGGGGGCCTGGGGGGATGAGAGGGCAGACTCCTGTTAATCCTCTCATTCTCTCTTTCCGTGGTGTCAGGTCCCCTAGGGACCTGACACCATCTACCTTTTATATATACAGTCGTCCCCCCAAGGGTGAAAAGTCATGTGCAACAAACCTATTGAGTTTCTACTCAAGGGTGATTGATATAACACAAGAAAGAGAAGGATGGGTGGACTGTATATATTTGGATCTAAAGAAAGCATTTGATAAGGTACCACATAAAAGGTTACTATGGAAACTTGAGAACGTTGGAAGACTGAAAGGAAATATTTTAAACTGGATAGAGGATTACCTGAGAGGAAGAGAGATGAGAACAGTCATAAGGGACACAAAATCAGAGTGGAGGAAAGTCACAAGCGGGGTACCACAAGGCTCTGTATTAGGACCACTGATGTTTATAACATATGTCAATGACTTACCGGAAGGACTGAGCAGCTACATAATCCTTTTCGCTGATGATGCTAAACTGATAAGAAAAGTAAATAGTCAAGAGGATTGCAAAAAACTACAAGAAGATCTAAACAAGATCCAAGAGTGGAGTGAAAGATGGGAGATGGATTTCAATGCAAGCAAATGTCATGTGATGGAAATAGGAAAAAGCTCAAAGAGGCCTACATGGACATATAAAATGGGAAACAGCATTATAACAAGAGTAGATAAAGGGAAAGACTTGGGAATAGTAATGCATGATAATCTATCTCCAGAGAAGCACATAAATAAGATATTTGGAGAAACATACAATATGTTAAGAAGTATAAGAGTGGCCTTTCACTATATGGATAAAGAAATGATGAAGAAGATTACCACTACAATGATTAGACCAAAAATGGAATATGCTGCGATTGTATGGTCTCCAGATAAGAAAAAACATATAAAGAAAATAGAAAGAATACAACGAATTGCAACGAAAATGGTTCCAGAGTTAGAAGGGAGGACGTAAGAGGAGAGGCTGAAAGAAATGAATTTGCCAACACTTGAGGACAGAAGGGAAAGAGGTGACCTGATAGCAGTATACAAACTGTTAAATGGAATGGATAAAACAGATAGGAATATACTATCAAGGGAAGAAGCTGCTTACACAAGAGGCCACAAGAGGAAATTAAAAAGGGAAAATGCTTGAATAACACAAAGAAATATAGCTTTCCACATAGAAGTATAGACGCATGGAACAGTTTGAAAGAAGAAGCTATTGAAGTGAATAGTGTGCACAAACTGAAAGAAAAATTGGATCAATGTAGATACGGAGACAGGACCACACGAGTCTAGCTCAGGCCCTGTATACTACAACTAGGTAAATACACACACACTCACACACTGGACAAATACAGATATGGAGACAGGACCACACGAGTGTATGTAGCTCAGGCCTTATTTACTACAACTAGATAAATACAAACACACATACATGCACACAATTAGATATATACAACTACATATATGCAAATACGTAATTGCTTTGTTTATCTTATGGAAAGCTTATTGTTTACCTTTTTAATCCATCATCTGTTTCTCGCCACTTATCCTTTTTTTTTATTTCTCCATATAAGCTCCTGTTTCCTTGGAGCTACAGAGACGATGTCTCTTATAGTACTCAAAACTGATGAAATATAATATAACTGTTCGCATGTAGTACTTCTTACCTGTCATATTGCTATACAAATAGGAATACATACATTGTAGATAAATCAAATTAGGAATCCCTCCAGACCATATCCTTATTTCCTCCCTTTTGATGATTATTCACATTACTCATTTTTACACAATGTGTCAACTTCATAAGAACATAAGAACATAAGAAATGAGGAGACTGCAAAAGGCCAGTTAATGACCTACACGAGGCATCTCCTTGTCCCCCACTCTTGGAATAATCCAATATTTAGCCATCCCACCTGTCATCCCTATCCATACTCTGATCCAACCGTCTTTTAAAGCTTCTTATTGACTCAGCACTTACTACATGTCTACCCAGCCTATTCCAATCGCTCACGACTCTGTTAGTGAACCAATATCTACCTATGTCTGTCCTGAATCTAAGTTTTTCTAGCTTGTACCCATTTCCACGTGTCCTATCCTGACTACTAATTTCTAAAACCTGATCAATGTTTCCCTTATTAATTCCTTTTACCCATTTGAAAACCTCAATCATATCCCCTCTTGCCCTCCTTCTCTCTAGGAACTGGAGATTAAGACGTTTTAACCTATCTTTGTAGGGTAAATTTCTCAGCCCCTGAATCATCTTGGTCATTCTTCTCTGGACTGCCTCCAAGGAGCCTATATCCTTCCTATGATAAGGGGACCAAAATTGAGCTGCATAATCTAGGTGGGGTCTAACTAGCGCTAAACACAACCTCAGAATGACCTCAGAACTCCTATTTGTCACACACCTACTAATAAATCCCATTATCTTGTTGGCCCTATTTCTAGCTATAATACACTGTTCCCTGGGGCGCAAGTCACTGCTTACTTGAACTCCCAAGTCCCTCACACTATATGACCTTTCTAAGGTATTGTCATTTAATGTGTAGTCTACAGGCCTATTACCTTTACCTACGCTCATAATGCTATACTTGTTAACATTAAACTGCATCTGCCATTTCTCTGACCACTCGTACACCCTATTTAAGTCATCCTGCAGCATCCTAGCATCATCTAAATTCTTTACCGGTCTTCCTATCTTTGTGTCACCGGCAAATTTACTGATATCACTGTTTATTCTTGTCTCTAAGTCATTTATATAGATTATGAATAACAATAGTCCTAGTACTGATCCTTGTGGTACCCCACTAGTGACATTATCCCATTCTTATTTCTTCCCATTAATCTGTACCCTCTGTTCCCTACTAGTAAGCCTAATCCACTTTAGTACCTTCCCACCTATGCCATGCGCCTTGACTTTACTTAACAGTCTCCTATTTAGTACTCTGTCAAAGGCTTTAATAAACTATAAACTATAAACTATATCATACTCGTCCCCCTTATCTATGGTTTCAAATACTTTCCTATAGAAGGATAATAAATTTGTCAGGCAGGACTTCCCCTTGCTAAAACCATGTTGACTATGTCTAATTAGCTTGTGATCATCTAAATGTTTTCTAATTGCCTTTGCTATGATAGCTTCTAACATCTTGCCTACCATTGATATTAAACTAATTGGGCGGTAGTTACTTCTTTCTGCCTTATCTCCTTTCTCGAATATAGGAACTACATTTGCCTGCCTCCATAGCCTAGGGACTACTCTTGTGTCTTGGGATTTTCTAAAAATCATCGCAATGGGTTCAACGAGTTCTTCTCTACATTCCCTAAGAATCCTCGGAAAAATGTTGTCCGGCCCTGGAGATCTAGTCTTTTTAAGTCTATCTATTTCCCTACTAACTACTTCCCTACTTATGACTATTTTGCTTAATTTATCAACCTCTTGTCCCCTAAAGATCTGTACTGGCTCCCTACCCGATTCTTCCTGAGAAAATACAAACACATTTGGCATAAAACAAGGATCCAGTATATGTGTACAGTCGGCCCCCCAAGGGTGTGCTTAATGTAGTCCGCACCCCTTGCGCACCCTTGAAAGTTAATAACCTATGGGAAATTCACTAATGTAGTCCGAGACTCTTAAGACTTACTCTTTCTTCGCCCAATAATCCCCGAAATACATGATATAATGAAAGAATATACAGTACACATACACATGTGATTAAACATGATTGATAATAGATAGATACTGTACTGGCGGAAGCCATTACAGTATCTAGGATGGAAGAGGAGGAGGAGGAGGAATCCCACATCTGAGAGAGAGAGAGAGAGATGACGTCATCACAACATGGCCGCCCGACAAAAGCCGAATTTCTTTGTGTATTTCTCACATCTTATACAGGCGTGGGAAGAATGCAAAGAAAATCAGCGTAATTGAAAAGAAAGGACTAGTAACATCTTTAAAAACTCCCTTTGTGTTGCACTTTCTTCCTATTCACGTCTATGGAAAGATAGAGGAACCGTAACACCAAGGAAGATGTGATCTACGAAGCGATGCAAACCATAACAGGTCACAAGAAGAAGAGGAGGAGGAGGAAGAAGAATTCTCTATATGAAGCTTTAGACTGTTGAGTTCTTTAAAAGAGATGGAAGGAGGGAGAGAAAGACGAATGGTGGAGAGAGAGAGAGAGAGAGAGAGAGAGAGACTGACTTCGATAAGGTTGGTGATGAGGGGTCCCTAAAGCTGGCTTCCAAAGAGCAACGACCAGAAACCAGAGGGCACAGCCTGAAGTTAGCTAAACCATGACACAGAACGAAGAAGAGAAACTTTTTTTATAACTCCAGAATTATAAACAAATGGAACAGTCTCACTGAGTATGTTGTTTCGAGCACCAATGTAAACATATTCAAAAATAGATATGACCAGTATGAGACTGTGCGCAAACTGAGAAGAGGCACCCCCTATGAGTTGTAGACTCTCTTGCTGACTCTGTTAGCTGACAACGCCTCAAGGACTGGTGGAGAATGGCGGGGTGTGTGCTGCCCCATCCCGCTGCTGCCAGCTAGTGATTTTGCGCACGCTTTGAATTTTTTCGCACCCTTTGAACTTAAGTGCCAAACCAGTACTGTCCGCACCCTTGGAATTTCGCACCCTTGGAGTGCGCACTCTTGAGGGCCGACTGTATTTTGGTACTGTATCAAGGCACATGCAGATGCAGGTCTTGGAGGTAGTGACAAATACATTGTGATTTTTAGGCAATTAGAGTGGTGGAACTGATTTTTTGTGGATTTCACTTTTTTGTGGGGGTCTGTACCCCTAATGATCTAATCCTTACAAATATTAGATCATGAGTGTAGAATATCATAATTTGATCATGCAATTTTTCAGTTGCTCTATAGGTTTATACAAAAAAGTATTTAAAAAGTGAGTGTGGAAGTCCTTTTTACTGATGCATTTTTTTTTCTTTGATAGGCATAGACAGGGAGTTGGCCTACACCATGAAGGACACCAGAGGATCAGGTCTGAAGGGAGACAGAGCGTTGAAATCACAGGTGTCAATACCCAAGGACAAGCTGGGTTATTGTGCTCCTTTGGCTCATCAGACCAATGGTAAAGTTAAATGATACTTTTCCTCTAGTGTTATGCTGCTGTTGATTTTGGTTTCAAATTCTTATACACAAGTTTAAAAGGTTTCATTATGCTTCACGTATATTATACTTTGTCTATCATAACCTGTAGAGTAAATGCAATGCAAGCAGAATTGTCATACTTAGTAAATATCATGTTCTCATAAAAGTTGATTTTGTTAATGTTATGTTTATGATGCAGGATATCAGTTTCTAAGACATGTTATAAGCAATTGGTTTGGCAAGTTTATTATCCCTTATAGAACAGTAGCAGAAAGAAAAGTCTCCCTATATTGAAGAGCTGAATATTCCTTGTATGTATAACAGCCTGTATGGGATCTGTAGAGAGTACTTGTTAGCATGTTAGGGACTATTTTATAGTAGATAACTTAAAAATTCCCAAAACAATATATTGTTAAGTCAAAAGTTTAGGATCCAGGGTATATAAATGAGTTATCTGAGAAGTGCATGTGGTGCACACTCTTTAGCTAAGCATTGGGATCATAATGACAATGACTATGAGACTTCTAATGTCCACCACATCACACATACAGGGGTTTCGCCACTATGTGGCACTCAAAAACGTGATTCACTAGTTGTGCATTGAAATTAAATATTCCCCTTCTCATTATCTGTGCCATTTTTCATGAGCTCTGCATTGTCACTTCCATTAATTCCAAAGTAGTGGTCCCCCATACCATACCCACCCACTCACATTTGCGCACTATTTATTGATATATAGTGAGGACTTGAGTTACGAGTGTTTTGGGTAACAAGAACCTAATTTTAATTTGGATTACGAGCAATGTCTTGGGTGATGAGCAACTGCGTAGGAGAACGGAGTGGATGGTTTCTGGACACACACACTTCCATTTTCCTCCTCCTCCTCCTTCTTCTTCTTCTTCTTCTTCTTCTTCTTCTTCTTCTTCTTCTTCCTTTTTTTTTTCCTTTTTTTTTCCTTCAGCTTAACCATCACCACCAACTCTCCTCGATTTTGGCCCCTATTCTGCCTAACCATAATGGTGAGTGTCCTCTGTAACGTATCCTGTGGGTTCCGCCCTTTTATCTTCTCTCAGCTGTTCGCTCCCCCATCTCCCTCCCCTTTGTTCGTGTTGGTGGTAGTAGTACATAGTAGTTTTTTTTATTAAAAAAATTTTTTTTTTTTATTATATATATATATATATATATATATATATATATATATATATATATATATATATATATATATATATATATATATATATATATATGTGTATATATCACAAACCGTTGGTGCCAGTAGGCTTTATGGAAGCAAAGATGGACTTGCCTTTTGCCTGTTATTTGGCGTAGGTTTTTAGATTTTTTTATAGTGATGCCTCGAACGTTTACGTTCTCACTTGAATATGTTGAGAACGAGAGAGGCTATTGCTGCTACAGCCTCAAATGCATGTAAATATTGTAAGTCCCGTCTGAGGACAGTATGGCAGCATTTTGGGTAATCTTTGACCACTCGGCGGTAATACCAAAGAATAGAAAGTGGCCAGTGGATATCGGAGGATTGAACCCGGGACCATAGGCTCGCATACCCAAATGTAGTAGTAGTAGTAGTAGTTGTTATAGTAGTAGTAAAGAGAGAATGACTTTAAAATGCATACAATTATACCCAAAACGAACATAAAATAACTAAATGCACTCTTTCATAATCATTAGTTTTTAAAAATGTCAGTAAAGGTGGAGGAGGAGAAAGGCGGGAGGTGAAGGAGGAGGAGAAAGGAGGGAGGTGAAGGAGGAGGAGCAGGATTTTATATGAATAATTTTGGGTCTGGAACGGATTGGGCGAGTTCCCATTATTTCCTATGGTATAAATTGCTTTTGGTTATGAGCATCCGCTCAGAATGAATTAAGCTCAATAACCAAGGCACCACTGTACTTGGTTAGCATCCCCTATAAAGGAAGTAACAAATACAGGTGCTCGAGGAGACATTACTATCCCGTCCCCTTTGTGCCTTGTGTTTTTTGTAGATGAAATTACAGAAGAGGGCTTCCCAGACCATTTGTTCTGTCCCTTATGTCTAATATTCGGCTTGGCTGCGCACAGCCAATCTCTTCCTTCCTGTATTATTAACTACTTGTTCCATCATAACCCTAATACAAATGTAATTACAATGCAAATACATTATGTAGTGTAACAAGACTTAGCCCTTTCATAATAGTAAAATAGGTATCTTCATAGAGTTACAATGAAGGGGAAATCAAAACTTTCCTCAGTCAACATTTTTTTTTGGAATAATTTTCATGTTGAAATTCAACATGAAAATTATTCCAAAAAAACTGTTGACTGAGGAAAGTTTTGATTTCCCCTTCATTGTAACCCTATGAAGATACCTATTTTACTATTATGAAAGGGCTAAGTTTTGTTACACTACATAATTGACAGCCTGTGTTAAGAGTAGAAGTGAGTAAAACTATGACTATGGTACAATTTCATAAGCTGGATGATGTCCTCATCCCGTGCTTCAGAGCTAAGTGCGAATTGAAGGGAAGTAAAAAAAAAAGCCACCCTTAATAATGTTTGATATTATTTAATTCATAATTTATATGTGTTTACAGATTTTGGATGGTGTCTTTAAAGTCTGCTAAACCGAACAGGTTCGGGTTCACAGCTATTCAGATAACCTGACTTTTACTATAATGTAAATGGAATTCATTATAATTATGAAACATGAGAGCATCAGAGGGGGACAGTGAGGATAGCACATCTCTTCTAAGCAGAACAACTGAAAATTTATTATTGAATCATACGTGGTGTGATCTAGATTTTGATCTTGATATCACAGATGACTTGAAGTTTTGATTTTGATCTTGGTGTCACAGTTGACTTGAAATTTCCCTCAAGTCAGGCCTTTGTATCGGCAGCTCCTGTGAGGCGAAAAAAAAAAAATGGAAAGCATACAGAAACAAAGAAAAAAGATACATACTCTAATTACACGCCCTAGTTCCTAGATCTCGCATACCACATTTTCTCCAGAAACTCTTTCACCGTATCAATCATCCATTCGCTTGTCTCCCCACACAGTCCCACCAACAACACTATCCATTCCCTTCCAGTTCTTTCAATCACTTCATTCATTTCACGTCCCATTTATGTTAAAATCACATGCATCATTTCCATTCTGTCATTGTCATACTTCTCACATTCCAGTATCACATGCTCTACCGTCTCATCCTCTCCCATGTCACACATCTGGCAACTTTGCTGCGGGACTCTGACCACCTGTAGCTCCTTGCATTCACATCCATACACTGTGCCCTAGCTCGAAAGAGAAGATCACCACCTAAGCTTCCATCATACCACCTTACATACATTGGGGCCTCTTTCTCTCTGTACCATTCCAAAGTCTTCTTTCGTTCCATCTCGGTCTTCCACTTACTCAGTCCTACATCTTTTCACTGTTTTGTCTATCTCACTTTTCCACATTCTCACATCCACTCTAACCATTATCTACTTCTGTTCATACACCCATTCTCTCCCTTCAAAAAATCTATGCACCCACATAACCAGCATGCCACTCCTGTCTACCATATTCATACATTTCTTCTCCCACTTACTGCTCCTTACATTCCACAAATAAACCTTTTGTGCTATTCTTGTATTTTACATTCGTTACAGCCTAACTTTATATCTTAAGGTTACCTTTATATGTCTCTTCCTAAACGTACTCCATCCCATGTCACCTCTCAAAGCTTCTACAGATGCATACCTTGGTGCATTCAGTGCCATTCTTGCTACTCTATTCTGCCCTACTTCCAACTTGTATATTTCACTCTCATTCCATCCAATCACTTCCATACCATACATAACACTCGGAACAGCCACACTCTTCCATATCTCTTGCAACACACCATATTTACTCGCTCTCATTCTTGCTGCACTCCCTAGTCGGCCAACCCACTGATTCACCATACTAATCTTTTAATTCTTTCTCTTCTCACATCCATTTGGACTCATCCATATCCCTAGGTATTTATATTCACATACTTGCTGCAGCTCATTCACTCCAAGACTCCATGTACCATCCCTCTCATCTTCTGGTCTATTCACTATCATTACCTTGCTTTATTCACAGCAAAAATTCACTCCAAAATCTCTTCCATACTCATCTACCACATCTAGTAAGCTTTGTAGCTCCTTTGCAGACTCACTCATCACTACTACATCATCTGCATATAACAGCATGCATACCTTGTCTCTCCCAACTCTCACTCCTGCATTCATTCTTCTCAACCTGACTGCTAGTTCTTATGTATACATACTAAATAAAATTGGTGACAGAAAACCTCTCTGACTCTTCACCCAATCTGTTTCTATATTCCCTAGACTGTATCTAGCTTTGGTATCAACATACATACTCCTGACAATGTTGACTATTTTTTCACTTAGCCTAACCTTTTCTAAAACTCTGCAAAGCATTTCTCTATTTACCCTGTTGTAAGCTTTCTCTATATCTAGAAAATCTAAATACAGCTTTCCTACGTCATTCTTTTTCCTTTCAATCATTTCATTCACAACAAATACATTATCTTCTGCTCTTCTGTCCACTCGGAAACCATTCTGCTCTTCACCCAGCACCTCTACTCTCTCAATCCATTTACACAATCTCTCATTCAACACAGCACAGAAGACTTTGCCTACTGTGTTCACAAGAGCAATTGGCCTATAATTCTTCAACTCATTCTTGCTCTTGTATCCTCCCTTATGAATTAATGTCACTCTACATTCATTCCACTTTTTCGGCACCCTCTCTTCTTCCCACACTTGGTTAATTAACTCAGTCATTCTATTAATCACCACTTCACTACCATTCTTATAAAATTCATATGGGATATCATCCGGTCCTACTGCCTTACCATTCTTCTGTCTTTTCACACATTTTTCAACCTCCTTCCTGCTGATCCTTTCATTCAACTCATTTGCATCCTTCCTTTCCAGTGTGAAGCACCCTTCTCTCACTTCCAATACCTCACCTACACCTCCTATGTCTTCCCAAAACTCTTTAATCAACTCCCTGATTTCATTCTTATCTGTAATACATTTATCATTCACTTTCAAGCTTTCAATGTTTTCACTGTCTGACATGCTTTCCCCTCTCATGAACCTATACCACTCATGCCCTCCTTCCATTCCCTTCTCCCTCAAGGCTTGAATGGCATTCCTTTTACACTGCACTTTCGCATCTCTTATCTTTCGCTTCGTCAATCGTTGCTGCTTCATGTACGTCATCCATACACTCTGGTATTCACCCTCAGCCTCTTCACTCTCATGCCTCCTTTTCTTTAATAACCTACACTGTTTGTTTAACCTCTTATGCTCCTTTCTCGCATCCCTAATATCTTTATTCCACCAAGGCTTGTTCATTCTCTTTCTTCCAGTCATTCTTACAAATCCTAACTTACTGGCCCCAGCACTTCTCACATTTTCTGTCAATCTCTCATTCAGTTCATCTACACTCTCTGAGCTCCCCATACCCCACATTCTTTCACTCAAGCATACTTGAAAATTCTCCCGGTTTACATCCCTCAGTCTCCATTTCTTCTTCTGCACCTTCCTTTTCTCTTCATACTTGCCTACCACCATACATTCCACCATAAGCATATTGTGATCCGACAATATCAATCATCCCGTCTTCAACTATCTACATCTGAGTAACACTTTCACACATCTTCCCATTCACTAACACAAAATCTATCATAGACTCCTGATTTCTTGCACTCCAAGTCACATGTCCCTCTGCTAAAGTCTCATTTAGGTTTTCTAAATTTGTCTCATCAATGAACTCTGCAAGCATATCATCATTCCGATTCACTGGCTCACCTAGCATACCTAAATGTGCATTCATATCACCCATCACCATCACTCTCTCCAGCATGTTCTCTTGCAATCTTCTTTAAAGTCTTATACTTCATGCTGTTCTCTCTTCTTGCTCTTTCACCCTCAACTGTCATGTACACCACAATCATTATCATCCTTTCACTTCTACCCTGTTGACCTATGTATTCTACTCTTACAACTACCACATCCTCACTCATGGCACTATTTCCTACATCTATCTCATCAACCTTAAAGTTCCTTTCTTTCCTGTGAAAGAAGGCTACGCCTCCTCCCAGTGTTTCCTGTTTTTTACGTCCCTTTCCAATCATTACATACTCACTACTGGCCATTCTTACTTCATCCCTCAAGTGTGTTTCAATCACTCCAACCACATCCAATTTCCATTCATTCAGCTCCTTGCATGCATCCTCAAACTTTCCGATGCCCCATCCTCTCACATTCACACATCCAACCTTCATACAGTTTATCGCTTGATGGGCATCTTCTCTTCTTCCTTTACTGTTCATTCTATACTGTTGAGGCTGCCAGTTCACCTCCTCTTTCAGTCGCGTCTCAGTCACACCTAACTTATCTGTTCTTCTACTGTCACACTCTGTCTCCTCTGGTTTTCTGGTCCCCCATTCTCTCATATTCACGCATCCATACCATACTGCACTCTCATTCTCATTATTTTGTCACTCACTCACTTCCTCCCTTGTAACCTGCCTAGTTTCCTGGAGCAGTCTGGTTACCTTCAGCCACTCTGCCAGCCTGTCACCTAGCTTTCTGCTTCCTATATTGTTTAAATGGACCAAGTCCTGGCTAAACATGGTACCATTTTACTTCCTGTCTAAGTCCAGGAAACTCACACCTATATCCTTCTCCTTCATCAGCCTAGTTTCCTGGAGCAGTCTGGTTACCTTCAGCCACTCTGCCAGCCTGTCACCTAGCTTCCTGCTTCCTATATTGTTTAAATGGACCAAGTCCTGGCTAAACATGGTACCATTTTATTTCCTGTCTAAGTCCAGGAAACTCACACCTATATCCTTCTCCTTCATCCTTCATCCTCACCACCTCTTTGTGTACCTTCCTATTTGCCTCTTTCCTCATCCTCTCATACCCCAACGACTCTCGGTCTCCTCATGATTCCCACAACCGCCACTTTGAATTCCTTCCTGCCCTCTTTTATCTCCTTAACTCCTTCGATCGGGAGTTTTGCCGTCTTCTCTGGTCCCAACTCACTTAAACTATTCCCTCCTCCCTAGATGATCAGCATGCCTGACTCCATCTCTGCTACACTCTGCTTTGCCTCATCTAGTATGTCCTGAATGCCCTTCCCCCTCAGGCAGGCAACCTTACAGGTTTCCTCTTCAGCTACTACACCCCCTGCTGCATGCCTTATCATGCTTTCTCCTATCACTGCTACTTGCACTTTCCCTCTTCTCCTCCTCACTTTCCTTACCACAGTCACACTTTCTACATCTTCTACATCAGCCACTGGCCTCTCCTTAGCCCTCAATCCTTGGCCTTCCTTAATCCTTCCTGCATCCCCTACATCACCCTCAACACAAACCTCCTGCACCACTACCTCTCTCTCATACAAACCTTCCTCTTCACTTTCCTAACTTCCTCACACAGAGTCTTCATTTCCTTCTTCATCTCTCTCATTTGCTTTCAAGCCAGGACTTTGTATCGGCAGCTCCTGTGAGGGGAAAAACAAACAAGGGAAAGCACACACAAAAAGTGCACACTCTAATTACACGCCCTAGTTCCTAGATCTCACATACCACATTTGCTCCAGAAACTCTTTCACTGCGTCAATCATCTTTGTACTCGTCTCCCCACACAGTTCCAGCAGCTACACCATCCATTCCCTTCTAGTTTTTTCAATAACTTCATTCAGTTCACGTCCCATTTCTGTTAGAATCACACGCATTCTCTGTCTCCCTTGCCATCTTCAACCAAGTAATACAGACAGTGATTGACAAGTTCCTCGACTAGATAAGGACCTGCCCCATCTCAAACATCTAGCAGCTGCCCTCTCCATGCCTGCACCTTACTAATGGGCTCGTAGCTAACCTGTGTCCTTCCCTATGAAGGACAATAGAAAACAACAAAAAAAAATCACAGTCACTTCACCCACTTCACATCCCATGTCACATTACAAAACATCCAGAAATGCAATGCACTTTTCTTACACTTTGGACTGATAGACAGTTCTGTTGAAACACAAGCCAGTAAGTTAGATGTGTGAATACAAGATGAAAGCACTATGTAAAATTGTAGAACAGAGTAGTACGTATATGAATACATGTAAGAGAGATGGATAGTGGAAGAGTGAGAGAATTTGTGTTTGCAAGACTAAAATAGCCTAAGGGCAGGATCAAGTATATACTTGTGCTATTGTCATACATTTGAAAAATTTTTTTTAACAGTTGCTACAATAGACAAATTGGTAGAAAAGGATTGTTTGATCTTCCATTATGAATGAAACTGGTTTAGACGAGGACTTGCATTTCTATGAAATATGATTGCCCCTATAGAATAAGAGTATTGCCACAAAAGACAGTAGAATTTGACTGGATGAAGAAAATCAGAGGAGACTCAGGAATTTAAGTAATTTGGTTTGATTGTGTGCAAGCATGAAAGATGAGACAAGATAAAGAGCTGTGCATTAGAGGAAAGTGGTTGGCTGTTTATAAATGTACCAACAATATATGCAAATCAGACTTGGGTGCGGAATGAATGACAAAAGTCAAGGATCCAAATAGTTGAAATTAGTTGTTTGAGAAATACCTGTGGTGTGAAAATAATAGATGGTGAAAATAATGAAAGTGTCTATAACAGATTTGGTATGTCAAGTATATGAAAGGAATGAAATGTCAAGTGGTTGAGGGGGTTAAGTCCAAAACTCTAAAATTGTTTGGTCACATAGAAGAAATGACAGAAAGGGAAGTGACTAAGACTGTATATGAATACGATAGATGCATCGTGTTCAAGAAGACCTTTAGTGAAATAGAAGGACAGAGTGCTAGATTATGTGAGAAAATAGGAGGAAAAAAAGGATGAGATGATTGCAGCATGCAAAGTGGGAATGCAAGGACAAAAACTAATGGAAAAATCTTTCCTGGCGATCTTCTGTGGGGAGGAGTTTTTGGGCTGTCAGATATAGATAAATAAGTACAGGAAGTACTCGTTTTACGATAGCAATGCGTTTCTTGAAACCCTATCGTAAACCGAAATAGCGTATACCGAACCCATTTTTACATGTATTAGATAAGGATGCGTTCCAGCACATTGCCAAAGTCACTCCTTCAGGTTCAGATACATACATAAAGACATACCTTAGTGTAAAAATAAACAAATTGAATGTAAATAATAAAGAAAATAAAGAAAAGAATAAAAAAAAAAATATAATTATGCAATCATCTGATCAGCTGATGCGGGTGACGTAGGCGGTGAGGCGGAGGTCGAGGGTGAGGTGGGCGATTCAAAACCTGAAGTTGATTGCTCTGTTGAAGTGGATGGTGCAGCTGATGTTGATGGGGTGGCATGTTTGAAGAACGTCGAGATCGTGGACTGTTTGGCACAAGGTTTCACTGTGTTTGTAATGGTGGCGCGGGAATGACTAGTTGTCGGAGTTGGCCGCATGTAGCGTAGTGGCGTGGTGGCGCTGCATGCGCCACCATGCCGATTTGGCCACGCCCAACTCGCCACGCCAATTTTGGCGCCTTTTTTTAATATCGTAACTGAGAATCAAGTATCATAAATCGAAAAAAGGGTACTAATTGGCTAGTATCATATCTGCGAATTTAACGTAAACTGAACTATCGTATAGCAAGGACTTCCTGTAGATAGGTGACGTAGCACCTCTCCTCAGTAACGACAAAAATAACAAGGAAGAAACAATGAAGAAGGAATGAAAGACGAACATGGGAGAGAGAAGAGGGAAATAATGAAGAAAGAAGAGGATAGAAAACAACCAAGGCAGGTCATAGAAGGTCATAGCTGTTTGCAAAGAGCTCTTTTTCGTTGTCACTGACTAGAAGTGCTATGACAGGATTATCTAAGGTTCATTGTTGATGTGTATCAAAGAGGCAGGCAAAGAGAACATGTGACAATGGATGCTACAACTATGACTTACTTGTAATGTTCCAGTCATATTAATAGTATGTCTGGACTTAGGAATGTATTGATTTGGTCAATTTAAGGTAATGGTTATTTGAGCACTAGTTGCATGAATCCAACCTTGGTCTTTTTTAATGCAAAAAGGTTGAAAGTCCTTAAGAATTTGTTTCTGATAAGGAGTAGAGACAAAATTATTTTAATGGAATATGGTTAATTCACAATTCTGTATTTAATAAGACATAATTTTTACAAATCACATATATCCTGCATACATCAAAATCATCAACTAAAAGATCATGAACTCTAGACTGACTAATTACCAAATAATATTTTGAAGGGGTGAGTAAGATGATATAAGGTATAAGGTATAAGATGGTATAAGATATGGAAAAGAGGCCATCTCACAGATACATTGTAGCACACCCAGTCAGTTATGATGTAGCCAACCACACACTGTATTGAATTTTACCTCTAGCAATTTTTTTTCTTTCATCAGGTACTATTTTTACTTCTGCTGCCCTTGTCATGCCTATGAGACAAGCTTCAAGGGCTAACCGGATTAAGAAGAAAATTCAGAAACTTGCCATAGTGTTTGGTAGACGTCTGGCCATGACTGCATACCCAAGGGAGAAGAAGAGATGTGTGTGTATTCCAAGAGGACCAGATGGAGGTGGTATCATTGAATGTGACAACTGGGGCAGTGGACCTCTTGCAATTCTGGTAGGTCACTTTTCTCAATCTGCAAAATTATCTTTGTACAAAAACTATAGCAATCAGTAAAATCTTTATAAATTGCTGTCACATAAGTTCTCATGTATTTAATAATAATTATGTAGATGGTGATGGTTAACAATGTAGGGAAAGCATTTACATACATTTTGCTCTGGATTCTCAATATTTCACTCACCATAGCATGAGTAGAATCATATAATCTACAGATAAGCCTTTCTCTTTTATGGTAGTGGAAAGTTCGGTGTTATATAGTGAAGATACATCAAACTCCAGGCTGATTTAGTTACCATGCTATTTACAAGATGTACAATTTATAATAATCACAAACAAAGGGAGAACTGCTCTCCTTTCTCTCAACTGCTGCTGAGAGGGCATGTAGGTTGTCGGCTTGTTGAATGTTGAAAAGAAATGTATGATTTCTTCCTGATGATATACGAATAAGGAGTCAAGGAATAAGTTCCATTCGATAAAGTAAGAGGAAATGGAAAAAGGAGTGGTTGAATGGAAAGTGTGAAAGAGCAAAAGCAAATTGATAAAGCATGAATGAATACTAAAAAGAAACTAATTCAGATAACAAAAGAGGAGTATAAACTAGCAAGGAATGAATATCATTATTACCTGTAAGAAGAGGGGAAAAGAAGATATATGAAAAGGATATAATTGGCAACTGTATTTACCTAGTTGTATATACCTAGTTGTAGTATATGCGGCTTGAGCTACACTTGTGTGGTCCTGTATCCGTATCTATCAGGGGTCCAAGTACAGGTACCTGGATATTTTTCAAATACAAGTACAAGTACAAGTAAAGTCACTTTGCTATGTACTTAAGTCCAAGTACAAGTACATTTCATTGTACTCAAGTCCATGTACAAGTACATTTCATTGTACTTAAGTACAAGAACAAGGTGAAGGAGTGGAGAGTGGAGCGTGGCAGGAAATAAACGCATACTGGCCCTGTCTAGATGGTGTCTACTGAAGCATGTTACCAATTGAGAAAATACTACATAATTATGCTCTTTTATCCTATATTACACTACAATATTATAACACTCAATGTACGTATTTACCCAATAGTATCATCACTAAGTTCGCTAAAATCTATATACAGTATATAACTTTTGATTGAATATAATGAACTTGTTTGGACTTTAATGTACTTGGTATTTTTCAAGTACTTTGGGTCTAAGTACAAGTAACATTTTAAATTCCAAGTACAAGTACATGTACAAGTACATGAAAATATGTACCTAAGTCCAAGTACAAATACATGTCCAGTTTTTCCTTCAGTGAATGTACTTTTTTTTGCCATTATCACCTCTTCTTTCAGTCCATTCCAAATATCTATACTTCTTTGGGGAAAACGATACATTTTTGTATCGTTCAAGCAAATATTTTTTTGCAATTTTTTCTTCTGTTCCCTCAAATTTCTAGCCTCTCCTTTTCTTCTCATTATTAGGTTTTTTTTTTTGTTTCCTCCAGGTTGTTCATCAATTTATATATTGTAATTTAGTCACCTCTTTCTCTTCTTTCTTTTAGTGTTGTTAAATGCATTTCTTTTTGTCTTTGCTCATATACTTTCTGAAATTTCTTATATAATACTTCACTCAATTCTTTCGGGACCTCATATATGTACTTCCTTATTTTCCTTCAATCTAGTTATATTTTCTTAGGTTTTTATTTTCCATTGAAGAGAGCACCCTTGGAGGCACCTTTGTAGTTACATAAGAACATAAGAATATAAGGAAGCTACAAAAGGCCCGAAGGCATGCATTAGGTAGTTCCTATTACTGCAATACTCCCTTATTACCTACATCCACCTCTCATCCCAATCCATAAAGCCATCTAGTCTTTTTTTAAACTCTCTATCGTCTGTGCACTAACTACCTGCTGACTGAGTCTGTTCCAATCATCTACCACCCTATTTGTAAACCAATTTCTGCCTATCTCTTTACTAAATCTACATTTTTCTAGTTTGAATCCATTACTTCTTGTTCTATCTTACCTACTGATCGTAAGAACTTATCATACATCCCCCTTATTAAAACCCTTCCTTCACCCACTTAAATGCTTCTATCAGATTCCCTCTTACTCTATGCCTCACCAGTGATTGTAATTTCAAAAGCTTCAGTCTCCTCTCACTACTAAAATTACGATTCCCTTCTATCATTTTGGTCATCCTTCTCTGCACTGACTATAACAATCCTATATCCATTTTATAATATGGGGACCAAAATTGTACTGCATAGTCGAGGTGAGGTCTGGCTAACGCCAAATACAACTTCAGAATAACCTCAGCACTTCTACTTTTAATACTCCTTAGCAATGAATCCTAACACCATATTAGTTCGATTTCTAGCCTCAATACATTGTTTTCTGGGACGAGGGACGGAAGTCTGAGCTAACCTGTACACCCAAATCTCTCTCACATTCTGATCTATTTATGCTTATGGTGTATCTGTTGTGAGGATTTTCCCTACCAACATTCATTACTCTACACTTGTCAATATTAAAATCCATCTGCCACTTGACCCCCTACTCGTTTAACCTAAGTCTTCCTGCAAGTTCTTTACATCAGACTCTGATCTAATAATCCTACTTATCTTAGAATCATCATCGAATTTACTATTATAACTATTAACTGTCTAAGTCGTTAATGTATATTAAGAATAGTAATGGCCCTAAAACAGGTCCCTGTGGAACTCCACTTATTAACCCACCCCCCTCCCCACAGACACACACACACACTTAGACTTAGAACCATTAATTGTAACTCCATGTTGCTTATCGCTTAGCCACGACCTAATCCAGTATTGTTGTAGTTGTCATCCGTGTAAGGAAGAACCAAAGCTGTTTTTTATTAATGAAAAAATTAAATGAAAAAAAATGTAGATCATTTGAAGAAAAAGAAGGAAGTATATGAGGACCCGAACCTGTGTTTAGAACAGAATCTGAATTTGAAAACCCACAAGGACAAAAGATAAAAAAAAATGTGGGAAATCAGGATAAATAGAGAAGAAATAAAGGAAATAATGAAGGAACTGAAGGAGAGGAAAGCAATAGGACCAGATGAGGTATCAACATACATCTTGAAGGTGTGAAAACAAGAAATTGCTGAGCCAATCCATGATATAATTGAGTGTTCTCTGAAAATAGGAAAAGTCCACAAGGTATGGAAAAGAGATCATATAAAGCCCATTAACAAATATGAAACATAAAAGAACCACTTCATTGTAGACTAGTGACATTGTCCAGCATAGTCCATAAGAACATAAGAACATAAGAAATTAAGGAAGCTACAAAAGGCCCTGAGGCCTGCACTAGGTAGTTCCTGTTTAACTTAACCCCCCTATTACCTACACCCACCTCTCATCCCTATCCATGAAGTCGTCTAGTCTTCTCTTAAAACTCCCTATTGTCTGTGCACTAACTACCCGCTGACTCAGTCTGTTCCAATCATCTACCACCCTATTTGTGAACCAATTTCTGCCTATTTCTTTATTAAATCTACATTTTTCTAGTTTGAACCCGTTGTTTCTTGTTCTATCCTGACTACTAATCGTAAGAACTTTTTCTACATCCCCCTTATTAAAACCCTTTACCCACTTGAATACTTCAATCAGATCGCCCCTTACTCTACGTCTCTCCAGTGAGTGCAATTTCAAGTGTTTTAGTCTCCTTTCATAGCTGAAATTACGAATCCCTTCTATCATTTTGGTCATCCTTCTCTGCACTGATTCTAACAAAATTATATCCATTCTATAATACGGTGACCAAAACTGTACTGCATAGTCTAGGTGAGGTCTGACTAACGCTAAATACAACTTCAAAATAACCTCAGCACTTCTACTTTTAACACTCCTAGTAATGAATCCTAACAACCTATTGGCCCTATTTCTAGCCTCAATACACTGTTTTCTGGGACGGAGGTCTGAGCTTACCTGTACACCCAAATCCCTCTCACATTCTGACCTATTGAGCATTATCCTGTTTATTTTGTACCTGTTTTGAGGGTTTTCCCTTCCAATATTCATTACTTTACACTTATCTATATTAAAATCCATCTGCCACTTAACCACCCACTCGTTTAGCCTATCTAAGTCCCCCTGTAAGTCCTCTACATCAGTCTCTGATCTAATAATCCTACCTATCTTTGAATCGTCAGCAAATTTACTAATAACACTACTAATCCCATTATCTAAGTCGTTAATGTATATTATGAATAATAATGGCCCCAATACAGATCCCTGTGGCACTCCACTTGTTACTCCTCCCCAATTAGACTTAGAACCATTAATTGTAACCCTTTGCTGCCTATTGCTTAACCATGACCTAATCCAGCGAAGAACTTTCCCATCAATCCCATGAGCTCTAACCTTACTTAATAGTCTATCATGCGGAACCTTATCAAACGCTTTACTGAAATCAAGATATATAATGTCATAATTATCATCCTTATCAACTGCCTCATAAACATTCCTATAAAAAGTTAATAAGTTAGTGAGACATGACCTACCCTTACTGAATCCATGTTGTGAATCATTTATTAAACTAAACTTTTCCAAATGCCCTCTGATCTTATTTGCAATAATAGACTCTAGTAATTTACCTACAATTGAAGTTAGACTGACGGGTCGGTAATTAGACATCAATGCTCTATTTCCCTTTTTAAAAATAGGAACTACATTTGCTTGCCTCCACTTTGAAGGAACAATGGACTGATTACGTAGAAAGAGAAAGAATAATAAGAGAGACAATCTATATCAGAACAGGAAGATCACGTGTCATCAATTTATTAAGTTTTCACTCAGAAGTTATATATGTAACATAAAAACAAAATGGGTGCGTAGATTGTATACATTTTGACTTAAAAAAGGAATTTGATAAGATTTCTTTTGAAGTTAGAATACATTGGAGGACTGAGGAGAATATTTAAGAACTGGATGGAAGACTACCTGAAAGGAAGAAAAATAAAAAAAATAATGGTGAAAGATGAAAAATCTGAATGGAGAGAAGTGAAAAGTGGAGTACCACGAGGATCAGTTTTGGCACCAATAATATTTTTAGTTTATGCAAATGAATGGAGTAAGCTGTTACATAAGTCTGTTTGCAGATGATGTGAAATTACTAAAGAAACTAAAAGGATTGTGAAGAGCTACAATATGATATAAATAAGATATATGAAGGAGCAAGGCTTGGGAAATGGAATTTAATTTTTAAAAAATGCCTTGTATTGGAAATGGGGAAGAGTGAAATGAGACGCACATGGACATATAAGTCAGGATAAAATATTATATCAATGGAAAAAGAGGAGAAAGATTTTGGAGTGGCAATAAGAATCAACTTATCACCTGATAAACATGAAGATTAAATATTATGTGACACAGTCATGATGCTAAGAAATATAAGGATGTTTTTTCACTTCCTAGATAAAGATATGATAGGAAAATTTATAACTACGATGATTAGACCAAAACTGGAATATGCAGAAGTGATATGGCTCCCTCACTAGAAGAAACATAATTTTTAATTGGAAAGAATACAGAGAATAGTAACTAAGATGGTGCCAGCATTGAAAGATCGAACATTTGAGGAAAGATTGAAATAAATGCAGCTGACTACACTGGAAGAGGTTAGAGAAATAGGAGACTTGATTGAAATATTAAATTAGATAATAATAATAATAATACTTTATTGCTCTTACAGAGAATTTGTCTTGTGCTTGCCAAAGTATAAAAAAGAAATATATAAGTTTAAAAAATAAAACGTGCATTAAAACATAAAACATACATTGCTGATATTCCTGTGTGCCGCCCTCTTTTACAACAGTTAAATACTATTCAATACCCTAATACTTGATGGTATATATGACTCCCTATACCGAGAAGTTCGGCCTTGCACAGATCTCCACCTTCTGCCAGATGGTAACATTTCATAACATGAGTGCAATGGGTGACTGGGGTCATTTATTATAACATTGCTCCTCTGGGTAACCGCTCATTTATATATTTCTAACAATGGTTTTGTATTTTTAACATTTAATCGGATACATTTCTTTATTATCTTGCTTATTTTACTTTTAGATTCCAGAGTACTATTTCCGTACCAACAACATATAGCAAATGAAAATACCGACTGTAGTATACTGCAGTAGAACAGATCCATTATTTTACTACTTACATTTAACTTACAAAGTTTTCTAACAAAAAACATCCTTGAATTTGTTTTCTTATATATACTATCAATGTGAGAGGAAAAATTTAATATATTGTCTATAATCGTTCCTAAATATTTGTATTCTTCTACTCTTTCAACATTTCTATCATTAATTACCAAAGGTTCATGTCATACGGCAGTCTTACCAAAATCAATAATCATTTCCTTGGCTTTGTTAACATTAAGTTCTAAAAAATTCTCCTTACACCATGTACTGAAACTGTTAACTTTCTGTCTATACCTAACATCATTATTTACACAGAGTGAAACTATAGCAGTATCATCTGCATATTTGAATATCTTATTACAATCATTTCTACTTCTGCAATCATTTGTATAAAGAGAAAACAATAGGGTTGACAATACGCAACCCTGAGGCGCACCTGTGTTAGTTACAGTTAAGTCAGAGATTTGTTCTTTAAGTTTTAGACATTGCACCCTTCCTACCAAAAACTCACGTATCCATAGAACAAGCAATGGACTCACGTTAAGACCTATGAGCTTTTCCATTAACACATGAGGCTGTATAGTGTTGAAAGCACTTGAAAAATCAACAAACAATACCTTAGCAAAGTGCTTACTCGATTTATTGTTTACATTCTCCAAAAATTTAAGTACAGGAAGTCCTTGCTATACGATAGTTCAGTTTACGTTAAATTTGCAGATACGATACTAGCCAATTAGTACCCTTTTTTCGATTTACGATACTTGATTCGCAGTTACGATATTAAAAAAAAGCGCCAAAATCGGCGTGGCGAGTTGGGCGTGGCCAAATCGCCGTGGTGGCGCATGCAGCGCCACCACGCCGCTACGCTACATGCGGCCAACTTCGACAACTAGTCATTCCCGCGCCATCATTACAAACAGAGTGAAACCTTGTGCCAAACAGTCCACGATCTCGACGTTCTTCAAACATGCCAGCCCATCAACATCAGCTGGACCATCCACTTCAACAGAGCAATCAACTTCAGGTTTTGAATCGCCCGCCTCACTCTCGACCTCCGCCTCACCACCTACGTCGCCCGCATCAGCTGATCAGATGATTGCATAATTATATTCTTTTCTTTATTCTTTTCTTTATTTTCTTTATTATTTACATTCAATTTGTTTATTTTTACACTAAGGTATGTCTTTATGTATGTATCTGAACCTGAAGGAGTGACTTTGGCAATGTGCTGGAACGCATCCCTATCTAATACATGTAAAAATGGGTTCGGTTTACGATAGGGTTTCAAGGAACGAATTGCTATCGTAAAACGAGTACTTCCTGTATATAATTTATAATAGATAGTGTAGCGTCTTCCACACACCTATCCTTCTTGTAGGCAAATTGGTATACATCCATCTGGTCTTTTACTTCATCAACATCAACAACAACATGAAGGAAACAGATAAGATCTAATTATGGAAAGAAAAAAAGAGGATAGATAATTGAGGAAACATAAGAAAAAATATCAAAAAGGAATTTGCTTGAAAAAGTATAGATAATTGGAATGGACTAAAAGAAGAAGTTATAATGGCAAAGAATGTACAGCATCTAAAGGAAAAACTGGAAAAATATAGATATGGAGACAGAACCACACAAGTATAGGTCAGGCCCAGTATACTATGACTAGGTAGATACAGTGGATTATTTTTTACATGTGTTTAGAATACCCTCAACCCAGCACATCTAAGAAGCATGTACCCCAACCACAACCACCGGTCAGCTCTTCCACTCCCCACCACTGGACTCTGAGGAAGTGGAAGACCCCTCCCCTCCCTCCGCCTCCCCTACCGCCTCACCTCCTCCTCCCCCACCTTCCTTCAATTATTGCTATTGAAATTCGTTCCAGCAAAATTTTTATGGGTTCTTAAAAAAGAAAAGTGCACATCGTCGATATGTTTCAGTCTTATTGGCTTGCTAAGTCCATTACATGCACTCCTCTCTCATGGTTTTCAATTATTTCCTTCTTAAACTATTGTAATAATCCTTTTCTTCTTGTTAGCACTATGCTTTGCACTAACTTTCTTTGAACTAATGGCTAACACAATTAATTAGGGCAAAATAATGCCAAAAAAATGCCATGAAACACAGAAAAATCACTAAAACAAAACTATTGCGATGTTGCCTCAATGAGATGAACATGTAAACTGTGAGAGCAGAGGATGTTACTGTTGAGGAGCTGTGCAGTTCATCCACGGCCTTTTATACCTAATCAAAGCAGCAGGATAAGTACTCCAATATTATACCATCCCTTTTATAATTACGTATATTCCAGTGCATTTCAGGTTTATTAGAACGTAAAGTGGTAAATATTAGAGGCATCCATGTATGACTGCAGATTGTCTCATGCAGGGCCAGTGCAAACCTCCCGCTACAGGTCAAATCACATTTTCTATAATGAGAGATGAAGTCATTCTAAGTAAAAAATGTTCAATAGTGAAATGTTTTTATGGCAACGGTTTAGAAGTTACCCTTCACAACATTTAAATATGAACGCCGGCAGCATGCCCAGGGGAGGAAGGGAGGATGGCATTCTGTCCGTTGAATTTTAATGTCAGTGGTTACTATTTTCCATTATTCATTTTATTTTTCAATGACGTTGATATGAGGATACGATGAAACTAGCCTGAGGCAATAAACAGGCTCTTTCACATGCTACACTCAATTTGTGAATTAAAGTTTCTCTCTCTCTCTCTCTCTCTCTCTCTCTCTCTCTCTCTCTCTCTCTCTCTCTCTCTCTCTCTCTCTCTCTCTCTCTCTCTCTCTCTCTCTCTCTCTCTCTCTCTCTCTCTCTCTGTCTGTCTCTCTCTCTCTCTCTCAATGAAAAGATGATTATATTAGGTGTATCGATAGAGACAGGATGAGTGAATTAGTGTTAAAGATAGATGAGTTATCTGTCGATGATATTAACCAAGAATTAAAGCAAATACTAATTGAGCCTGCACTAGAAATTTTCCCGCACCATAAAAGGAAACAGAAAAAGTAAACTAAGAAGAGTAATAATACCAGCTTAGAGGGCTATGATAAACAATGTTGGAGGGCTAGACAGGAATATCATAAAGCTAAACAAAAGTATAATCTGCTTAAAAACACAGTAAATTTTCAAGAAATGACAGAAAAGAGCAGAAAATATGAAATAGAGTTGAAAAGAGTAAAGCGTAATGAGAGAACAAACCTGATTAAGGAATTAAAAAAAATAAAAGCTGTGATCCTAAGTCATATTGGAAAATATTAAATGATGCAAAGAAAAACTGCAACATTGCCATTACTCTAAATGACTTTTATGAACATTTTAAACAGCCAGTGCAAATAATGATACAAGTGATGAAGTAAATGAAACTATTCATTATGATGTCAATGGTATAGATGTTCTTACACAACTTAATGACTCAATAACTAATGGAGAGAGAAAAAGAACCTTAAAGAAAATGAAGAATGATAAGGCACCAGGTTGTGATTTGATATTAAATTAATATATTAAATGTACTGAAAATACTAGAAAAACCAGAGAAACGTTGCCACAGAAATAACAATGAATATCCTTGCAAATAATGTTTTACTACCAATAAATAATTGCAGTAATGAACACAGCATAGAGAAAGTTCAGAAAATTTTAGTGTGGGCATCAACAAATGCCTTACTAAACAATTTATGTACCAAAAAATATTATCTCATACACCAAAGAAAGCTGGGATAAAAGGAAGCTTCAGACGTTAACAGGATAATGTTACTGAGGTTAATGTCAATCATATTCGTCATTCACTTTTCTTACTATGATAAAATCATGTAATTAAAATTTGTAATTAAAACCCTGTTGTGGGTTTCTTTATTTCAACTCTAGAATATAAAATTGTATGCCAGGGTAGTTGCAATGAATTGCTGATTTTTATATAAAACAATGTTAAAGTGACCACTAATAAATGCTACAGAACTAATAACAGTATATTTAAGTTACAGAAGAATTACTATTTCATACATTATTCACTTATAAAGGTCTGGGAAAGTATTTATAAATTACTGTATAATATACATAGCCAACAGAGCGAGGAAGAAGACAGAGCGAGGGAGATGATTGAGACTGATTATGTCACAGCCCATCCTTCAGGCCTTCTATATAGAAGGCTGTGACTCATCTCCCGTCACATTGGCCTTTTTGAGCCTGTGGTGGTAATTAGTCTGTTATCCCGGGATAATCACATCCGAGTTTGCACAGTTTACTTTCCCAAAGTTTTACCTAGGTACCTATTTATCGACCAACCAGTTTAGGTGAATAAACAGCTGGGTGATCTGTGTACCAACTGTCCTCGTCTGGGATTGGACTCGGGCCAACGGATTCGTAGTCAGATGTGCTAATCACTGCACTACTCAGGCGCTTCAGTGGAAAATATATTATGAGGTTTGCGATCATCAGTTTTCATTCCCGATTATTTTGAGATCTTATTTCAGTTTTTTATTCCTTACTAATTATGGTTTCAAGAAGTAACACCACAGGAGTTTGTAACTTACCATAAGATATGATTACTTCCAACCATAAAACTAAAAAAGGGTACCAATTTTTTCATAATCATTATTTTCATCAACATGGAAAGCTGAGGTTGTGAATTCAATTTCCATGTGTTTATTATATAAACATACTGACATATATGTAGATGATAAAATAAAACTATGAAATATGCTTGAAATAATACAGAGCTTTTATGCAAATAAAATTTTGCGCCAAAACAACATAATTATATATGATAATGCATTCCCAAGTTGCCAAAATATCCTTAGTTACTGCTAGAGCAGTAATCAATCAATCATTGGGGCATACACCAAGAGGCGCGTCGCCTCGCCAATCCTTCAACGCCAGCTCTGGAGATCACCCTGTGCAAGGCCCCTTTCCATACCAATTATCTCCCAGCAGGAAGCATCGACTTGCCCCAGCCACGAACTTTGTGGGCGCCCCCTTGTCCTCCTCCACTCCAGGTTATCTCTTTCAGAAATAACCCGAGAAGCAGCATCAGCTTCTGGGTAACGTGCCACATGCTCATATAGCCGGATTTGACGTTGCTATGCTGGTAATAGGCCTTGATTCAGTTTCACGGAGCAGTCGCTGATTTTACACAGTCATTCCAATGATATCCCATGATACTGCGAAGGCATTTATTACCAAAGACATCAATTTGCCTCTTCAGATCGGTGTTCAGTGTCCATGTCTCACAGCCATACAGTAAGACAGGGATCACCAGCAATTTGAAGATTCAAGTTTTTGTCCGTCTGCACAGGTACCGACACAGCCAGATACTCGTGCTGAGCAAGTTCATAACATCATGGGCCAAGTCAATCCGCCGTAAGACTTCTTGACGTGACCCACCATTGTTATGGACCACCCTACCAAGGTATGTGAAGCTGTCCAAGATATCAATGTCCTCGCCACACGCATGAATAGACTGTACTGTTTCATCTAGCAAGCCTCCAAACACCTGAACCATAGTCTTGGGCCAGGAGACCTGAAGTCCTAAATGCTTTGCCTCCTCGTGCACTGCTTCAAGAGCCATTACCAAAACCTCCAGCAACTCGGCAAAGATTACTGCATCGTCAGAAAAAACAAGATCAGTGATTTTGGTGTTGCCAACAGATGCTCCACAGTGACTTTGGTCCACAACTCTGCCCTTTACCCAGTCCATACAAGTGTTGAAAAGTGATGGAGCAAGGATGCATACCTGCCTCACTTCTGTATGCACAGGAAAGAAGCTGACACAAGTCCCGCCACACTTCACAGCACTCTCAGTCCCAGAGTACAGGCAGGATAGTAGTCTAATAATCCCTGCAGGAATCCCGCGGAGGCACAGAAGATCCCAGAGTGCCTCGAGATGCACTGAATCAAACGCTGAGCAGTAAGAAATAGATTAAAACTATTATTAGTGGTAAGAATTTTTTTTTAAAGACAAAATGTACAAGTACGTACTAAACACTTCATTAAGAGATACATATGTGTACATACTTAACACTCCACAGGTTAATCATTACACTAATTCCTCGTTATATTGCGGTTCACTTTTCGCGGTCCCGGTATTTCGCGTTTTTTTCTGTAAGACCTATTATTTTTTATATCGCGTATATTTTCGCCATTTCGCGGCATTCCGCAGCATTGTTTATGAGTTTAAATCTCGCGCGTCACAATAGAATAGCCAAACATACTGATTCAGCCAATCAGAGCGTCGGTATTGTTTTCTCGGCCGCTGATTGGCTGTTGTGTTCACAGTTGCTTCCTATAGTTGTGATCGTTACCAATGAGCAGTGATTTCCACCACCATCAACAAATCCGATTTCACAGTCATCTTTTGCGGTGTTGTTTGTTTTTATTAATACCCGAAATTAGAACCTTTGGTAACGCAGGCTTGGGAGCTGGGGGACCTCCCCAACGAAGCTTAACAAAGCAATTTTTTAGCAAAAAAATCAATTTCTTATCCCCATATAGTTATATTATTTCCTGAAATATATGTGAAAAATTATTTAACAATACAGCAACATGTTGTAGGGGTATGATGATATGAGAATTTTTGAGAAAAATGTAGATGGCGGCGTGAACGCATCAGTCAACGAGGGAGAGAAAAAGATAAGTTTTTGGAAAACAGTATCCTTTTATTTTCAAGACAAAATTATATTATTCTGATGGATATCGATGTGTTTTGAATTAATATGATAACCATTTCTCGGCAAAATGATCAAACCAAAAATAAATCAAACCTAACCATACCTAACGTCCTAGCCGGGGGTGTCGCCCGCTGGACCCCCTAATCATTTAAATTTTAATATTACGATTATTTCTTAATTTGCTTACCTAGTTCAACTATCTAAATACTCAGAAAGATAAAAGATCTACACAATGAAATAGGTAAGGATTTACCGAAATATTGAGACAAATAGTAGTTGGGTTGATTTATTAATGTGGCAGTTATATCAGCGTCAGGAAACCAGTGCAGGCTGTGAACAACCTTCAAGGTAAAAGTTATCCATTGCTCTTGCTCTCTCAATATCCTTGATGTGTTTAAATGTGTTTTTATTATTTTAAAAGTGTGTTTAAAGACCTTAAAATACTTTTAAAAGTACCGTAAAAGTTATTAAAACATGCCTAGGGTGTATTTAAATAGGGTATTTCTATTTCGCGGATTTTCACTTATCGCGGGAGGGTCTGGAACGTATCCCCCGCGATGGGGGGGGGGGCACTAGTGTATTGGGAAATGCCACATAGTATAGTGCTCCCTCCAATTTTGCAGTACAATAAAATGGTCATTTAAATTAATTTTCTTGTGGATAATGATTATGTTTATGTTTTTCAGTATTTTTCTTTATTGTAAGATGTATAATTACATGTATTTGTGTACAAATAAGGGCAAAAATATGACTAAAATCACCATAAGATTAATTATTCCAATTTTGCGAATTTGAATTTTGCGGCCTGCAATGACGACCAATTTACCACAAAATTGGAGGGAGCACTGTACATGAAGGTGTAGTCACAATTGAAGGAACCAAGATTCAACCGTCAGAAGGACTGTTGCAATGGGATTCAAAGTTTTACCCAGGAAAATGTGAATATTGCCAAAACCATGGTGAAATTACAGGGAATTGAGGCAGAAGAAGGTAAAACAATGATCGAAATGACGGGAGTTAAGTTGGAGGTGAGTGGATCTTAGAAATCAGTTGAAAAGTTATTGGAGAGGATGAACCCCACGGAGTCAAATTTCAATGAATGTCGTATGGAAAAAAATGATTTGAAGAATGAAATAGAAAAACTCAAGAAGTTAAATGATAAGAGGGTAAAGGAGATCCAAAAATTGACGAGTGAAAATAGGGGTAGTTCGGGAAAAGGTAAGTGAATGTAAAATATCACTTGAGAAGTTATTGAAGAGGATGAACGTGAATGAGTCAAATTTAATTTGATTGTATATGAAGTAAAGTTATTTGAAAAATGAAATAGTCAAACTCAATAAAACAAATGATGAGGGGGTAAAGGAGATTAAAAAATTTTCCTAATGAAAATTAAGCCTTAAAGATCTTTACACCCAAGGATTTTCATACAACAGGAAATTAGAGATGAATTTAAAGATTTCGTTAACAATAAAGTGAACACTTAGAAAAAAGAAAAAGAGAAAGATGAAAGTAGCTTCAAGGAAGTATCTGAACAACAAGAAATGGAAAACAATAATAGAATATAAAGGAAGTAATTAAAGTATTAAAAAAAAGTCAGAGACGCAGCAGAGAAGAAAAATAGTGTAATAATATTTGGATTAAAAGAAAAGTTTATACTTATGAGAATAAAGAAAGACAAAAAAGAAAAAAGTATAAGGTAAATGCTAGAACAACTAAATAATTAGAATGAGGATACTAAATTTGAGGAGGAAGTAAAGAGGTTAAGACCAACTCACACAGCTCTACTAAACAGGGTGGAGTCTAAAGCTTTTTGTCTCATCAACTCTCCTCCTCTAACTGACTGTCTTGATTCTTAAAGTCATCATATGCAATGTTGCATCTTTATCTATCTTCTACTGCAATTTTCATGCTGACTGTTCTTCTGAACTTGCTAACTGCATGCCTCCTCCCTCCCCCGGCCTTGCTGCACAAGACTTTCCACTTCTTCTCATCCCTATTCTGTCCATCTTTCTCTCTTTCTATGTCTGTTTTTTCCACCTACTTGAACTCTTTCAATAGAGGAGTGTGAAGACACCTAGAATGCTATATTGGACTTTCACCCCCTGCTTCTATTTCTTCTTCTGTCCTCTATACAGGGTCTGGTGATAAGCGGCATTTTTTTTTTGACGTATTTTTGTTTGCCCTTGGCCTTTTAATGTTATAAAAAATTAAAAATACATTGAAAGAGGTCTTGAACCAGTCAAGCTAATAATAAAGATCCAGACTGCAACAGAAGATATCTTAGCAGCTACTTACAAACTTAGAGACATTGAAGAATATAAAAATGTGTTTATTAGAAAGAGTGAATGAATAAGAGACAAGAATTTGAAAAATTGAAGAAAGAGACAAAACAAAAATTATATAAGAACAACAAAGGACGAAAATCAAGGTACTAAAGGAAGTGCAAGAGAAATGTTATTTCTTTCTAATGATATTTGAAAAAGGAGTTAAGGTATATGTTTCATTTTATACAAGTAAAAGAAAAAGGAAAAAAAGAGTGGAAAGGGTGAATGAGCCAAAATGAAAAGAATTGAAACATGGAAGAGAATGAAAAGAAAACCGATTCAGAAAAGGAAAGAAGAATATAAACTAGAAAGGAATAAATATATAAGGGTAAGAAGAGAAGAGAAGATATATGAAAAAGATATAGGTAAAAATGCAAGGAAGAACCAAAACAGTTTGAAGGATTTATTAATGAAAAAATATAGTAGCTATATATGGAAAGTGTAGCTCGGTTTAAGGAAAATAAGGAAGTATATGAGGACCCGAAAGAAGTGAGTGAAGTACTAAATACTAGAGAGAACAAATTAAATGTGAAAAAGCAGGATAAATAGAGAAGAGATAAAAGAAATGATCAAGGAAGTGGATGAAAGAAAAGCAATTGGACCAGATGTGGTATCAGGATACACTTTGAAGGAGTGTAAACAAGAAATGGCAGTCAATACATAATATAATTAAGTGTTCTATTTAAACAGGAATAATCCCTAAAGAATGGAAAATAAATAGGCATTAAGCCTATTTATAGAAAAGGAAAAGAAGAACCACTTGATTAAAGACCAGTGTCATTGATCAGCACAGTCTGTAGAATGTGTGAGGTTATCAAGATACAATGGACTGAATACTTAAAAAGAGAAGGAATAATAACATGGGGTGTGTTTGTATATAAAAGATGGTATTACCTATGTATCTGTTGACATATCTTGTCCTAATGTACATGCTATTTTTCTTCCTGTCTTCAAGATTTATGTTGTGGTTGTCTACAGACCTCCTTCCTACACGGCAACGGATAATGCTAAACTTATAGACTTTATTATAGATTTTGGAAATAATAAGGAAGTAATATTCCTTGGTGACTTTAACCTTCCTACTATTAAGTGGGGAGCTGATGACATACTTGCTCTAATATTGAATTTGATCTGTCCACAGTTAAGCATTATCTCAAGTCTCTCGATATTTTCTCTAGCATGGGACCTGACCACATTCATCCTCACTTACTTCAGTCTTGTGCCGATCAACTTGCTTATCCCCTATATGTCATATTTAAATCCTCTTTAACATCAGGGCATCTGCCTGATTTATGGAAAGTGTCTAATGTTGTTCCCATTTTTAAAAAGGGATCCAGAACAATTCCTCTAACTATAGACCAATTAGCTTGACCTCTGTTTGTGTTAAAACTTTAGAAAGAATAGTGACTTATCAGCTTTACTAATACCTTGAAGATAATGGAATTATTTCTAACTCCCAGTTTGGTTTTAGACCTCATCGTTCAACAGAAGACCAACTGATATTGACATACCATGACATCACTTCTTGGATAGATAGAGGTTATACAGTTGATGTGGTATTTTTCGATTTCAGCAAGGCTTTTGATGTTGTTCACCATGATACTTTGATTTGTAAACTTTATGCTCTTGGGATTTCTGGATCTTTACTTGGTTGGTTACAAGCTTTCCTCCAAAACAGACAAATGAGGGTTATAGTGTTTGGCACTGAGAGCTATGCTTGTCCTGTTCTAAGTGGTGTACCTCAGGGCTCAGTGTTAGGTCCTATCCTTTTCTTAATTTATATTAATCATGTGATGCATGATTTATCTTGTGGTTATAAAATATTTGCTGACGATTTAAAGCTGTACTTATATGTTAACCATCAGCACATTTCCTCAGCATTTTGTGATATTGCCCGGCTTCAGCGTAATATAAACTTGATTAGTAGTAGATCCGAATCTTGGGGACTGAAATTTAACATTGAAAAATGTGCTGTTCTCCGCTTCCAACGCTCCTATGTGGACTGGACTCTACTTGGGCCGTACTCCTCTTACTATATTAACAATATTCCACTCAAGTTTGTGCAGTCTTATGTTGATCTTGGTATTATGGTTGATCTCTCCCTGAAATTTCACCAACACATATAACATAACCAATAAAGCAGGTGGCCTAGCGACTAATCTGCTGAAGTCAACTGTTAATAGATCACCCAGATTTATGAAAGCTATCTATATTTCACACATCTGACCTTTACTTGATTATGCTTCTTGTGTGTGGTTCTCAGGTTATGTTGAAGACCTCAAACTTCTAGAGTCGGTTCAAAGGAGATGGACCAAGAATATTTCTGGCTTGGAGATTCTTTCCTATTCAGACCGACTGAAACACCTTGATTTATATTCTGTTCAGGGATGTCTAGTAAGGGCTGACCTAATCAAGTACTGGAAAATATTTCATGGTTTATCGGCTATTAATGTGTCTGATATCTTTCATCTGGCTCCAGTAGTTGGTACCAGGGGTCATTCCTTTAAGATATATTTTCCTCATAGCCGTTTGGATTGTAAAAAGAGATTCTTTAGTGTAAGATGTATCTCAAATTGGAATTCCTTGCCAGCTGACACTGTTGCAGCTGCCAGTCTATCTTCTTTTAAAAGGCTGTTGCATAATGCCATGGGCAATACCTTATATGATTATGTTGAGTAAGATACCTGTATACATTGTTATGGTTATAAACACCACTAAAGGTACATAACTTCCAGTTCTATTTGTCTTATTGTATATTAGATATTCATAACAATCTGTTGAACTGGCGTACCTGTGGTTCTGGGCCCCCCTTTATTGTGTAGTATGTGTATGCTAGCTGGTCTAGTTTTGTCCGAGGGGAGCCAACCAGGTAAGAATACCAGGTAACAGGAAGGTCATGTGTCATAAACATGTTAAGTTTTTACTCAAGAGTGATAGATATAACACAAGAAAGAGATGGATGGGCGGATTGCATATATTTAAACCTAAAAAAGATATTCGATAAGGTTTCCCACATGAAATTACTATGAAAGTTGGAATTTAAATTAAAGGCTTTAAAATGAGCTTTAGAGCACTGAAACTTCTCCTACATGTTGCCAGAACGTAGGTGGATTTTTTGAGGCAGGAATTTCAGATTCATATTTTGGGTCGAAAATACTGATATCTACCCTCTATCCCCCCATATAAGTTATAGTAAACACTGATTCGATATACAGGAGCTTACTCAAACATCTGGATATTTTAAATTACCAATTCTAAGATTTAAAAAGGTAAACTTGGTTTTAATAATGTGAAAACAACAGTGCAGAGTGGAAAGCAGTGAAGATCAATAAAGCGATAGCCACTAACGGCCATATGTTTAGTCAAATATAGGGTATATCTTCTAGGGTCTATAGTCAATTCGTTATGTTAAAATGTAATCACGGCCCTATACTTTGGGAAATACTATAATTATGGAAAGAATTCCAATACTCCTTTTTAGTCTGCTTCGGTGTGTCTTTCGGGAACCCTATATGTAATTATTATCGTCAAATGAACTACTTACTATTTGTGAAAAAATAAGGAAAGTTCTTGTGTGCAAAATATCTCAACACGAACACAATTCGTAAATTTCTAAACACTGACGCTGCTACACTCTATATTGGAGTTTGAGTCAATATCAACACCCAGTGATGTCTGTCTTGTCAGGACCCAATGAGAAGTCTATTTGCAGTATTAGAAAACACTTATTGTTTGAAATGCCTATTCAGAAGTTAAATACTTCAATGTCTCATGTATTGAGAAATTTTGACCATACATAACTTTAGTCAACGAATGTTGGTACAGAAAAAGAAAATTAAATACAATTATTCACTACTTACTTCCCCTCTGAGTTTTCCCATATCTTCTTCAGCTGTTGTTGAGTTCTTTGAGGCCCATAACCAGCAGAATTAAACAATGTTGGGATAATGTTGAAATAAACTTAGCGTTAGGTTAGCCACGGAGGGTTAGTTAGGTTACATTAGCCCTGCAAGGATAGGTTTGGTTAGGTTAGCCACGGAGGGTTAGTTAGGTTACATTAATCCTGCAAGGATAGATTTGGTTAGGTTAGCCACGGAGGGTTAGTTAGGTTACATTAGCCCTGCAGGGATAAGTTTGGTTAGGTTAGCTACGTAGGGTTAGAGTTAGGTTACATTAGCCCTGCAAGGATTGGTTTGGTTAGGTTAGCCATGGATGGTTAGTTAGGTTACATTAGCCCTGCAAGGATTGGTTTGGTTAGGTTAGCCACGGAAGGTTAATTAGGTTACATTAGCGCAGGGATATGTTTGGCTTCGTATAGTTCAAAATGGTAACTGTTATGCAGTTAGCATTGTAAAAGCATTATATCCTACCCAGAAATAAATAGTCAGTGTTTCAAAATTAGTAGGCTAAGCTTATCTCAATAATCCCCCAATGTTGTCGCGGCATACCAACTGTTCATCGACACCCGTGTATGCTTGGAGCAGGAGTACCAACTGCTTCCTTTCCCTAAACCAGATCTTAACATAACAAGTTTGAAATTAAGGTCTGTTTACCCTTTCCATAGTGCGAAAAGTAGTACCTATAATTTGGGAAACCTATATTTGGCTTAACATATGGCCGTAAATTCTTTGGTGTCAGTTCTTTTAGATTTATATATTTAAACTTCTTTTAAAGGCAAGATATTATATAGGCTCCATTATATGCATCCATGCTGTCTTGCTTACAACTATCATTGATTCAACTCTGTCTCTTTGCTGATTAACAGCATCGACATTGACATTAATATCTGTTTTTGTGCTTCCCTATGTGTGACTAGCCTTGGTTGAATACTCTTCAGGATTTATGCATTATTATATGAACATCGGTTTCTGCTCCTGGATTCGTACTTACCCTTTCGTCTACGCACGTCTCAGCCTCAACACAACTCAACCCTGGTTGGCTCCCCCTAAGGTCTCACTAGTTCCTGCATAGCTGTTGCACGATATGACAGGTGGGCGTGGTCGTGGTGGTCGTGGCAGGGGCGGGGGTGTTGGTGGACGCCAGCCTGCTACTGGATGGCAGCAGGCAACCGGTGATGAGCGGCAGGCTCAAAGCGATCGTTCGGTTGTTGATAGTGATGTTTCTAAATGTGGTACATGTGATCAAGAGGTACTGGATAATGCTATTGGATGTGATCGCTGTGCTACATGGTTTCATTCCACTTCTATGTGTTTAGGCCTCTCTGATGCCTTAATTAGAACCATCCTTGATCATGGTGGTGATGGGATTGCCTTTTACTGTACCAGCTGCAGGATAGGCTCACCTGGTTCAAGGAGTGGTGGTTCTGATGGTGATAGTAGTGGTGCCCTTAGACAACTTCATGTTACCGTGACCAATCTGTATAAGGTTGTAGAGAATCTCTCATCTCAAGTAGCCACTCTTTTGTCCACTCAGACTACCAGGCCTGCCTCTCTGAGCGAAGAGGATCAAAGGGCCATGATTAGGGATGAGGTACGTGAAATGAATGAGCGTACAAAGAGAAAAGACTCTATAATCATTCGAGGATCAGGTGCTACCTCTGGTGAAGGAGTGAAAGTTAAACTTAAGGACGTTTCTAGGAGGTTGACAGGAAATGAGATTGTCTTGGATGAGGTAGTCTGCATTAATCCTACCACCAATTTGTTTAGAGCAAAGATTTTTAACTCCGACCACCGTAATATACTCCTTGAAAAGTCTAAAGTACTGGCTAAACATGAGGATCTTAAAACAATGTACATATCTCGAGACTTGACTTATAAACAATGTGAAGTGTTAAGGGAGAGGCGGAGGCAGCGTGCAGAAGCACCTGATTCCCAACAAGCAAATTTTCTTTAGGCACTACTTCTAAAAGATATACTACATATAAAATTCTTCACTGTGCTATTGCTAATGTTAATTGTCTGTTTAACAAAACACAATACATTAAGGATTTTCTTTTTAACAATAACATAGATATTTTTGCAGTAACAGAAACATGGTTCACCTCTTCTATTCCTAATTCTTTTGTTAATATCTACAAATATGACTTGGTCAGAACTGATACTACAGGATCAGTTATGAAACATGGGGTGTGTTTGTATATAAAAGATGGTATTACCTTTGTATCTGTTGACATATCTTGTCCTAATGTACATGCTATTTTTCTTCCTGTCTTCAAGATTTATTTTGTGGTTGTCTACAGACCTCCTTCCTACACGGCAATGGATAATGCTAAACTTATAGACTTTATTATGGATTTTGGAAATGATAAGGAAGTAATATTCCTTGGTGACTTTAACCTTCCTACTATTAAGTGGGGAGCTGATGACATACTTGCTCATGTCCAGCCCAGTGATGCTCTATTTCTCAATTGCTTCACCTCTCTTGGACTAACTCCGTGAATTAAGGAACCTACTTTCATACCATCAGGAAATATACTGGACCTGGTATTGACCTCAGAGTTAGACCGCATTGGTTCAATAGATGTTTTGTCCCCTTTTCCTCTGTGTCATCATACTACAGTACTATTCCAGTATGTCTTTCAGTTCATCCTTTCTTCCCCCAGTTATGCTGCTGAAGCTGATGAATTTCCCATATTGAGAGCATGGTATAGAGGGAAATATGCCAAGATTAACCAATATCTTTCTTATGTGGATTGGGATTTTGAGTTAGTTCATCTATCTGTTAATGACATGTACTTAAAATTTTTGAATATTCTATCTCCACTTGTCAACATGTTTGTGCCTCCCAAGCATACTGTCTCCTCGCCTCCATGGCCTACCAAACCACCTTCATCCCTCATGAATGCTAAGAAAGTGGCTTGGTCATCATATAAAAACCAGAGAACGATGCATGGCAGACTCTCTCCCCAGGCTACTAATGCTCTTGCTCACTTTAACAATTTGAATTACCAATATAAAAACTATAGTATCACATCTCAGTCTCAATATGAATTATCCTTAATTGACTCCTTCAATACCAACCCTAAGCTACTCCATTCCTATGTTAGACACAAGAAAGTTGGTCAGCCCTCTGTAGGCCCTCTACTGACTATGGCATGGGTAATGACTAATGATGCCAAAGTTATGGCTGACTTATTTGTTAAGGCTTTTGCCTCAGTGTATCAAAGTCAACATCTGTCAAACCCATCTGAACATCAGTCCTGTGACAGCTCTATCTCTAATATTGAATTTGATCTGTCCACAGTTAAGCATTATCTCAAGTCTCTCGATATTTTCTCTAGCATGGGACCTGACCACATTCATCCTCACTTACTTCAGTCTTGTGCCGATCAACTTGCTTATCCCCTATATGTCATATTTAAATCCTCTTTAACATCAGGGCATCTGCCTGATTTATGGAAAGTGTCTAATGTTGTTCCCATTTTTAAAAAGGGATCCAGAACAATTCCTCTTAACTATAGACCAATTAGCTTGACCTCTGTTTGTGTTAAAACTTTAGAAAGAATAGTGACTCATCAGCTTTACTAATACCTTGAAGATAATGGAATTATTTCTGACTCCCAGTTTGGTTTTAGACCTCATCGTTCAACAGAAGACCAACTGATATTGACATACCATGACATCACTTCTTGGATAGATAGAGGTTATACAGTTGATGTGGTATTTTTCGATTTCAGCAAGGCTTTTGGTGTTCACCATGATACTTTGATTTGTAAACTTTATGCTCTTGGGATTTCTGGATTTTTACTTGGTTGGTTACAAGCTTTCCTCCAAAACAGACAAATGAGGGTTATAGTGTCTGGCACTGAGAGCTATGCTTATCCTGTTCTAAGTGGTGTACCTCAGGGCTCAGTGTTAGGTCCTATCCTTTTCTTAATTGATATTAATCATGTGGTGCATGATTTATCTTGTGGTTATAAAATATTTGCTGACGATTTAAAGCTGTACTTATATGTTAACCATCAGCACATTTCCTCAGCATTTTGTGATATTGCCCGGCTTCAGCGTAACATAAACTTGATTAGTAGTAGATCCGAATCTTGGGGACTGAAATTTAACTTTGAAAAATGTGCTGTTCTCTGCTTCCAATGCTCCTATGTGGACTGAACTCTGCTTGGGCTGTACTCCTCTTACTATATTAACAATATTCCACTCAAGTTTGTGCAGTCTTATGTTGATCTTGGTATTATGGTTGATCTCTCCTTGAAATTTCACCAACACATATATAACATAACCAATAAAGCAGGTGGCCTAGCGACTAATCTGCTGAAGTCAACTGTTAATAGATCACACAAATTTATTAAAGCTATCTATATTTCACACATCAGATCTTTACTTGATTATGCTTCTTGTGTGTGGTTCTCGGGTTATGTCGAAGACCTCAAACTTCTAGAGTCGGTTCAAAGGAGATGGACCAAGAATATTTCTGGCTTGGAGATTCTTTCCTATTCAGACCGACTGAAACACCTTGATTTGTACTCTGTTCAGGGACGTCTAGTAAGGGCTGACCTAATCAAGTACTGGAAAATATTTCATGGTTTATCGGCTATTAATGTGTCTGATATCTTTCATCTGGCTGCAGTAGTTGGTACCAGGGGTCATTACTTTAAGATATATCTTCCTCATAGCCGTTTGGATTGTAAAAAGAGATTCTTTAGTGTAAGATGTATTTCAAATTGGAATTCCTTGCCAGCTGACACTGTTGCAGCTGCCAGTCTATCTTCTTTTAAAAGGCTGTTGCATAATGCCATGGGCAATACCTTATATGATTATGTTGAGTAGGATACCTGTATACATTGTTATGGTTATAAACACCACTAAAGGTACATAACTTCCAGTTCTATTTGTCTTATTGTATATTAGATATTCATAACAATCTGTTGAACTGGCGTACCTGTGGTTCTGGGCCCCCCTTTATTGTGTAGTATGTGTATGCTAGCTGGTCTAGTTTTGTCCGAGGGGAGCCAACCAGGTAAGAATACCAGGTAAGAATCTAAACAGTGCCCATGAAAATTGCTTATGTAAACAAACCTTGAAATAAAAGTCATTGTCAAGGTGGCACAATGGCATCCTCCTCCCATGTAGTAAACAACAACTGTCTCCACTAACCATCATTCTTTTCTTGAGCACTTAATTTGTGATAGTTTATGATGTGAGACAGATATGAAACCATAACTCATTTCTATTCTCTGCATTTGTACCAATTATGATTAGAGGCAAGGTAAGGTGCTGGCAATGTTTTGGAAACTGTATAGGGAGAAAACTACTATTTTTGCTTACACCATGAACTTTTTACCGTGTGATCCTCGGCCTCTGGTATATCAAACTTTTGGCTATAACAAGCCACTCCTCTCCCAATTAGCTTGTTATGCAGAGAATTTCATGAAAAGTGAACTGAATTCATTTGAACAAAAAAAAAATTACGGGGACTGGATGGCTCTATGGTAGAGTGCTTGGCTTGTGATCTATAAGTTGCAAGTTTCATCCTGGCTCATGGCAGCTTCTTGGTGAGTGAAGTAGCTCTCATTAACCCTAGCAGAACTATATGGTCTATTGTTACCTAGTTTTGGGGGGTTACTTAATCACCTCTAATATAAGTAAACCTCTAAACTGGACTCGTCTTAATATAGCAGAATAGCTTCGTGGAATTGAATCCCTAATATTCAAAATACAACAGAAAATACTTTGACATTTATGCACATCATCAGCTACATATACAGTAATCTTTTTGTGGTGCCGGGTTTTGGGCGTTTTTCTTTGTATTTTCCCTATGAGTCTTACTTTAAATCCCACCGCTGCCACCAGTCTCTTAGGATGTTGATCGAAGGATCTCACATCATAATTACTCAAAATTACGGATGGCTGCCCACTACTGACATATTGTTTATTTTCTGTATTCCCATATAGGGTAAGCTAAAGGTCCCTAATCCTCTTCTATTCTCAGCAATAACTGGTTAACATGGACCTCGTGGGGTCACTTGTGGTCACTGTTCTTAACAAAGGACAATATATTATGTTAGGCATAATCCCCACTTTGGCTTTGGTCTCCACTGAGTTACATAGTGTGATAGTGTTCACTGTGTATTTGTGTTGTCGTGGCGACCGCTGCAGAACTGCAGAAATGCACCATATTAGTACGTGTTTCTTTCTCGAAGGCTAGTGGGGAAGAGGGAGCAACATGGCTCCCTCCCCAGCCAGGATGGAGCGTCCTGCCTGGTAGGTTGTCAACTAGTGTTTACCTATTTCCCCGTTGCTTTCTCCCTACGCCTTACGAAATCAATCCCTTAACTAAAAAATGCAAAGAAAATTTATAGGTAATGTGAGTAAAAACATTTAGAAGGAGTACAGTTTGGGTTTTGAAGAGTGTTACGACCACATAAAAAGCGGCCAAGGAATGTTACACTCGACTCGGCGGGAAGTTTCTAGCGCGCCATAATTCAAAAAGGTATAAACAAAAAAAAGAAACCTAAAAAGGGTGGGGGGCTCATTTCGTGGCATCACATTTTGAATATCTGTCTTCGAGATATCGGTGCCCTTTTAATGGGGGAGGGGGGAAACAATGCACGATCTGTCTTTTCGCTGGTTACGCTTACACCAGGTACACATGATCGTGTACGAATTCCTGTGTTGTGTACGTATTTGAAGCAGTCTGTGTGTACCTAGCCATGTGCGTTTAGTTTATGACTGTGTACATTCGTGTGCGTTAGAGGAAAGATATTGTGTGCGTACATAAGAGAGAGAGAGAGAGAGAGAGAGAGAGAGAGAGAGAGAGAGAGAGAGAGAGAGAGAGAGAGAGAGAGAGAGAGAGAGAGAGAGAGAGAAAAAAAAAAAGCTGCCGGGGGCATCGCCGCTGCCAGACGTACGCTTTATAAGAACGTAGCGTTTATTTTCATGCAAACCTATGTATGTGGATCAGGAACTAGTTGAATATGATTATATGGCTACAATAATTTTTTAATGCATTTCCTAGCACGACCATCTAAGACCTCCATTAAGCCTACCGGTGCCACAGGTAAAGCCGACAAGAGGGGTAGTGTTGCATTATCAATCTTTTGATGCTATTCGTAATGGTCTCGGCTGCTATACGACAGATAATTGAGAGATTACTGTACTATGAATGGTTATACTTGTCACCAGTCACAGTTGCTGCCAAGAAAACAACTTATCCAACTATTTCTGAAAACTGCTGCTATTACAATTTTTTTCTTTCCTCCCTTCAGAGAGACTATGGCTATGACACAGAGATCTCCTATACACCAGAGAGTAATAACAGAGAAGTAGGGTCATGTGTAGAAAGAGGGGCTGATGGTGAATGTCTACGGCCCATGGAGAACTGACAGGGTTTTGGCGCCACACTTCAGGCCAGCTTACACAACCAACTCAAGTAAGACAACTTGTTGAAATATTTAAAATGTTTCCATTTACAACTTTCATTTTACTAGACTTGTGTTTTAGTAACTGATGATAAACTAATGGATTGTTGACATCATTATATTCAGTAATCTTATGTTCTTACTTTCTACACCATGACATTATTGTGATGTTCAGATTCAAGAAAAAGAGACCATCAATCTTCTTTTTTGTATTTTTAATACAGTTTATGTATGTTTTTTTTTTCACTTTCCACTACTGTAATTTTCCTCTTCCCTGAATACTGGTTCTTTTTTTTCCATACCTATGTATTTATATTGACGCAAAAATATGAATGTCTATTTAAGGTCTAAGACTGAACTATAGAAAACTCCATCAATCACACACATCAAATTACAGTTAATCCTCTGCTTTATTTCCCTACCATCTCCATCCCCTATCCTACATTCTGGACTAGTTTTCACCTCCTTCATTTATTATTCAATCTATGCAAACAGCATGAAACGCAACATAATGCATCTCTATCTAACACAAAAAGAAGAGGTAGGTGGATGTAAAGAATTAGTTGAGAAAATGTTACAATGGATGAATCAAGGATTTCATTAAATTGCTGCATCCTCGCGGCAGTGATATGTACCTAACCATGTTACATTGATTATGTTTTATGCGTCTGGTGTAGCTGGAGCAATTTGCCCAGAAGCTTTCACTTCCCTTAAATATTTCTTGACCCAAAACATCATTAATGTGAATACACATAATACGACCAGGAGAGGAAGGTAGAAACTAGGATATGATAAATTTGGATTGAAATATGCAGGTAGAGATTCGTCTAATAATGCTGAAAATTTTGATTGGTTTGAAAATATCAGTTCATGAAGTTTATTAGTTACATATGATATACAGGAAATCTTTGTTTTACGATAGCAATGTGTTCCTTGAAACCCTATCGTAAACCGAAATAGCGTATACCGAACTCATTTTTACATGTATTAGATAGGGATGCGTTCCAGCACATTGCCAAAGTCACTCCTTCAGGTTCAGATACATACATAAAGACATAACTTAGTGTAAAAATAAACAAATTGAATGTAAATAATAAAGAAAATAAAGAAAAGAATAAAGAAAAGAATATAATTATGCAATTATCTGATCAGCTGATGCGGGTGACGTAGGCGGTGAGGCGGAGGTCGAGGGTGAGGCGGGCGACTCAAAACCTGAAGTTGATTGTTCTGTTGAAGTGGATGGTCCAGCTGATGTTGATGGGCTGGCATG
>JAPQNM010000049.1:13956309-13959252 GCA_029783475.1 Metacarcinus magister
TTGCAGGCACTTGAAAGAAAGGATCAATAACCTCCACCTTGTTGCCATGTTTCTCCCCGACCATCAACGCGGTCCCACAAATTTTGGCTCTAATTTGGAAGCCCTTGCAGGCACTTGAACCGTGACGATGTCACCTACCTTTATAGCTATGGGTGTCGCACACTTGTGTTGTTGAACCATCATTTCAGCTCTTGATGCTAGGAGATTCTCCCTAACCTTTATGTGTATACTCCCTGCAAAAACTCGCAAATGTTGATCAACATAGTTATCTACCTTATAAACTGGTTTCTGAGCACTCGCCAGTAATTCCTACGGTAGTATTTTATCGACTCCATAGAGTATGTAATGAGGAATTTTCCCTGTTGATTTGCAAACAGAACTATTTATACACGCCCCTACATGTGGTATCCAGCCTTCCCAATCGTCATACAAATTTTGTACGACAGGTCAGAGAGCTTCAAGGATTTTCCTGTTTGCTCTTTTGACCAGTCCATTTGAACTTGGGTGATAGGCCACCGTGAAAGTCTGCTTAATATTGTATAATGAACAAATCTCTGCTAACAGCATGTTACAAAATTCTGCTCCATTATTGCTTAGCAGTATATAAGATGTCGTGTATGGGCAAAATAAATGAGTTGCTAGAGCGTGAGCAACAGCAGTTGCTGTTTTGTTTTTCAGAGGTGCTAAAACAACAAATCGTGAAAAATGGTCAATGCATACTAGCAGATATTGAGAGCCAGTTGACTCTTAGGAAGTTGTAACAAATCAATCACTACTACGTCCCATGGTTGTTCTGGTGGAGGATATGCCAACATTGGCACTGGCCCAGTAGGAACTCCCTTATGTTTTGCGCAACTAACACATCGAGTAACATAATCCTCCACGTCGACTCTCATAGGAGGCCAATAGTACTTACGCCGGGCGACTGCTAAGGTTCTATCGCACCCTGGATGTCCTGCCAGAGGATGATCATGTACTAATTTCAGAACTGTCAAGACAAACTCTTCAGGAATAACCCATTGTATTATTACTTCGGGTTTTGGTGTCCACTTTCAGCACAGAACCCCTTCCTTGTTTAAAAAGAATTGTGAAAATGGAATATGTAAAGGGGATAGAGTAGTCTCGTCGCCTGATTCCAGGGCATAGATAACTCTTCCCCAAAGTCCTTCGGTACTAGTAATGGATAAGGATCACCTTCCATTACCTCATTCACATTTCTAAAGTCAATTACTGATCGGAATTTTCCATCTTTCTTAGGAACAATAAAAAGAGGACTGTTCTATGTGATTGATCATTCCTTGTTCTAACATATCCTTCACTTGTTTGCCAACTATATCCCTCTGGCTATGGATTAATCGATAAGCTGGTATGTAAACTGGATGAGTCCCTAATTTCATTTCAATTTAATATTTGGTGTGATCTGTAGCACCAAGATAACGCAATTACTTCGTGATACTGCTCAAGAAGCTCCAATAGTGAGTGTTTTAACTCCGAGTAGTCTACCACGTTGACAAACGAACTTAGGGTTAGGCCCTGCCCCAGCTCGATGTCACCGTAGGACTGCGCCAAAGCGATACAAGCCGTAGAAAACTCCATGGGTTCAGTCACAACCTTTCTGTCATAAACCAACCCATCCCCAAGATAAACTCCATGTCAGATTCTTATAGGTTCTCCCGTGGTATTTTCTACTAACGCACAAGTCATATTGTTCTTGTGCACAGTTGAAAGTGTTGCCTGTACTGCAAGGCACTGAACTTTGCCAGGTCCAGCAAAGTATATATCACTATCGACGGGTGTGCCGGTCACCACCACTGGAAGGTGCATAGCCATTCTTCACACTCCCTTTTCCACATAGAGAACAAAGATACTTCTGTCATTGTTTTGAGATATTCGTCCGACCTGCTGCCACCATTAATGTACCAGTATTAACTCTATGTGATTAACACCAACTCAATGTAGTCTCACAGTAATTTACCGGAATAATACACAATCTCCTTACCTGGTTATTCTCTGTCTCGAACACTCGTTCTTGTGGTTCAACGGGAGTTAACAGGAAACACTTTCTTTACTAAAATAGATATATTTGTAGTAAAATATATAGATACACTCCTATATTTTGGCACACAGATAAGATATTTCTTTCTTCTTGCGTTCCCATTTCTTGTCTGGTGAACTGCGTCTCCGCTTGGTCGGCCTCTTTTTCTGGTTGACACTTTGCTAAATTACAACCTATATAACTTGATAATACATAACTAGATGCATAAAATTGAATTATACAGAAATGAACTATAGATATAATGTAATAATTGTAATATATATCTATCTCTTCCTCTGCCCTTACCAATTAAATAGTATAGTAGATGCAGGTACTGTATTATGATATCTACTGACCTAAGGAAATGGATATAGGATGCTATCCCGTATGTCTCTCTCCATTGCGTAAGGAAAAATATTGTATAATATTCTAGGATGATCAATACAATTTTCCTATCTACCAGTTCCTAACAAGACAACCCATGAGGCAGACGTGCCCTCTTTGCTAATCCTACCTATGCATAACTTAGTAAGGATTGCACAGGTTCGTCCTGTTTCGTAGCTATAACATTGAATAAGGATATCTAGTAAACATAAGTTTTTGTTAAGCGATTGAACTGCCCATTTTAGCCCATTTTATATTTGAAGTGGGTGGCATGGCTAATCTATCTTCCTAGGGAAGGAATTAAGGAGGGAGCTTGATGATTGGAAAACATGTGAAAAAAATTGTCACTGCCTAACCATTTATAGCACATCCTAATTTGTTTGAAAATGTCCAAAATTTGTCCATATGACCCTATGTTTGAATCCAATTTCAGGCCAGTGGATCACAGAGAGTAACAACTGCACTACAAGTGACCCACTACTGGTGAAACACACCAGTTAAAGGTCAGAAAGATGATCAACAAC
>JAPQNM010000049.1:13964352-13994992 GCA_029783475.1 Metacarcinus magister
GGAGAGTGCGACAAATATCAGTTGGTGCTTTTAGCATTTTTAACCCGATGATCTGTGGCCCATATCCCAAGAACATAGCGCCAGCTTCCAGTATCCCCATAGTGCGAAGGATAAGAGGTCTATGGAGGGAAAAAATCATGTCTGAGAATTGGAGTTGGATGTTGTAGATTTTTCTTTGGAAGAGGAAGGTTGAACATTCTAAGGATACAGGAAACCCATATAAAAAATTGTGGAGTGATGGAATACATAACGAGAAGTGAGAGTGAAGTAAGGGAGGTAATGGAAAGAGAGGTCTGGTGTGGATTGGATATGAAAAACAAGGGAAGGAGAATGGAAGGGTGTACATTTCTAATGTTTCCTAGGGTATGGGAAGGCATAAAGGCATATGGATGAAAGGGGTCAAGATAGTGTGGGCAGTTGGGAAGGTAAGAATAGTGAAATATGCATGGGTCTGTCTGTATGCACCAGCAAATGCGAGGATTGAATAGAGGAGATGAGAAACTTCTGAAATGATGTGGATGAGTTTCTGATGGAGATTAAAAGAGGGAGTAGGATAGTGTGAGCCTGACCTGCTTGGAGACGGACATGCTGCTTGCTCGCGCTAACACAAGAGATACCAGGTTGTATCTATCCATAACAGATATTTCATTATGTTTTTGTGTGTTAACCCAAGGGATACCAGGTTATGTTTTTACCATAACAAGTATTTTATTGTGTTTTGTGTGTTATTTTTGGGCAAATTTATTTAGATGGTGGAGTATGTGGTACTTAGTATAGACGAGGAGTTTACAGGTATGGAGGGTGGAGTTGTGAGGTGTGGTTCCTGTGGTTTGGAGAGGCAAAGGAAGGTAAGTGACTGTAAGTTGTGTGAAGTGTTAGCTAGAAATGTAGCTTTAGAGGAGGAGGTTAAGGAAGTGAAAGTTTTGTTGGCAGAGACGAGGCAGCAGATGCAGGAGTTAAGGGGGGAAGTTAGCGTCAGGTCAGGGACAGGAGGGGGACAAGTGTAGTGTTGTGGGTAGGGGAGGGAAAGGGAGGGTGAGCCCTCCCTTGTGTGAGGTGGAATGTAGCAACAAGTTTGGCTTGTTAGCTACACAAGAGGAGGAAGAAATAACAATAGAGATAGGTGCAGGGGAAGGGGACAGGACCAAGGCCACCTAGAGAGAAGGCCTGAGCAGTTAGCCGTGATGTCATCAGCATCAGTCATCTCTCTGGCTCTGTCCTCTGTCCTACAGTAGACACTTATCACTTGCATTTGTCTCAAACATACGATACGTAAAATGTATGTGAAACTTAGATTAATAAATAATACGTATAGCTCCATGCCTATTACATTAGGCTAAACATGATGCAAGAGTGGATTATTATATAATCTTTGAAATAGACATGATTTACAACTTTTATAGACATAAATATCCTCATCAGTTAAGTGGAAACTAGACTATGAATATAAACTTGATTTATATTTTCAACCCCTTCTGTACCGGTGACTCTATGCAATGTTATGCTACCTGTATTTAGAAGAGTTTGTGCAGCTTAAGAAGGATCTATCGTAGCATAAATGGTTATGTAAAATAGTTTGAGCCGGTTAATTGTTAGAGGCCTTTTTAAAACTGAATAAAAATGTCTAACTATAGCTAAAATAATACTAAAATGACATCGCCGGTACAGAAAGGGTTCAATAATGTCCATTTGATTAAGCTAATCATAATGCAAGAGCGGATAAGGAAGTTTCTTTAGAGTATTGAAAGGAGCATTACAAACTCTAGTTACTGAATCATTTACGTCATCAGAGGGAAATTGTGGAAATAGCATGGACTTAATATAATTTTTTTTTATTAATCCAGTTATTTCTAATACATTTTAGTAAATGTACAGAATCAAACAAAAAATAAAGGCCTTGAATCATGTGCTGGATGACGATATACAGTGGAACTTTTTGGAGGCGAGTGGAAGTATGACATGGTTTTCCTATTGATGGAGTTGTTATCTGTTATGACACATATTACTTTGAAACCTATCTGCTCTAACCCAATAATGACCCGCTTTATGATATTGAACAGGCTTTCTGCATTCATAGTTTTAGCTGGCAATATGTGAACATCTTTAAATTTTGAGGACAGACTATTTAACATAAAGACAAATGCACTTTTTGGAGCTTCAGTACTACTGTTGAAAGCTGACCCAACTACATTACCACCTTTGTAATCAAAATACTGTTTAATGTGAATTTCATCAATCATTAGTGTTACCGTTATATCACTTTGTGATAAAACTTTAAATTCATTCTTGATGTACTTCAGAAAGTTGCTATTATGTTGTTCAGCTGCTGGGCTCAAATTTTGTGATCGTGTCAGTCTTCTAATAGTAGAGTAGCAAGGCAAGATTAATTGTCCAGTTTCCCTCAATAACCTGTAAGCTTGGGGGGAGCAGTTATATAGCAGGGATGAAAACACCATGAATTCTGATGAATAGTCCAGTTGTTTTAGGGTCATTAAGTGAAGTTCAGATATTACTTTCAATGTATTCACATTTTTAGATGCCTGTTCTTGTAGTAGTGACAATACAGATATTACAAGTTGCAATAAAAAAATTGCTCTGCCAGGATTAGAAGCGGGTTCTTCAGTGTCACATTTTTTTAGGTTAGATAACAGCTCCTCAAGAGAATTAATATCATTGATAGAATCTGGAATGCTGTAGTCACCCAATTTCTGAACCTCAACTTGACTTACAAATACCTTCACTGCACAACTATTATCAATTGTTAGAGACAATGTTATTTTAGGATGAGGCATGCGAGCAATGTGGCATATCAACACTGATTCCTCCTCTTTACCTATTGTCCAGTATTTATCCTGATCTTTTAGTTTATTTATCAATTCATCAGTTGTTTCAAATGTTCTGTGCTGTCTATGCTGTAACTCATCAGCAACACTTTCTACAATTGTATACTGAATTGTTGCTTCTTCTTTCCTGCATTTTCTTACATCTGGTGATTCTCGCAAAATGGTCGTTGTTGAGAGATACAAGGGACAGTTAGGCAACTTTGTTGGAACTGCTCCTTTACGAAGCCTTGGTTTGCCTAATTTAACTGTAAGCTTCCTTCCAGTTCTCTTCTCAAAGTATGAAGTCTCCCTTTCTATGTCATCTGCATGGAAGTGTAGTTCACACACCTGTAAGTACATTTATAAATATTATCATTGCTCACAATTATTCATCTATATATTTCTTGAGGCAAAAGTATTATTTGTTTAGTATTCATGAAGACTAGTTAATGCATTCAATTTGTGTCTGAATAAGGGTTTATAAATGTTTTAATTATTAATTTATTAATTAATTTATTGTTCATTAGTATGGCTGCCTACACAACTCTTACGAACATCGGGCATTGTGAACCAGCTTCAGTTGGATGGCTTTTTTCATGTTAATCTCATACAACATTCCACGAAGCCAGTAGGAATGTAGTATTATAAGCCATTTTATTTATATATCTATTAATTTATTTGTCTTCTGACATGTCCCGACATTTGCCTGCGAATTTATTCATGAAGACTAGTTAATGCGTTCAATTTGTGTCTGAATAAGGGTTCATAAATGTTTTAGTTATTAATTTATTCATTTATCTATTGTTCATTAGTATGGTCAGGCAGAAAAGGATGATTCAGCATCACTCATATGTCTCCATAAATCTGTTCATCGTACCCCCATTAAAATTTTAATGAAAAAATCTTAGATAGGCATCGTGCGAGCATCATCAAATGCTGACTAGATTCAGGTTGGCTGCCTATACAACTCTTACGAACATCGGGCATTGCGAGCCAGCTTCAGTTGGACGGCTTTTTTCATGTTGCGAATTTCCCTACATGCAATGTCGCGGGTTTCGCAGGCAAAAGTTGCCTAAGTGTGACGCAGTCTTTAAGCTTATAATTTGACCTATAGAAACTAAAATTACATTTCTTATAGATATTAAAAACAAAGGCAGAGTTTTTGGCTAAAAGAAACAGTCATAAAAAAAAGTTTATGTTGATACTTTTCATGTAACTAATAATTGAACACCATATTTATAAACTGCTTATCAATTCAAAGAATTTCTATATCTTAGCTATCAATTAGCACTAGCAATAATAGTTATAATATAGAAAGAGGAAGACTAAGCTAACATGTAGCCTAAACAAACCTGTTGAAACATGTGTCTAGCTATATTTTCTAAAAAATATATTACTTAATTGTAAATTCTATTTTCTTACAGATTTAAAAAAATTATCATAGTGAAATCTACTCATATTCATCAGAAGACAATAGTTCCAGCAGTTGAAAGAAACACTAGCACCTCAGAGCGAGGTAGTTATAGTAGGAAATTTCTCTGAGAATTATTAATTAAATTCAGATGTTTCTTAGCTACATCACTAAAACACAACACTAACACTATAATGGTTTATTCATTAAATTCAGATGCCCACAATTGAAGAGGTGCACTATTTCTCAGATGGATGTGCTGGCCAATATAAGAACAGATACAATTTTAATTTCTTTAGGTCAAATTATGAGCTTAAATGTGAAAAAGTAGGTCGGATTGACGCACAACTTATCAATATGGTCTGCAGTTATATGATAGTTACATGAAAAATACTAACAAATAAATTTTTTGTTCCTGATTCTAATAGCCAATGGCTGTGCTTTCATTTTTAACATTTATAAAAAAAATTGAATATGATATCCCAGAGGTCAAATCGTGACCTCAATTTTTTATTACATTGTAACTTTTTTATGTTTCAACCTAGTTATAAAACTTACATGTGCAAACATATTATATCCAGCACCAAACGCCAAACCCATAAACAAGGTTCTGTTATTTGTCAATGTAGGTTAAGGTTTGGTTAGGTTACATTAATATAGAAGCTATCAAATGTTCTCTATGACCAAAAGTAGGGAGTTAGACGAGGTGAAGTCCAGAGACGAAGATGTAAACAAACGCCATTTTGGTGTAGATGTAAAATTTGACCAATCTCTCAATATAAACAATATTTACACTACCTTACGTTATAATAATCCCGAAATGCACTGGAATATCACCAATTATAAAAGTGATGCTATAATATAGGAGTACTTAACCTGCTGTTCTGATTAAGTTTAAAATTATCCCTCTTGATAGCTAGAGTCTATGCTCGGGCCAATATTTCTTCCTTCAGGAAAGAAAATATGGCCACTTTAGGACCAGTAGGATAATTTCCATTGCAACGAGGCACACAACACCTGCTGGGCATGTTAATGTGAAGCTCAGAGCTGCGGAAATTTGAGATTCTCTAAAAGTTCTTGAACAAAAGGGTCGTGACCGGGTACAGATATTGGAAATATCATTGAAGCATCTGATAGACCTAATTAAACTCTACAGCTGTCATTAGGCATATTTGTTCTAAGACTAATAATTACGCAGTAAAATTAAACCGTATCTATTTTCCAAAACATGACTTTCTTCCTCATTTTCTCGAAAGCTATTAGAGATATTAGAATTATAATTGCAGCATCTGATAGACCTAATTAAACTCTACAACTATCAATATGAATATTTGTTCTAAGAATAATAATTACGCAGTAAAATTAAACCGTATCTTTTTTCCAAAACATGACTTTCTTCCTCATTTTCTCGAAAGCTATTAGAGATATTAGAAATATCATTGCAGCATCTGATAGACCTAATTAAACTCTACAACTGTCATTATGAATATGTGTTCTAATACTAATAATTACACAGTAAAATGAAACCGTATCTTTTTTCCAAAACATGACTTTCTTCCTCATTTTCTTGAAAGCTATTAGAGATATTGGAAATATCACTGCAGCATCTGATAGACCTAATTAAACTCTATAACTGTCATTATGAATATTTGTTCTAGGACTAATAATTTTGCAGTAAAATGAAACTGTATCTTTTTTCCAAAACATGACTTTCTTCCTTATTTTCTCAAAACCTATTAGAGATATTGCTAATATCATTGCAGCATCTCATAGACCTAATTAAACTCTACAACTGTCATTATGATTATTTTTTCTAAGACTAATAATAACGCAGTAAAATTAAACCGTATTTGTTTTTTTCCAAAACATGACTTTCTTCCTCATTTTCTTGAGAGCTATTAGAGATATTCGAAATATCATTGCAGCATCTGATTGATCAAATTAAACTCTACAACTGTCATTATGAATATTTGTTCTAAGAATAATAATTACGCAGTAAAATTAGATTATCTTTTTTCCAAAATATGTTTTTCTTTCTCATTTACTTGAAAGCTATTAAAGATATTGGAAAAATCATTGCAGCATCCGATAGACTTAATTAAACTCTACAACAGTCATTATGAATATTTGTTCTAAGACTAATATTTACGCAGTAAATTGAAACCGTATCTTTTTTCCAAAACATGAGTTTCTTCCTATTTTTCTCGAAAGCTATTAGAGATATTGGAAAAATCATTGCAGCATCTGATAGACCTAATTTAACGCTACAACTGTCATTGTGAATATTTGTTCTAAGACTAATAATTACGCAGTAAAATGAAACGGTATCTTTTTTCCAAAACATGACTTTCTTCCTCATTTTCTCGAATGCTATTAGATATTGGAAATATCATTGCAGCTTCTGATAGACCTAATTAAACTACACTTGTCATTATGAATATTTGTTCTATGACTAATAATTACGCAGTAAAATTAAACTGAATCTCTTTTCCAAAACATGACTTTCTTCCTCATTTTCTCGAAAGCTATTAGAGATATTGGAAATATCATTGCAGCATCTGATAAACCTAATTAAACTCTACAACTGTCATTATAAATATTTGTTCCCAGACTAATAATTATGCAGTAAAATTAAACCGTTCATATCGCCAAAAACATGACTTTCTTCCTCATTTTCTCGAAAGCTATTGGAGATATTGGAAAAATCATTGCAGCATCTGATAGACCTAGTTAAACTCTACAACTGTCATTATGAATATTTGTTTCAAGAATAATAATTTCGCAGTAAAATTAAACCGTATCTTTTTTCCAAAACATGAATTTCTTCCTCATTTTCTCGAAACCTATTAGAGATATTAGAAATATCATTGCAGCATCTGATAGACCTAATTAAACTCTACAACTGTCATTATGAATATGTGTTCTAAGACTAATAATTACGCAGTAAAATGAAACGGTATCTTTTCAAAAACATGACTTTCTTCCTCATTTTCTCAAAAGCTATTAGAGATATTGGAAATGTCATTGCAGCATCTGATAGACCTAATTAAACTCTACAATTGTCATTATGAATATTTTTTCTAAGACTAATAATAACGCAGTAAAATTAAACCGTATTTGTTTTTTTTCCAAAACATGACTTTCTTCCTCATTTTCTTGAAAGCTATTAGAGATATTGGAAATATCATTGCAGCATTTGATAGACCAAATTAAACTCTAGAACTTGAAAGCTATTAGAGATATTGGAAAAATCATTGCAGCATCTGACAGACCTAATTAAACTCTACAACTGTCATTATGAATATTTGTTCTAAGACTAATAATTACGCAGTAAAATTAAACTGTATTTTTTTCTCCAAAACATTAATTTTTTCCCCATTTACTCGTAAACTATTAGAGATATTTTAACAATCATTGCAGCTTCTGATACACCTAATTATACTGTACTACTGTCATTATGAATATTTGTTCTAAGACTAATAATTACGCAGTAAATTGAAACCGTATCTTTTTCCAAAACATGAATTTCTTCCACATTTTCTCGAAAGCTATTAAAGATATTGGAAAAATCATTGTAGCATCTGATAGACCTAATTAAACTCTACAACTGTCATTATGAATATTTGTTGTAGGACTAATAATTACGCAGTAAAATGAAGCCGTATCTTTTTTCCAAAACATGACTTTCTTCCTCATTTTCTCGAAAGCTATTAGAGATATTAGAAATATCATTGCAGCATCTGATAGACCTAATTAAACTCTACAACTATCTTTATGAATATTTGTTCTAAAACTAATAATTACGCAGTAAAATGAAACCGTATCTTTTTTCCAAAACATGACTTTCTTCCTCATTTTCTTGAAAGCTGTTAGTGATATTGGAAATATCATTGCAGCATCTGATAGACCTAAATAAACTCTACAACTGTCATTATGAATATTTGTTCAAGGACTAATAACTACGCAGTAAAATGAAACGGTATCTTTTTTCCAAAACATGACTTTCGTCCTCATTTTCTCGATAGCTATTAGATATTGGTAATATCATTGCAGCATCAGATAGACATAATTAAACTACAATTGTCATCAGGAATATTTGTTCTAAGACAAATAGTTACGCAGTAAAATGAAACCGTATCTTTTTTCCAAAATATGACTTTCTTCCTAATTTTCTTTAAAGCTATTAGAGATATTGGAATTATCATTGCAGCATCTGATAGACCTAATTAAACTCTACAACTGTCATTATGAATATTTGTTCTAAGATTAATAATTATGCAGTAAAAGGAGGATGAGAAGGAGGAGGAGGAGGAGGAGGAGGAGGAGGAGGAGGTGGAGGAAGAGGCGGAGGAAGAAGAGGAGGAGGAGGACGAGGAGGAGGAGGAGAGGAGAAGCTTCAGTACTACTATTTAAGTGTAGAAGTAATACAATGAACTTTGCCGATAGGAAGAGGTTTAAAAATGAAGCTACTGAATGTATAATGTGCGGGCACTACAATGAAGATTTAAAACACTTCCTCCTGCACTGCTCAGCATAGTCAAGAAAGAAGAAAAAACCCAACACTGCAGCAGCCCTATCTTATACCAAGAAAATGAAGACCCTTTGATTGGCAACATCCTATATACTAACCACATCGCAGAAGAAAACAAAAAGATGTTATATAAATTTTGGCAGACAAGAAACAATAAAATAAAAGAATTAACACTTTAAAACTTATAAAACTTAAAACTTATATAAAACCCAGACCGCAAAAAGTAAACATCAGGAAGTGCCGTTCAAAAGGCAATACTTCCGCCTTTCAACAGAACAGAGCAGAGCAGGAGGAGGAGGAGGAGGAGGAGGAAGAGGGGGAGGAGGAGGAGGAGGAGGAGGAAGAGGAGGAAGAGGAGGAGGAGAAAGAGGAGGAGGAGGAGGAGGAGGAGGTGGATGGGGAGGAGGAGGAGGAGGAGGAGGAGGACGAGGAGAAGAAGGAGGAGGAAGAGGAGGAGGAGGAGAAAGAGAAGGAGGAGAAAGAGGAACACATAGGAACACATAGGAAGAACAAACAACAACAGGCCTGCTGCCCCTTACGAGGCTGTTTGTGAGACTACACTATCTACTCTAGAGTGAAGGATACAGGATAGTAAGGGTGAAGGCTTCTCTCCCCAGCCATGGCTGGCAGGGAAAGGAGGGCCAACCAAGACCATACTGTCACTACCACTACTGCTACCACTACTTCCTGGCAAGCGATGTCAGGCCACTAGCGACGTCTTTTGAATCGACATTTCGTAAGTTAGGTACATCAGGATGAACTTACTCAAAGTTTGCTACGTTAACGGATAGTATTTTAGTTGTGGATTGGCTTCTAAATATTTGTCAAGTCTATTTTTGAACGTAGTAATTGTTTTACTGTCGACGATATTGGCGGGCAGGGAGTTCCAAACGTTAACGATCCGATTGAAAAAGAAGTGCTTGGCTTCGTTTGATGTGAATCTTTTACCAGTAATCTTAAAAGAATGACGTCTTCTTGTTATATTTGATCGATCAAAAGTAATGTAATCTTCTGCATTGATATTATCGAATCCTTTGATTATCTTGAACATTTCAATTAAATCCCCTCGCATCCTTCGTTTTTCTAGGCTGAATAAGTTTAGTTCTTTAAGTCTTTCTTCATAAGGTTTATTTTTCAGCCTTGGAATCATTTTTGTTATTCTTCGCTGGACTCTTTCCAGTTTGTCAATGTCCTTTCTGTAATATGGGGACCAAAACTGTACGCAATACTCAAGATGGGGTCGTACTAGTGAATTATGCAGTTTTAATATGAGTTTTTCTGATTTATTTTCGAAAGTACGCCCAATAAAGCCTACCAATCTGTTAGCAGTTTTAACTACCTCTGAACAATGTTGACTGGGCTTTAAATTGTTTGATATTGTGATTCCCAGATCTTTTTCTTTGTTTACTGTAGAAAGTGATTTACCATTCATTGAGTACTGAACGTGATCATTATTTCTTCCGATGTTTAGTACCTTGCATTTTTCAACGTTAAATTTCATTTGCCATTTATTGGCCCAAGACGTTAGTCGATCTAGGTCTGATTGTAAGACTTCTCTGTCAATTGTCGTAGTTACTTTGCTGAGAATTTTCGTATCGTCAGCGAATTTCGATATTTTGCAAGTGATCCCATCATCTATGTCATTAACATATATCAAGAATAAGACAGGACCAAGCACTGAGCCTTGTGGTACGCCACTTTTTACGTTTAACCATTGAGAGGAGACACCGTTTAATACTACTCTCTGCTTACGTTCAGAGAGCCAGTCCAGAAGCCAATTGTAAATGCTACCAGAGATACCATGAGTCATTAGTTTATTAAGCAATCGTTGATGAGGTACTTTATCAAAAGCCTTTTGAAAATCCAGATATATGACATCTACTGCTCTGCTTTCATCGTACGCGTCAAAAACATTGTGGAAGAAGTCTAATAAGTTAGTTAAACATGAACGTTTATTACGAAAACCATGTTGTGAGGGTTTTATTATATCGTTGTCTTCAAGGAATTTCACCACATTGTCACGAATGATTGTCTCCATTAATTTACATACAACTGATGTCAGACTGATTGGCCTATAATTTCCGGGTTGTGACTTGTCCCCCTTTTTGAAGATTGGTGTTACATTTGCACGTTTCCAATCTGATGGAACTTTACCATCTCTTAAGGATTTATTGAATAAGATTGTAAGCGGTTTACTGATCTGGTGCTTGACCTCTTTCAAGATTCTTGGGGAAATTTTATCTGGTCCAGGGGTTTTGTTTGTTTTCATCTTATTAATTTTTTGCAAAACGTCATTTTCTACTATGAGTATATCATTTAAGAAGTTTACGGTCCCTCTAATCTCAAGTGGCTGAAACGATGAACAATCCTCTTCTGTAAATACGGATGCAAAAGAGTTATTAAGGATTGTAGCCATTTCGTTTTCGTCATTTGTGTGATTTCCATGTCCTTTAGTAAGTGGACCGATATTGCAGGTAAGGGCTTTTTTACTCTTAACAAAACTATAAAATTCTTTAGGATTTGATTTACATGATTCCGCTATATATTCTTCCAGGTTTTTCTTGCTACGCTTTATCAATCTCTTAGTATCGCGACGAATTCTGTCAAACTCTACTTTGTCATCTTGATTTTTAGTTGATATGTATTTATTGTACGCGTGTTTTTTTAGAGAGAGGCTGTTTTTTATCTCTTCACTCCACTATTTTGGTTTGTTCTTCCTTGCTGAACGTCTGTATCGATACGGTACACATACGCTTATAACTTCATTCAGTTTTGTGGTAAAGGCCTCCCATGACTTATCAATATCTGACTCTGACAACAGTTCACTCCAGTCAGTGTCTTCTAGAATTGTTCGCATTCTGATGAAATTCGCCCTTTGATAATTTGGTACCTTCTCCTTACTGTCTTTTACTTTTATTTCCTTAATTTTCAAATTGAACGTGATTATTCGATGGTCACTAGAACTGAAAACTGGGCCGACATTTACGTTGCTGACTAAATCTTTACTTGTTGAAAGAATGAGATCAAGGGTATTTAAGTCTCGCGTCGGTTCGTGAACGTGTTGATGTAATTCGCTCTCTAATAAGTTCGTGTACAGGTCGTGTCCTGTATGAGATCGTAACGGATTTCCCCATCTCGTTACTGGCAAATTAAAATCACCCATAATAATTGTCTCGCATTGACTAATTGTTTCGGAGATTGATTCGAATAGTAAACGGTCAATTTCAGCGGTGCGCCCCGGTGGTCTGTAAATCAATCCGAGTATTTTTCTACTTGAGTTACTCTTTAATTCGATAAAAACTGTGTCAATACCGTTGATGGGTTCTGTTTTAATGGAGATCGGATGGAGCGAGCTGTGAATATATAGGATTACACCACCGCCAATTGAGGGAGGGAAGGAGGAGGAGGAAGAGGAAGAGAAGGAGAAGGAGGAGGAGGAGGAGGAAGAGGAGGAGGAGGAAGAGGAAAAGGAGGAAGAGGAAAAGGAGGAGGAGGAAGAAGAGGAGGAGGAAGAGGAGGAGGAGGAAGTGGAGGAGGAGGGGGAGGAGGAGGAGGAGGAGGAGGAGGAGAAAGAGGAGGAAGAGGAGGAGAAAGAGGAAGAGGAGGAGGAGGAGAAGAAAGAGGAAGAGAAGGAGGAGAAGGTGGATGAGGAGGAAGAAGAAGAGGAGGAGAAGGAGGAGGAGGAAGAGGAATTTTGAATTTGAATTTGAACAGTTTATTGAGATAAAATATTTACATAAAAATAAATTATTGTCTCAAAAGGATGGAGGTGCATAGGCAGCAACCATCCTAAGCTAGCTGTTTACATTTATCTTTTTTTTTTTTTTTTTTTTTTTTTCCTATCACTTGCTATTTAATTAATTATATAATTTATTTATATGATCTAATTATTTTTTTTATTTTATTCACTTTGTTTAGTATTATATGTATTAAGTTACTATTAAACAACCATATTATTTGTTGTGTAGAGTCAGTGCAGTCTTTGTTGTGATATTGCTCCAACACTTTGCACTGCATCATATAGTGGTCCAGCGAGTGCCCTCCCGGGTCATAACACAGCCTGCACTGTCTGTCCTGCAGTGCTGCCGTGGCACCGAGCTGCCAGTAATACTTGTACACCAAGCGAAACCTTGTGCATAACGAGTCTTTCCAGTTTTGGATGTGCTTACTGTATTTGAAATTTGTCTAACTGACTACCTGAGCATAGTGCCTCATTGTTGAGCTAGTTTGACATAGAGTATTAATTCTAATTTTCTGTTTTCTGTCCTGGATTGTACGGATTTTTGTTTTTATATGTCTTAATGTAATAATATGATTATTTATGTTAATACTTTCTTTTTGTGTACCTATTTTTCCCAATGTGTCTGCTCTTTCGTTTCCACTTATGCCAACAGAGGAAGAGGAGGGGGAGGAAGAGGAAGAGGAGAAGGAGGAGGGTTGTCTGTCACATCCCCGTTGATGATGAGTGTGGTTATTGGGTTTGTTTTTTTTCTTCCCGCTAAGGACATGGACTATGTTCCACACCTGTCCTAGCTGGGTTGTACGGTTTACAGTTGATGTGTACTCTCTGAAAGAGCCCCTCTTAGCTTGAAGGATGACTTTCCTTGCCTGAGCCCTTGCCTTTTTATAGGCCATGAAATTAGCTTGACTGGGCTGCTGGCTAAAATACCTGTATCGCCTATTACGCTCACGAAGTGCTTGTCGGCAATCCGTTGTCCACCAAGGAACTCCATGCTTTGTGTGAACTGTAGAAGTTTTCGGAATACATGCCTCAGCGGCGTGTAAAAGGGATTGTGTTGCGTTACTAACCATTGTGTCAGTGTCCTCGCCAGATATATCCACATCGGCGATCACACGGAAGGTTGCCCAATCTGCTCTCTTAAAATTAAATTTAGGTGGAGGAGGGGTAGTGGCAACGTCGCGTGCGTAAGAAATGCAGATTGGTAGGTGGTCACTTCCGTGTGAGTCGTCGCTGACATCCCAAGAGAAGTCAGGGAACATATTTGCCGAGGCCAATGACAGGTCAATGGCAGTCGCGTTACCAGTCCGATCGTCTACACGAGTCGCACAACCATTGTTCAGAAGACAGAGATTTGTCTGTAGGAGAATGTTAACAATTTGTTCCCCACGTACACTTGACACCTCACTGCCCCATTGCTGATGATGGGCATTAAAGTCGCCCAAAACCAGCTTGTTGCCTGGAAGCTGGTGAAATAACGACTTTAAGTCATCATCAGCAATAGGCGTATTGGGAGGCAAGTAGAGAGAACAGATAGCCAGATACGTGCCATTGAATTTCACTCTGCACGCGACTGCCTCCAGAGTGGTATCCAACGTCACTTCTGTGTGTGATAGTGTTTTGTGTGTGTATACGGCCACGCCGTGACCGTCGTGTCTTCTGTACGTATGGTAGTGTTTTAGTACTGAAGGATCAGGATGGTCCTCCAGCATCGTCTCTTGTAGGCAAATGACGGACGGCCTGTGTAAGTTCACTAAAAGTGACAAATATGGAAGTTTATTCCGAATACTTCTACAGTTCCACTGTAAAACGTTGAACGTAATGGTTTTGTAGCATTGGGAGCTTGTGAGTGTTTGTAGCTAGTTGGTCCACTGGAGAATGAGAAAACTCAGATCCAGTTAAGGTTATTTATTTTATCAAAAATACAGACTGTAGGTAACAATTGCTGAAGAGTTGTGGAATATGGTATTTTGAATATGCGCACTGTTTGATGACAGTGTGCACCAAGTTGATAGGTGTGCGCTGAGTTTGCAGCGCAACTAAATAAATAATAATATAATAAAAAGAAAAACATAAATAAAAATATATATAGAGTACAATGAATATTGAAAAATATAATAAAAAATAAAGTTATAATAGTATGTGGTGGAGCAACACATTCTCACCAGAGCTGCTAACCGCTCGTTCTCTATGGTGTGTAGGGGAGACTGCTACAATACTCCCCCCCTAGTGACGAGGAAGGGAGGAATGATGTCATCCTGTGGATGCTTGTTCGCCTGGGAAGAGTTCTCGCGTTGGGCGGAGGCTGGTGATTGACCGTTCGACTGCGGGTGGTAGCTGGTAGTCCTGTAGCGGCGGTTGCCGAGAGGATGTAGCGATAACCGGCAGTGTGGCAGAGGGGCCGACGAGGTCAAGTGCCGAATCACCATGGAGGCTTGACAGTCGGTGCAGGTGTCGGTCCAGGTGAAGTCCCCCCAGATGTGCCGTGAAGCTCAGATGCCAGGGTGAGGGGTCGTGAAGCTGATGAAAAGCGATGATTTGCATCTGTAGTTCCATCAGCATAGAGCGACCATGATGCCTGGGAGTGTAAGAAGACGACACGGCAGTGGAAGAGGGCGTCTGCTGGAGCGTTGTCTGCACCGTACTGTACTATCCACGGGCGAGTAGAGTAATCCACAGGGCGATGAGTAATCCACAGGGTGATGAATAATCCACAGGGCGGTGAGTGGCGATGGTGAAGATCACTTTAACGCCGCGAGGCGGGGGGTAGGGGTTGAACATGATGACGCGAGAAGGCGTCAGAGGGTGTAGAGTGTGCGTGAGGCGGCTGAAGACGTAATAAGGCGTCTGGGGGTTGTAGAGGCCGCGCATGCGTGCGCATTAGGCCGCTGAAGACGCAATAGGCGTCTGAGGGGGCAGGGCATAAGGCCGTGCCGATGACGCAGTGAGGGCGTCTGAGGGGGTAGAGGCCGCGCATGCGTGCGCATTAGGCCGCTGAAGACGCAGTGAAGGCGTCTGAGGGGGCACAGAAGGTGCCAGGGTGGGTGGGAGGGGGAACCTTACAAGTGACAGCTACACAAGTGTGTAGAATATTCCCGTCCGTCGGCTCATTCTCACGAACCCCATAATGGAGGTGAGACTTTTTGCCTTGGGAGTGTGAAAGCGAATGAATCTGTAAGACCCAGGCCTTCACACTAGGAACATGTGCTCTTTGTTCAGCACAGGCAGTATGTCACTGTTTGACCATAGCTCACTCTTGGGTCACCAATTGTAGCATTGGGAGCTTGTGAGTGTTTGTAGCTAGTTGGTCCACTGGAGAATGAGAAAACTCAGATCCAGTTAAGGTTATTTATTTTATCAAAAATACAGACTGTAGGTAACAATTGCTGAAGAGTTGTGGAATATGGTATTTTGAATATGCGCACTGTTTGATGACAGTGTGCACCAAGTTGATAGGTGTGCGCTGAGTTTGCAGCGCAACTAAATAAATAATAATATAATAAAAAGAAAAACATAAATAAAAATATATATAGAGTACAATGAATATTGAAAAATATAATAAAAAATAAAGTTATAATAGTATGTGATGGAGCAACACATTCTCACCAGAGCTGCTAACCGCTCGTTCTCTATGGTGTGTAGGGGAGACTGCTACAGTTTAAGAGTTATGGGAGCGATCGTGTTTCTTAGTTTTTTTTGCGGTCGGAGGCGCTAGCCGGGGACCTCTCTTGGCTTTTGCAAGAGGAGATCTGCATGGCTTCATCAATGGTTAACTCCCCGGAGCTGGTCGAGAGGGAGCGAGCGTGAGAGCCCCTCCTCGAAGGCGCGGGAGCCGCGAGGACATGAGAAGAGGAATTGCGTTCTAAAGTTGTAAAATTACATTTATTATTATCCTTGGCGTTCTTTTCTTTCTTTGGTGGAGTGGTAGAGACAGCAGAGGCATATTTGGTTGTAGTGGAGGAGGAGGAGGAGGTAGAGGTGGAGGTGGAGGTGGAGGAAGAGGAGGGTAGGAGGAAGAGGCAGGTGTGATTGTGTTTTTGGTAGTAGGTGTTGGAGGAGCAGATGAGGTTTTCGTAGAAAGGGAAACAGCTGGGGCAGGTGCAGCAGGCAGAGGCTCAGTCTGAATCGAAACAGACTTCATCACTGGACGCATCTGTACGCTTGCCGCGTATGAAACGCCTGGAGAAGGCGCAGCGTGCGTCTCCTTCACTCGCTTCCTCGCGTCAAAGTACGAGATGCCTTCGACTGCCTTAACGGTACAGACCTCTTTCTCCAGCTTCCAAGCAGGACAATCCCGCGAGAAAGTAGAGTGAGCTTCTGAACAGTTACGACACTTCTCTACCAATGACAAACACTGTTCCGACGAATGACCCTCGCAAGCACACTTACCACAGAAAGAGTGAACAGAACGACAAGCATTTCCGTGATGACCATAGAGTTGACATTTGAAGCACCGAAGAGGGTTTGGAATATAGGGACGAACGGGAACCCGCTCGTATCCTACATCCACTCTGTCGGGCAACTTGGCAATAGCAAAAGTTAAGGTGACTGAAGCAGTGTTCCTTCTCGCGCCGTCAACGAATTTAGTGATCTTTCTAGCCCCAATAACGCCCTGGTCATACATGTTATCAACGATTTCATCTTCCGTCATATCCACAAAGTTGCGATGGGAGGCAACCCCCCCGACACGAGTTCATGGATACTGGGATCGAAGCTTCAATCTCAATATCATGCATGCGTCGTAGCTTCATTAGGGAAGTGACTTGTTTAGCGTTAAGTGTTTCTACTAGAAGATCTCCGCTTGCAAGTTTTTTAACATTGGCAACAGTATCGATATTTACATCGATAACATTTTTTAATTATAAAGGAATTTACAGTGGATAGGCGGGTCTGTGTCTTAGATTTTAGAGTCACAAATGTCGCTTGGTCATGGGTGATGGGGCGTGTGGTTGTCGGGGGTGGTCGGTCAGGACCCTCCCTCCCCCTGGAGGGATGAGGGGGGGAAGCAGCTTCAGCCATGGGGTACACCCCCCTCCTACAGGAGGGGAGCGGGACACATGCGGGAGGACGCCAGGGAGGAGTTTCCTAGAGTCAGATTGTCTTGCCAAATCACTCTAGGGGGGCTGATCGGTGTTAACTCACCCCAAAAGCACGCTCACTGAGGCGGACACTCCGTAGGTGAGAGAGGAAGGACAATCTGACAACCTGACAATAGACACTTATGTTGTCACTAAGTGAGGACATGAGTACAAAACTAGTACATGGGTAGAGGGCACCTATATTATTTAGCTAACTAACTGAGGGGCCGTCAAAATGGTGAAAGACAGCAGCAGCAGGACGACGTGTACAGTGTACCGTGTCTGGGCTCAGTCTGCCTCCTCGAATTTTGCCATCAGCCATGGCATAGGCTATTAGGTCATTTAAGTTTTAAATTTAAATGAATATTTGTTGTGCTTATTTTATTAATTTTAATTTATTTAATTTTTATTTGTTTATTTATTTATATATTTGTTTATTTTATTTTATTTTATTTATTTATTATTATTATTATTATTTTTTTTTATATACATAGAAATCACAATATACTTTCATACAATTTCAGTCACGCATCATGCACACGCATTCATACTTGGGAACCTGAACCTAAAGCAAAAACTAAAGTCATTAGTCATGGGAGGTGAGGGACAAAAAATGGTACATACATACAATGGGGGAGGATACGTACGAATACGTATTTAAAGTAAACATGGGGAATAATTGACATTCACGCCAGACACAATACATACAATCATTCATATCAAAACATATTTATAACAAGAAAAAAGTGCAGTATATACAAAGGGGTAAAATAACAATAAACATTGGAATATACACGTAAGTCATAACTCTTGATTAAATTGGTCTCGGCTAGGAAAATCATCAGGCTATCGACCACATCCGGATGCTGGTCACCCAGAAGGGTGGTCTGCGTCATCGGAAGGCAGCGGGCCTCACAGAATGCTACGAGGGACCGTCGCGCCTCCCGATAACGCACACAGTGAAGCAGGATGTGGTCGATAGAGAGGGTAGTATGGCAGGTGATGCATTGGGGTGGGAAGGCGTGGGTAATGTAGGGGAGCATGTGGGTGGCTAGGGTGCAGCCCATCCTGAGGCGTGCGAGGACCACCTCCTGACGTCTTGTGGGGCGGTTGGAGGAAGCCCACTCGCCCAGGATGGGTTTTACAGTTGGAAGATGGAGGTTGTCCCAGTGACTTTGCCACAGGAGGTAAGCTGATGATTTTGCAGCCGAGAGACATGACTGCAGATCTCGACGGAGGTTCCACGCTCCCTCGAGCTCTGCAGCGGACCTAGCCAGCATGTCAGCCTGCTCATTCCCGTAAATACGCGAATGACCAGGCACCCAATACAAAGAGAAAGACTTACGGCGTGAATTTAGCTTATTAATAATGTTGCCTTGGATTTCATTGGCATCCGTGCGCCCGGACTCTATCGCCTGAAGGGCTGACATAGAGTCCATGAATATGACAATTACGTTATGATTTGAATTTAGTGCATAATCTATGGCTTTATCAATAGCAAAAAGTTCTGAGGAAAACACCGATGTATGGGAAGGTAGTCGAAACCTGAGGGCACATTCACACGACCAAACACTAACACCCACACATTCACTCGACTTGGAGCCGTCAGTGTAAAGGTGGAGGGAGGGAGGGAGGCTAGCGACGAGAGCCCGGAAGTGATGACATATCTCCACTTCGGTCATGGCAGGCGGGCCTCCTCGAAGACTTGTCTCTATATATATGACCCTTCCCGCATCATGACCCACGTTGCCCTCGCCCTGTATTACTCCGCGTCTGCGGAACTACTTTCCATATTAATATACCCCCCATTTCCTCCATTTACCTACATATACATATATCACCTATCCTATCCTATCTACTACGTATAGTTTAACCTACTTAGCAACTACTGTACCCAATAAACATTTACACATACATTACAAGGTAATCTACACTTAATTATTACATGGAACCTCTCCTGCACCGTGACGCGCATCAGACGCTATATTAAGCCTAATATGCGAAGCCGCCATTTTTCTGTACGCCTCTCAGTCTCAGTATACATATGCAATACACTTAATACAATACTTATAATTATACTTATCACTACACTGATCACAAAGGTTCAAGTGGAGTTTGGTCGACGTTTATTGTCCCATCACTATATGTTGCGAGAGGTATGTTAGAATGTGCTATTCTGAGTATTATGTATAATATGGAAGCAATGGTGGGATTAAAAAATTTTAAGAACAGGTTCTCTCACTACAGGTATCACTAACAACATATTCTCTCACTACCACAGTCTCTAGCAGCAAACCATGCTGGCTGGCCCGATATACGCGCAAAGGTTGATCTTTGGGTTGCCACATGCTACAGTCTAGCAAGTTAAATGATTAATTTTAGTTATTTTCCTAAATTTATCACCATTCCTTATGTCGTGAGCGAGACTACAGAAAATAATAACTACAGCCTCAAAAAAAAACAAATCCTACCAGCTACAGTGGTGTCTACAGAAATGGAGATGTAAATAAAACGTTCGAATCAGTGATGCAACATTCCCTTCCCCTTCCTCACTGAGACCCAGTGTTACCAACTCCAAATAACTTGGGAAATATAGCTAATGTTCGTCTTGAAACCGTGTTCGGTTCCACCCGACATCAAATCTGGTTTTAGTCGTGTTTTTAATTATCAAAAACCAGTAACAGATGTATGATGGGTCTATCAAAATTAGTTATAAGTAAAAGTGTTCAGGGGGAAAAAAATAATTGAGAACCCCTGATTTAAGCTAACAACCGCTTCTCGGGATTAATGAAATTACAAGAGCAGGTTCTTACGAACCGGTGCGAACTAGCTGAATCCCATTACTGTATGGAAGTGATTGTGTGGAATGAGAGTGAACTAGAAAAATTGAAGTAGGGAAGAATAGAGTAGCAAGACTGGCACTGAATACACCAAGATATGCAGTAGTAAAAACTTTTAGAGGTGATATGAGATGGAACATGTTTAGGGAGAGACACATGGAATATAAAGTAAGGCTGGAATGAATGAAGGATACAAGAGTAGCAAAACAGGTTTATTTGTAGAATGTTAGGGGCAGTGGATGGGGAAACAAGTGTCGAGGGTTTGTGACCTTGCATTCCCGCCAATAGCGGAAGACTGGAAATCCCATCCTCCTGTGTGTGTGTGTGTGTGTGTGTGTGTGTGTGTGTGTGTGTGTGTGTGTGTGGTAGTGTGAGTGATATGCGTGTTATGCATATGCCTTACACATTAATAAAAAAGAAAAATTTTAAACTAAATTGAAGCGAACGAAGACTCTGCAATGGTTCAAAGAGAGAGGCCCCAGGATGTGTAAAATGGTATGATGGATCCGGGGTGGTGATCTCTTCTGAGCTAGGGTACAGTGTATGGATGTAAATGCAAGAAACTGTAGATGGTCTGAGTCCCGCAGAAAAGTGTGACAGATGTGTGACATGGGAAAGGATGAAACAATAATGCATGTGATATTGGAATATGAGAAGTATGACAGTGATAAAATGGAAATGATGCATGTGATTCAACTGAAATGGGATCTGAAATTAATAAAATGGTTGAAAGATCTGGAAGAGAGTGGTGGCGTTGTTGTTGGTTCTGTGTAGGGAGAAGAGTGCATGGATGATTGATTTGGTAAAGGAGTTTCAAGAGAAAATGTGGTATGCCATGTGTAGAAACTAGAGCATGTATACTAACGGCCCTATGTTAAGATAAATATAGGGTCTATATGCTATGCCCTAAAATCAATTTCTTATGTGTAGAAGTAATTAAGGTCCTACAATTTGGGAAATACTATATTTATAGAAAGGGTTCCAATACTAATTTATAGTTTCCCAGTAGGTGTCTTTTGCGATCTCTATATATCATTATTATCGTCAAATGAACTACTTACCAATTGAAAACATGCATATACTAATTTGATGTTTGTGAGAAGAAAAAAAAACTGATGTGCAAAATATTTTAACACGAACAAAATTCGTAAATTTCTAAACACTGACGCTGCTACTTTGAAGTTTAAACAACATCAACGCTTTTACACCTTGAAAGGTAAAAATTTCTATGAAGTTTTTCTTCAGTAATGCATTACCATGCTAATTATTTGCATAAAGATATGAATGGTAATAAAGTATGTAAATAGGTGCACATGTAGGCTACTTCACCAGTTAAGATCTATGTAGTGTTTTGTACCAAGCGAGTGATTTCAAATTGGCAATAGAGAGTTTGCGTGACTACGTCATCGTACTTCCGGTCCGCCCCATCGGAGCATAACTTGTTAACAACATGTCGCCTGAAGCTCGGTATCAAGAAAAAATTCGCTTAATTACAAGGTCAGGACCAATACAATTTAAAGACTAATGATTTTAAAACTGAGATTAAACTTCCATCTATTGAATTTGGTGATATTTTTTAAAAACTTTTTAGTAGTTCAAACCAGCTTTTATACTGAAAAACAGATGAAAGATTACAAAGTTCTCAAAGCCTACTGTAGGAGGTTGGGGGGTAGGGTAGCAGTGGTTAATAAGGCTCGGAGAACGTGACGTGGGTTTATTATTCAATAAACAAAAATGGACAGAGGAATGACAAAATGGTGCGACCTCCCCGTAGGAATCTTGGGGCTTCTCTCTCGGCGGGCTGCTCTTTTGGCGGGCTGCTCTCTTTTGCGGGCATCTGTCGGTCGACGTGGTGTTGCCAGACTTCACAAGATGATATAATAGGGAGCGCCCCAAATACAAATGTATGCCAATGATATATATATATATATATATATATATATATATATATATATATATATATATATATATATATATATATATAAATAATACCTCAGCTCCCTACACTACAACTATTTCACGAGTGGCTTTGATACAGAGGTGTAGTTAAAAAAATATGGGAACATAATAATAATCATCTTAAGACGTGAATGGGTTAGCGTTCTAGGTAAACCCAACATAATGGCACTAGTTTCCGGACAGATAAGGAAAAAAATTGCCGGTTTTTTATTTTCTATTTTGCCTTGTAACTTTTTCTGGTTTCAATCAATTGAAATTATTAGGACATATATGGAACGAAGAAGCCTTCAGCTTCCATCTTGTGGCTTCAGAATGTGAATTCAATGATTCAGAGCCAAGTTATTAAGCCTTGTGGGAAAGCGGGCCACAGCTAGGAGGATATTACGTGAGTTCTGGTTAGGTTGGGTTAGTTAGTTAGGTTTACCCAGAAAATAGGGTTTTTTTGGCAGATACTTAAAGTTCGATTAAGTTATGTCAATTAAAAAGATATTATGTTTATTTATTAGCGTAAATCACTATTTCGTCTTCCCTCACCCATAAAGCCCGATTTCTCACAGGTTCCCCAAAATAGTTGGGGATGACGGGTAGGTATAACTTGAAAAAGAGGCATAACTGGAAAACTAGCCATTTGCGACGGAAAAGAGGTAGAAAATCAATCAATTCACTACAAGTATCACCAGAAAAACATAAGGCACATCACAATATCATTGGATGAGTGAAATTGCAAATTGACCGTCATTAATTTATCAAAAAACATCGCGAAATAGATTTGTGTAGAACAAATTTATTTATTTTTTTTTATATACCGCTAGCGAAATGTTTAGAACACACGCGGATGTGCTCACATTTTTCGTCAAAATTAGTCCTTGAAATATTGGCAACCCATTTCGCTCGCGGTCACACGAGCGTTATTCTTAGCAATTCTGTGTGTTCTGGGCCCTCCCATGTGCTGACTTTAGGGAGACGAAATAAAGATACACCACTGTTGCAATTAATTACTGCATAATAAGGCATTTTTAAGCAATTAATTTAGCTATATACCATTACACAATAACAAGAGCGTTGTGCTCCAAAATGGTAGCATGACTGTCCCGCGCAAAATAGTGACGTCATGAGCAAACATTCAATACAGTATAGTTTTTCCACAACATCTTTTATGAATTTGTAACCTTGATTAATAAAACGGTTTCATGTGGTAAAAATTTATGATAAATTTTTACAACTTGTCTTTAGGGAATGTTCTCTAGTCACCTCTTGTTTGGGCAAGCGATTAAACATCCGTTTTATTAATGCGCAATCGGTGTGTAACAAGAGCAACATTTTAGCTGATTATATTCTAGAGAATGATTTTGATATTTTTTGTATAGCTGAGACTTGGTTGCTTGATACTGATACTCACGAGCTCGTTCATCTCATGCCTGCAGGTTATGTTGTTATTAGGCAAGATCGGAAGGGACAGCATCGTGGAGGTGGTCTGGCTGTTGTGATGCGTTCCACGGTTGGTCATAAGATTTGCCGGGTGGGTCCTTTCTGTAGCTTTGAAGCTTTATATCTTAAGCTCTCTGTCTCCAATACTGCACTATCTCTCGTAGTTATTTACAAACCACAGCGCCCTGAGCCTCTTTCTCAGTTTTTATCAGACTTTAAAGAGCTTTGTGATTTTCTTTTAGATGTGCAGCATTCCATCCTTGTTGTAGGTAATTCTAATATCCACGTTGATGAGCCTGGTGCCACTGGTGTTTCCCGCTTTGCCGACATCCTTGCCACGTCTTGTTTTAAGCAGCATGTTAACTTTACTACCCATTCTTTGGGCCACACGCTTGACCTCATGATCTCTCGCTGTACAGGATCTGTCGCGATTGATTCTGTTCTACCCGGTGACTATATTAACGGTCATTGTGCCGTGCATTGCTCGCTGTCTGTATTGAAGCCCTCTGCACCGCGGTGGAATATTACACTGCGGCGGCATGCTGATGTTAACATCGAGCAGTTTCGCCAAGATATTTTTGCGTCTCAGCTTGGACAAACTTTGTCTGCTCATTGCATTGTTGAGAGCATGGTCACTTAATACAATTATGTGTTGGGTCAGCTACTGGATGAACACGCCCCTCAGTGCACTCGTAGTGTCTACATTAGGCCTTGCCGCTCATAGTATAATCATGATATTACTATGGCGAAACGAGAGAAGAGAACTTATGAGAGGCGATGGGTGAAGAGCAAGCATCCTGACCATTACCTTGACTTTAAAGCTCACAGAACATTTTTGATAGACAGCTGAATAGAGCTAAGGCTGCTTATTACAGAGAAAAAATAACATCTAGTCAGTGTGACAACAAAGAGCTTTTCAAGGTCTATAAAATCATCTCTGGTAATAGGGAGCAACGCTTGCTCCCTAAACACAGTAGTAGTCATTAACTTTCTGACGACTTTGCTAACTTCTTTAATGAAAAAGTCCATTCAATACGCCAGCAACTTGATGCCCATACTCGTGTCTTGAACTGTGAGCCACAATCTTGTCGCACCTCCCTGTCCCAGTTTGATCCTGTATCTGAGCTGACAGTTCGAAATAAATCATGCATTTTGGACCCTATACCCATCACTCTACTAAAACAGTGTGTCAATGAACTAGTACCTTATATTACTTTTCTCGTTAATTAGTCATTGAACTGGTGAGCTCTGCATCTATCTCAAGACTGCTGTTGTCACCCCAGTACTTAAAAAAGCTTCTCTCGAGCCTGTTTTGAATAACTATCGTCCTATCTCTAATTTACCTACTTTGAGCAAGATAATGGAGAAGGTGGTCTCAGAGTAGTTATCTTCTTATGTATATTCTAATAACCTTGCTGACCCTCGTCAATCTGCTTATCGTCCTAATCACTCTACTGAGGTTGCCCTCTGTCGCCTCCTCAATGATGCCATGCTTGATGCGGATAAAGGTAACGTTACGGCTCTGATACTCCTTCATATATCTGCCGCGTTTGACACTGTGGACCATGACATTCTACTCATGCGGGTTGAGAACTTGTTTGGTATACGTGATGCTCCTCTGAAGTGGTTTGAGAGTTACCTTAGGGGGCGTTGTCAGCATGTATGTATTAATGGTTCAAAGTCTGTCTCTCTCTCTCTCTCCTATGGTGTGGCACAGGGTTTTGTCCTTGGCCCTCTGCTTTTTTGTCTTTATATCCAACCTCTGGCTGAGGTTATTGCTTCTACTGGTCTGAACCACATTTGCTATGCTGATGACCTCCAGGTGACAATCTCTTTTCCTGCAGGCAAGCAAGAGAATGCCCTACGTTTGTTGCAATCTGGCTTAGGGGAAGTCACTCAATGGATACACATGAACAAACTGAAGCTAAATATTACTAAGACTGAACCTTTGTTTATGGGAAGTGGTGCTCAGCGTGGTCGTCTTGCTCACCAGGGCCGGTATGCAGAAAACTTCATAAAAGCTCCTCTTAAAGCCATTCATGAATCCTAAATTCTCCTCATAGTTAGGAGCTAGACTTGTGAGTCATACAAAGAAGGTCACAAGGCGACTCCTAACAATGAGCTAAGTGATTTATGAGCTACTCATAAGAAGGCGCTAGGCGGTGTATCTTCCGCTACTATACTCTATACAAAAATTGAAGGCGGTGGATGCCCCACCTTTCCTGCCCCCCCTCACCCTGAGAGTGGCTGCTGAAATGATGGGTGGAGCGTCATTAGTTTGGATTCATTTTGGTGATCAGTATAGAGGGGCTGGGGGGGATGAGAGGGCCGACCGCTGTTAATCCTCTGAGGTCCCCTAGGGACCTGACACCACCCACATCCTTCCTTCTCCTTCTTCATCTACTTTATATATATATATATATATATATATATATATATATATATATATATATATGTATATATGTATATATATATATATATATATATATATATATATATATATAAAATGTGTGTGTGTGTTTGTGTGTGTGTGTGTGTGTGTGTGTGTGTGTGTGTGTGTGTATGTGTGTGTGTGTGTGTGTGTGTGTGTGTGTGTGTGTGTGTGTGTATGTGTGTGTGTGTGTGTGTGTGTGTGTGTGTGTGTGTGAATACCTAATGAAAACATATAACTATAAAAAAAAAACCCTGTACAAAAACTGAAGGCGGTGGGTGCCCCTCCTACTGGGGTAAGAGGCTGGCCATCACCACACCGTGGTAGATGATTGGTTGACAGTGACAGGCTGAGTGTCGTGAAAAATTAGACACCTGATATCACTTCATTGTTTCCTTAATATTTCCTTGTATGAAGTCTTATACTTCAAAAAGGAGACTAAAATGTCATCGTGAATAAATTTGCGAACAATAAGTGCCAAAAAATATCAGTATAATGCGATCTGGAAGGCAATAGTGAGTGATGGAAAAAAAAAGTTGTAAATAAACTGAGCGACAGAGGTAGCTAAACGGGCCATGGTACAGCGCCCGGTCACCAAAAGGATGGAGGATTATAAGGCCTGACCTCAGGTCTCAAGGGAGGGAGGGAGAGAGAGAGAGAGAGAGAGAGAGAGAGAGAGAGAGAGAGAGAGAGAGAGAGAGAGAGAGAGAGAGAGAGAGAGAGAGAGAGAGAGAGAGAGAGAGAGAGAGAGAGAGAGAGAGAGAGAGAGAGAGAGAGAGAGAGAGAGAGAGGAAAAGGCTAATGAGAATGAAGGAAGAAGATATATAATTTAAGTAATTTATTTTATATCATATATAATTAAATTTACTGAAATAATCATGAAAAATATTATAAATATTATAGTCCATTTTCCTCAAGAAAAAATTAGCAGTGTAAACCAACCACTAACGAAAGAATTTGTCAGGTCACCAGTCAGCGATTAGTGGGAAGGGCTAGGTCTAATGAGGCTGTGGACCGCCTTTGTATGGCGATAGGACCCACGTCACACACATACACACACACACACACACACACACACACACACACACACACACACACACACACACACACACACACACACATACACAAACACAAACACAAACACAAACACACACACACACACACACACACACACACACACACACACAGACCAACACTCTAAAGTTTTGACTCGATACACGAACACGAGAGAGAGAGAGAGAGAGAGAGAGAGAGAGAGAGAGAGAGAGAGAGGAGAGAGAGAGAGAGAGAGAGAGAGAGAGAGAGAGAGAGAGAGAGAGAGAGAGAGAGGAGAGAGAGAGAGAGAGAGAGAGAGAGAGAGAGAGAGAGAGAGAGAGAGATTCAGATTCAATACTTTTATTCACAAAAATACATTGTGAAAAAAACTTATCGGCGTCAAGCCAGTGTTAGCGCCTGATGGTGAACAAAATGTAGCTATGTGGTGTATACATGGGATTTACGGGTTACTGATTGACTCTCTCTCTCTCTCTCTCTCTCTCTCTCGTGTTCGTGTATCGAGTCAAAACTTTAAAGTGTTGGTCTATGTGTGTGTGTGTGTGTGTGTGTGTGTGTGTGTGTGTGTGTGTGTGTGTGTGTGTGTGTGTTTGTGTTTGTGTTTGTGTTTGTGTTTGTGTTTGTGTATGTGTGTGTGTATGTGTGTGTGTGTGACGTGGGTCCTATCGCCATATAAAGGCGGTCCACAGCCTCATTAGACCTAGCCCTTCCCACTAATCGCTGACTGGTGACCTGACAAATTCTTTCGTTTGTGGTTGGTTTACACTGCTAATTTTTTCTTGAGGAAAATAGACTATAATATTTATAATATTTTTCATGATTATTTCAGTAAATTTAATTATATATGATATAAAATAAATTACTTAAATTATATATATTCTTCCATCATTCTCATTAGCCTTCTGCTCTCTCTCTCCTCTCTCCTCTCTCCTCTCTCCCTCTCTCTCTCTCTCTCTCTCTCTCTCTCTCTCTCTCTCTCTCTCTCTCTCTCTCTCTCTCTCTCTCTCTCTCTCTCTCTGTCTGTGTGTGGCCTTATAATCCTCCATCCTTTTGGTGACCGGGCGCTGTACCATGGCCCGTTTAGCTACCTCTGGCGCTTAGTTTATTTACAACTTTTTTTTCCCATCACCCATTATTGCCTTCCAGATTGCATTATACTGATTTTTTTTGGAACTTATTGTTAGCAAATTTATTCACGATGACATTTTAGTCTCCTTTTTGAAGTATAAGACTTCATACAAGGAAATATTAAGGAAACAATGAAGTGATATCAGGTGTCTAATTTTTCACGACACTCAGCCTGTCACTGTCAACCAATCAATTTTTCACGACACTCAGCCTGTCACTGTCAACCAATCATCTACCACCATGTGGTGATGGCCAGCCTCTTACCCCAGTAGGAGGGGCACCACCGCCTTCAGTTTTTTTACAGGATTTTATAATAGCATTTACGTTTGGTTAAAAACACTTTAAAGTGAAAAATAGAAATTTCGGTAATGTCCTATTTGCAGAAATGAGAATCTATCAATATATTATACCTCAAAAGAATATATGTGAATTTACTTGGGCGGCAGTGCCCGTCTCAGCTGAGAGCAACAACAGTCACAAGAAGAAGAAGAAGACGCCCAAATTTATGCGCCAAATTTACTATAAGTTTGCTTGAGAATTTATTGTAATATTGTGATAATGATTGATGTGAGCAGAGACACACATCTGACCATAATGTAGGCTTTAATAGACATAAAACAGAACGTTGGGCACTGCAAAAACGAAAACAATACTCTTATTAAACAAATACACTTAACAAATGCACTTAAATAAATATACAAGGAATCGGACAATTATCATTGAAACATTCCCGCCTAAACACTAGTATACACACTTGAACATGTCCTAAGTAGGGCAGGCATGCAAGCCTGGCCGAGTAGTGGGAGCAGCAGGCAGGGAGTGAGGTAGCACTCGCGTCGCGGCTCCCAGCTCGACTCAGGATACCGGTGCAGTGGTGCCGCGCCTACCTCAACCAACAATCCAACAACAAATCTATCTACTTAACAATAGTTCAACCAGGGTAATACCTGCGATAGTTTCTATTTCTCACCACAATGATATATATCAATTTATTTGTTGCTTCAATGTTCTAATCAAATGAATGAATACCTTACCTGTTGTATGCGTCCTGAGCATTGTTCTGTGGCTGTAAATAGGGTGTCAGTAGCCACTGTTTGCACGGATAACCCGAGTCTCCCAGGAGGTGACATCCTCGTGGTGTTATGTTGCTCTCCATCAGTATCTTCACTCTTCAGTCCACTTTCCCTTAATATGCGAGCATCATGTGTTGCTTCAGGCCATTTAGCCACCAAATCTATAATTTTGTACTTTGCATCAAATGCAATTTGAGTATTAATGCTGTGAAAATGTTTTCTATTCACATATTCTGCCTCAAATTCTTTTGGTGCAATAAGTTTTATGTGGGTGCAATCAATGACTCCGACCCCCGCAGAGAAGCCTGCAATATTCCTAAACTCAGCTTGATTCCTGTGGGCATCTCTTGGAAGAGTGGGGAAACGGATGAACCGTGTCAAGACGTGTGGTTTTGTCAGTGCATGTAACACCTGTGTTATGGCTCGGCTGATGGTGGATTGTGTCGGTTCAAAGTCGTCACTGCTACATAGTTGCATCTTGCCAGTTGCGAGGTATCTCAAAGTCAGTATGACTTTCAGCTCAGCAGAGAGGGATTTGTTCCTTGATGTGGGGCTTGTTATACCATCTATGATCAAGTCCGTCACGAAAAAGATCCCAGCACAGTCCATCCTGTATCTTCTGATGAGTTCACAGTCATCATAAATCTCCAGCGGGTCCTTTCTAGGTGAAAAGTTTGGGCGCTGTGGTATTACAAGTTGTTGTTGCTCCGCTATTATCACTGTGAGTTGCTCTTACGCTTCTTAGGAGTCCTTGTCCACGACTCATAACATATTGACGCGCTATGACTACTCATAGCTCAATGTGAACTTTTCTGCATTACTCATACAGCTTATGAGCTCCTCTTACTAGGTTTATGAGCTGCATCCGGCTCATAACAGACTTATGACCTTTTCTGCATAGGGGCAAGGCCCGTATTCTACAAACCGTCATTGCTCAATCCGTCGTTCATTGTTTAAGAAAATGGCGCATTTCAGTCATAATACTGTCAGAAACTCTCATGATCGTCCATAAACGCTTATGATTGACCATAAAATGGTGTCGGATGCTAAGACAGGATTCCCCCTGTCTTAGCGCCGCCTATGACCGTCACTAGTGTGTCAACATGGCCGCACCACAACAACAAGATCCCCAGCCGAGGAATATTTT
>JAPQNM010000049.1:14015092-14027592 GCA_029783475.1 Metacarcinus magister
CAAGACCTTAAGCACTGTGGCCCCCTCGTACATTTGTGAACTTCTGTCTCCATACGTTCCACTCCGCTAGCTGCGTACTGCTGAGATGAGGCTACTCAGTGTTCCACGCACTGCTTCTAGTATAGGAGATCACGCTTTTTCTGTTGTGGGTCCAAGTCTTTTTAATAGCTTGCCTGATGATCTTAAAAATGCCAATGATATAAGTTCTTTTAGGAAGAAACTTAAGACTTACCTTTTCCAGGAGGCCTATCAAACAAGCTGATTGCTTTTTCAATTTACTGCTTCTCTTGGTGGGATTCCTCTACTGAACTTCAGTTTATTTTTTTATTTCATGAATATTTATCTTTTGTCTTACTTTTACCTTTATAATTTTACTTTAAATTATTTTTACTTTTTACTCCAGTCTTTAGTTTTTATATTGAAGTTCAGTTTTATTTATCTTTTCTCTACTTTCTTTACTTTTATGGCATTTTTGTTCTTTTAGGTTATTGTTTTAAATATGTTTTGTTTTAGCTTATAATTTCCTTTTATGTTTTTAATATCTTGTGCTTTTATATATTTTGACTGAGCGGTTTGAGAATTTCCTTTATGAAATTATAAAGCGCTTCAAAAAGTTAACATTAACATAACATAACATAACTACAATATGATCATTTTAGAAATATTCACATATACCCGGCCAACTTATTTAAGTGAGTTTAGGTAATGACTAAATGAAGTTACTTGCATTATCAAGAAGATTTGGACCTAAAATACACTTCTCCAGTCATGTTTATATGACAGTACCTTGTCCTTATTCCCACTTGATGTACTATAGCCACCACTTCTTTTTGGACACCTATGCCGCCATTTTCTTCATCAGCCAGATGTTAATGCTATGGCACCCCTGGGACCTCCCTTCCTCACTCTCACCCTTCCTCCATCTCTCCTCTTCTTCCTTCTATACCTTTTCACCCTCAAATTAAAAAGACTGAACATCAAATAAAAAAAATAAAAATAAAATAAAAGTAAATTAATTTCAAATTGAAGAAAAAAAAAACTAAACATCAAATTAAAAGGAATTAAGTAAATAGACATGCTGGGTGAACATGACCCGCAAAACCACTCACCTAGCATACCCAAACTGCTCGCTTCAGTTTGGGTAGTTGCTGCAAAACACATTGCCTTGTCGTGCGAAGACAATATGAGCCAAAGTCGGGTTAGCTCGCAGTCGCGGCTTGGTGTAGTCTCCTTTTCCATCGGGAAAAAGATCTTGAAATGCCTTGCTGAAGTAACCTGTTGTGAACTCGGAAATTGGCCGTTGATCTCTAGTAGGTCATTCAACATTTGCTTGTTGGGTCTTTGCCTGAAGAGTAGCCCTGAATAAAGTCAATAGATTTTCTTGTGGTATAGGCAAGTCAACCATAGATGATGGTTCCCTCGCCGACTCTTCGTTTACAACAGAAGCTTAATCTAGTGGTATGTTGTGTGGATACCTGAATGTGCCGATAATCTTCATTGTTTTCCTTGAAAAATTGGAGGGCAGCAATCAATTTGTCTCTTCTCACCAAGAAAGATCTGTCTGTGATAGTCTCATTGGGGCTTTTTAGCAAAATTACTGGCAAATCCTCGGGTATGCGGGGCCAATACATGAGTAAAGTCAGAGATGTCCTGTTGGAAGCTGATGGTGTGACCTCTTGACGCCTACGATCTACCCATCTTGTAAAGGGAGATGATGAGGCAAATCAGTGATATCTCTGACTTTTCAACCGGTGTAAGGTAAACAGAGGAGGTAGAAAGGGAGGTAGGAGGTAGAAAGCGAGGTAAGAGGTAGGAGGTAGGTAGGAGGTAGAAAGGGAGGTAGGAGGTAGGAGGTAGAAAGGGAGGTAGGAGGTAGAAAGGGAGGTAAGAGGTAGAAAGGAAGGTAGGAGGTAGGAGGTAGAGAGGGAGGTAGGAGGTAGAAATGGAGGTAGGAGGTAGAAAGGGAGGTAGGAGGTAGAAAGGGAGGTAGGAGATAGAAAGGGAGGTAGGAAGTAGAAAGGGAGGTAGGAGATAGGAGGTAGGTAGGAGGTAGAAAGGGAGGTAGGAAATAGAAAGGGAGGTAGGAGGTAAAAAGGGAGGTAGGAGGTAGAAAGGGAGGTAGAAGGTAGGAGATAGAAAGGGAGGTAGGAGGTAGAAAAGGAGGTAGGAGGTAGAAAGGGAGGTAGGAGGTACAAAGAGAGATAGGAGGTAGGTTACGGTGTCTCCTGTGCCAGGTAAGTATGAATATGTGCGACCAGTATTAAGCGAGATACAGGTTTTTCACAAATAACTTTAAAATTTAAATAATAACAATATGTTTTTATTTTATTTATTTATTTTTTTTTTTACCCATGGCGCCGGTAGGCTTCAGGGAGACCTTAGATGGTTGGCCTCCGCCCTTTAGTAGCGCGGGTTAGATTTTTTTTTAAGTGACGCCTTGTTTCTTATTGATAGGCTCATGCTTCCAGCGAAAGCTCCTTGCGCATATAACGTTGCAGTCCCGGCGAGGATGGTGTTATGGCAGCGTGTGGGTGATCTTAGACCACTCGGCGGTAGTAACGAAGAAAAGTGGCCAGCCCGTGCCGAGGCTCGAACGCGGGACCCTGAGCTGGTATGCTAGACCGCTAGCACTAGACCACCGCCTAAGGGTTGATGCCTACGATCCCTGAAAGTTTCATTCTGATCCCTCCAGTGGTCTAGGAGGAGATAGAAGACAGACAGACAGACACACATACGTACAGACACACAGACAAATTTTGGATGGGGTCGTTTCGAAACTTCCAAACTGGTCGCTTCGCTCGCTGTTTGAAATAAATTTCAAATTGAAATAAATGAGTTGGCTATTGGCTTTCACCGAATGTGGACTTGTCTGTCTTCCCTCCCTTCCCTCCCATCCCCCTCCTTAACCTGCAGCTAAGTGAATCGACACACACACACACACACACACACACACACACACACACACACACACACACACACACACACACACACACACACACACACACCACTTGTTTTTCTATTAATTAAGAGATATTTTATTGACATAACTTTAATTGTTTTTGATATTGTACCAAACCTGTTCTAGTCTCTGAATCGGCCCAATTACAATTTGACACCGACAATACTTCTACATGAAACACTCACGATCGCATAATGTGAGGAACTGCACCTGCCTCGTTCCCTCCTTAGTGGTTGAACTACCACTCTAGTCTGCCGGCGCTGGTCCACCTCTCCAACTAATTGTTCGCCGGCTTCCCCGCCACTACCCCATCCTCTTGTCCAGGGGTAGGGGGATAGTCTAACCGAGGCAAGCTCCACGTCGCGGGACCGGGGACAGACAGACTGTCTCAGCTTTCTCACCTGACAACACCTCCCACCTGCTGCTGGTTTTCAACATTCCTGAAGGCACTTCTGGAGACTTGGGCTCCCTTCCAGTGTGCCTTTCAACTGTACCTACACCATTCGACCCTCCCTGCTGCCTGAGGTGCTATCTACGTTGCCGAGTGTTGCTGCCGCGCATCTCATCCTCCAGGAAGCTGTTCAGGTAGTTATTGGGTGCCATACCCTTGCTCTGGTAACTGTGTACGAGCAGATAGTCGTTGGTGATTTGTTTTGGCTGTTAGCCTGCTGATTGCTATTATTGTGTGGTATTATTCGGCGTATCATACTCCATGACTTTTCTTCCCCACAACTCTATAGAATCATAATATTAATTGGTAGTCACCTCGGACCTGACATATTGGCGATCTCGCCAGGATAAGAACTACCAATTATTTAATATCTTTTTACAGATTGTGGGCTTTAATCTGTAAGTCGTTGCTGCGCGCCATTGCTGCCTGAGGCCCGGGAGTAATGTTATGAGAGTGCTTTGATTGCTGTCAAACTCTTGCTTTTGCCAGATTTTGCACGTGAAATGTTGTCCAATTTTTTGTTTTGTATTGTGTTCTCTGTTTTGTCTTCTCCATGTCTTCCTTTCAAGAACTGAAGGAGCAGGGTGAAGCCCTCGGTCTGTAAGGCAAGGAAATTGGCCAGTGGATCCTTGAACAACTGAAACACGAAAGGGATGAAAGACAAGCTGAGAGAGAAGAAAGACAAAGACAAGCTGAGAAAGAGAGAGAAGAAGAAAGACAAGCTGAGAAAGAGAGAGAAGAAGAAAGACAAGCTGAGAAAGAGAGAGAAGAAAAACAAGCTGAGAGAGAAGAAAGACAAGCACAAGCTGAGAGGAAGAAAGAGATCAAGCTGGCAGAAATTGCAGCTAAAGGTAAGCCCTCAGTCCTACCATCACATGATCCTGTTTTCAGACCTAGTCTACCACCATACAAGGATGAAAAGGACATTGCCACCTACTTAACTAGGTTTGAGCGAGTGGCTGAATTTTTAAAAAAAAATTTTTTATTTATAAATTAACCGTTGGCGCCAGTAAGCTTATAGAGGCACAGATGGCCTTGCCTCGCCTGTTATTTGGCGTAGGTTTTCAGATTTTTTTTATAGTGACGCCTCAAATGTTTACGTTCTCTCTTGAATATGTTGAGAACGTGCGAAGCTAACTGCTACTACAACCTCAGATGCATATAACATTGTAAGTCCCGTCTGAAGACCATCTGGCAGCAATTTGGGTAGTCTTTGGCCACTCGGCGGTGATATCAAAGAATGAAAAATGGTCAGCGAATAACGGGGATTCAAACCCGGGATCCTAGGCTCGCATACCCGAGCGCTAGACCACTGTACCACCGCCTCCCCATGCTGGTTTTACCCAGAGATACCTTTGCCGTTCGTCTGGGTTGCCTCCTTACTGGTAAGGCTGCCGAACTCTACATGTCCCTTCCATCATCCACCACTGAGGATTATGAGTTACTGAAGCAAGCCTTGTTAACAGGCTTCAGTAAAACTCCAGATAGCTACCGGGTGGATTTCAGGTCAAACAAGATTAGAGTAGGACAGAACTACTATCAGTTCGTTACCCAGTTATCGAGGATGTTTGATTCTTGGGTTGAGTTTTCCTCTGTGGCCAATGTTTATGCTGATTTAAGGGAATTTATCATCTTTGACCAATTTCTGTCCTCCTTATCACCAAAACTACGCCTATTTATCAAGGAAAGGAGGCCTACCAAGCTGAAGGAAGCAATACAACTAGCGGATGACTGGGCATCCGCCCACAACGCCTATCCTAAGGTCTCTTCTTATAACAACTCTAAGAAAATCTCCCCTCGACTTTCTACTCCACCCCAGTCTCTACCTTCTTCTGGGAGTCAGCCTCCCTCAACCGTGACTTGTCACAATTGTGGGGAAGCAGGACACATATGACCACGCTGTCCCAGGAATCTTCGAGCATTCAAAGATGGAACTACTACCACAACCCCTTATAAGGTTGGATTTTGTTTAGAAGATCATAAAGTGCCTAACTTCTCAATTACGGGGACTATTAATGGGTCATGGTCTTCCTCTATAATTAGGGATACTGGATGCTCTGGTGTTGTAATATCCGAGGAAGCATTGCCAGACATTTACCCATCACTCTGCCCCAAAGTACAAGTTGCTGACTATTTGGGACGTATCGATGAATTTCCTGTCGTCAAGTGTTACTTACGGTGCCCATTTTACACTGGCTGGACAGATGCTGTAAGGGCCCCAATTAAATTTGCTAGTGCTCTAGTTGGGAATATTCCCGGGGTACAATATCCAGATAGTCCTGATTCTCTACTCAGTAATGACAACCATTCTCTCTATAGTAACCATGACCAAGCCACCACCGACGTTTCTTCCCTACAAGATCCACTGTCGCCTCTTGATAACTCGCTTTCGCACGGAACCTCCCTCTCCTCTCAGGACAAGGACAACTTCCACACCATAGCCACTTTTCCTCAGATTATTAACAGTCAATTTTTGCAATATCAAAAACAAAATAGCCCAACTACACCACCTTATATCAACTCACAAACCAGACATAATAGTAGGGACTGAGACTTGGTTCAACCCGGACATTCACAGTAGTGAACTTTTTCCGCCCCCCTTTAGTATGACAGTTTTCCGTAAGGACCGCCCGACAGACCTTGGCAAAGGTGGCGGTGTTATCATCACCACCAAGCTGGGTCTTTGTGTTAAGCATAGGCCAGACCTCGACACAGACTGTGAAATCATGTGGGTACAACTACATACCTTCAACTGTAAATCTCTTCTTCTTGCTGCTTTTTACAGACCACCTTCTACTAGTACTGACTACTTACACAATCTTCAACTTTCTCTTTCACGCATGCAAACAGGCAAACACATTTGGATTACAGGTCGGCCCACTAGTTATAGGGGACCAAATATGAATGTAATGCTGGCAGAGGTAGGAAGGAGTAAATACTTCGTTTTTTGCCCCTGTTTTTCTTGCTTCTTCAAGCAGGTATGTGGGAGAAAGCCGATGCAAAGGCTACACCCACATTTGGGTGGTCTATGTGAGAAGTGAAGTGAGTGCAAGTCGGCAAAACCATGTGTCATAAAAGGAATTATCCCTCAGGAACAGCGAAAAGAAAAAAGAAGCAGGAAAAAGAGAACAAAAAGCAAGACAAAGGTAGGTTTGCATGTCCAACATTACAATATTTTTGTCATCATTAAGCAAGCCTTCGGTTCAGTTTTTTGTTCTGGATAGGTTCTTCTTCTTCTTCTTTATAATGCGTAGGCACCCTTCTGGGTGCATAACACGCATCTTGCGAGTTGGCTGATGGGGGGAATGGATGCCGAGTGCGTGGGGGAGGGAATCAAGTGTCAAGGTTAAGGTCCACAAAAAGGCACTTTGCCTATGAGGCACCAGATGAGCCAATAGCTAATGCAATGAAGAGACTAGAAGTGTAATTTTTTAATGTAGTGGTAGACGGTGACATTTAGTCTTTGGAGGACCGCTTTCAATCTTTGGGGGAAGTTAGAGAGAACCCTGGTGTGCTTCCTGACTTTAGTTATCTTGATGCGCAAACATTGAGGGACCAGTGTAATTTGCTTGAGGACAGACTTACCTGTGGAGAAGAGTCAGATATTGATGGTAGTGCACTAGCTACACAGATTGAGAGTCTTCCAGATCTTCCTCAAGCAAAGATGACATGATTTGAGCTTCATACTTACCTCTCTCAAAATGACATTTATGAGTTGTTCCCATATCTTTGGATAGCTCTCAGGATAGCCTGCACACTCCCTGTAACAGTTACTTCAGCAGAACGGAGCTTTTCCAAACTCAAATTGATCAAAAGCTACTTGAGATCTACCCTGGCACAAGAAAGACTGAGTGGGCTTGCACTTACTAGCGTCAACCACAAAGTTATCCAGGACATCTCTTACAATGATGTCATAAATTGCTTTGCCTCTAGAAAAGCTAGGAAACAAAGATTCTGAAAGTTATGTCAGAGGGTTAAGGCAGAGGAAGGATCTTTGGTTAAATATTAAAGTGGTGTGGATAAAGTAGAGGCAGTGTATTTTACCCAGGACAAAATAAGAAGAGTAAATGTCTGAACATCAGTAGTTTATTTTAGGTTGGGGTTCATATTTTCACCTTAGTGCATAGTTAAAATAAAATAAAAAGTTTATTAAAATTTTTTAATGGCTGTTATCATGTTGTGGATTTCTCTGTTTATTTTGTGCCATTATTTAAGTTTTTTCTTTTTATTACAACTGTTTATTTTTATGTAAGAAGAGAATGTGAACGTAAGAGAATGTGAGTTTGGTATTATTTTGTAGTGGAAGATGGCACATTTTGCCTTTTGCACACCTTTGCACATCTGTTCCCTCTCAATAAATAAATAAATAAACCAGTTAACTTGTTTACTGTAAATGCAGTGTCTTGTCTGCTGATGTTACTTTCAAATAGTTAAATTAATATGCCACTCTTATTCAGCACTCTGTATTTACAAGTTAATTAGAACATTTTTGTAAGTTTGCTACCCCTGTAAAGTTAAAAACAATAGCCAGAATGACACCGGTATGATGTAAGGTAATTACAAATAATGCTAATGATAGTGGGTACGTTACGCACACAGTGTAGCCTATGGAATGATGAAGCATTTGGTGCCAAGGTAATGGTAGGGGTGGGGGTGGGGGGGGGGGGCAAATGAAATTCTGCTTAGGGCCCCATAAAAGCTTGGGCCGGCCCTGCATACTTATCATTGATGCTGACCTCAGACCGACAAGACAAAAACCGCGAACCAGACGAGTTTTCCTTTATTCAACGGCTGACAGACAAAATCAGACAAAACTTAACCGCTTACTATTGGCTCCGTCCTCTGTGTTGCAGAGGACGGAGCCAATAGTAGCCCGTCTAATGTTGGATCCAACCTAATTGTTGACTAGTGTAACCATAGCTCTTACAGTCTTGACTTTTTTCTACTGACCCTCACGGACGACCACTATCTTCTAACTGGGACAACCCGAAACATGCCATACACTCCTCAATGAACAAACACATACCACAAAAAACACATTCCAGTAGGCACTCACTTCCCTGGTTTTCCAGGGAGTTATGCAGACAACATCGCAAGAAACAAAGACTCTACAGACGCGCGCAGACATACAACACTCCAGAATAGTGGTCCGCGTATGTGCATCACCAAAAAAACATTTACCATAAACATAAAAATCGCGGAACACAAACACATATCTAATTGCCTCGCAGACAACGTAAGAAAAAAAAAAAATCAAATTCTTCAAGACGCCAAAACAAGACACTAACACTATCACATCATTAAAAGACAACATCAACACTTTAATGACATTACCAAGTCCACTGGCCCTGACAATATCCCCACCTTCATCCTTAAATCCTGTGCCCACATCCTTGCCCCATCCTTCAGACCATATATACCCAATCCCTCTCATCCATATCATTGTCTCCCGACTGGCTCTTGGCAAATATTAACCCTTTGTTTAAGGCAGGTAACCGGACTGACCTACCAACTATCGCCCCATCTCACTAACATCGATTCCATGTAAAATATTTGAACACATACTACACAAACACATAATGAACCACCTTGACGCAAACATCATTACTGACACATAACACGGCTTTCGACCAAAACGCTCATGTGAATCACAACTCATCACCACATTTCATGACATTACACGACAACTTAACCGACGCGACATCAAACAAGTTGACGGTATCTTACTTGATATTGCTAAAGCCTCTGACAAAGTCCCCCACAAAAGACTGACTTGTAAATTGAGATACTACGGTATCTCAGAACTAATCCTTCACTGGATCATTGCATTTCTGACGACAGGACTCAACGTGTTCTTCTTGACGGTTCTTCCTCTGACGCTGTCCCTGTCTCTTCTGGTGTCCCTCAAGGTACTGTTCTAGGCCCCTTCTTTTCTTACTTTATATTAATGATCTTCCCCTATCAACACCTAACTCTTCCACTAGACTTTTTGCTGATGACAGTTTGCTGTATAGAACAGTAAAGACCAGTGACGACTGTAGATAAGACCTAGACGCCCTCCAGCAGTGGAAGCACACCTGGCAAATGCACTTCCGTCCCGACAAATATAAACTTCGACATTTCACCCGTTCTCATAAACCTATTCACCACACATATACTCTTCACAATTCACAATTAGAATCTGTTAAATCATATAAATCTTGGTGTCCTCTTCTCCACAAACTTAAAATTTAATACACACATAGACTTCATATGCTCAAAAGCTAACCGTTCACTTGGATTCTTGGAGAAAAATCAAAATGGCTGTACACAAGACATAAAACATAGCATACAATTCACTTGTCAGACCGACACTTGAATACTGTTCCACGGTGTATGAGCCACACACACACGCAGAAACATTGTTAGGTTAGAGCAAATAAACACTAAGGCGGCTAGGTATACAACAAGCAATTACAAGCAAACGCCTGGTATCACAACACGCTTAAAACAACAATTAAACATGGACCCCCTTCACATTCGCAGACAAGCACACAGACTTACATTTATGTATTAATCACAAATAATAACATTGACATTGATCCATATACATACCTACATAACATAACGTCTCGTAACACACACAGCCAAAAATACCAAACATATAAAACAAACACAGACGCATACAAGCACTCATACTTCCCATGCACCATACGTGACTGGAATAGGCTCCCTCAACGTATTTTAAGCTCCAAAACAATAGACTCATTCACAAAACAAATTCACACACACCGGTCACCACAACACCCCTACACTAACACTTATAATTGATTCACTCCCCTACCCGCATACTCGGTACTCCCCTCCTCCCAACAGCCAACTCCATATTTATGCGTGATATGCACCAAAACTGGTGTCCTACTCATTATTATTCAGAATCAGAATTCAGAAAAAAATTCAATATAAGATAAATGAATTTCAAATTAAAATAGATAAAATTTATACTAAAATACTTAATGTGATAAGATTCTCTTGACCACCATCACCACCACCACCACCACTAGTCAACATCGTCACCACCATCACCACCACTAGTCAACACCACCACCACCATCACCACCACTAGTCACCACCACCACCACCACCACCATCAATAGTCACCACCACCACCACCACCAATAGTCAACACCACCACCACCACCACCACTAATAGTCAACACCACCACCACTAATAGTCAACACCACCACCACCAGTCAACACCAGTCAACATCAACACCACCACCCCCACCATCAGTAGTCGAAACCAGTCAACACCACCATCACCTCCACTACTAGTAGTCAAAACCAGTCAACATCAACATCACCACCACCACTACCACCATCAATTAACACGTCAACACCGCCACCACCACTACTGGTGGTGGTGATGGTGGTGTTGACTGATGGTGGTGTTGACTGGTGTTGACTGATGGTGGTGTTGACTGATGTTGACTTCTGGTGGTGATGGTGGTGGTGTTGACTGGTGTTGACTACTGGTGGCGGTGGTGGTGGTGTTGACTGATGGTGACTACTGGTGGTGGTGGTGGTGGTGTTGACTGATGGTGGTGACTACTGGTGGTTGTGGTGTTGACTAGTGGTGGTGGTGTTGGTGGTCAAGAGAACCTTATCACATTAGGTATTTCAGGATAAATTGAATTTATATTAATTTGAAATCAATTCATCTTAATTTTAACGTCATTCATTTTAATTTAAACGTCATTCATCTTAATTTAAACGTCATTCATTTTAATTTGAAATTAATTCATTTTAATTTGAAATTAATTAATTTTAATTTGAAATTAATTTATTTTAATTTGAAATTAATTTATTTTAATTTGAAATTAATTTATTTTAATTTAAAATCAATTTATTTTAATTTGAAATTAAATTTATTATAATTTGATCAGTTTTTAAAAATTTGTAATTCATTAATTTTAGTTTGATGTTCAGTTTTTTTTTTAAATTTCATGTTCAGTTTTTTTTTAATATGATCATTTTTTTTTATTTGAGGGTGAAAAAGGTGTAGTGTGTGTGTGTGTGTGTGTGTGTGTGTGTGTGTGTGTGTGTGTGTATGTGTGTATGTGTGTGTGTGTGTGTGTGTGTGTGTGTGTGTATGTGTGTGTGTGTGTGTGTGTGTGTGTGTGTGCTAAGGGGCTATCACACTGGACCTCGAACATCAAGTCCGTGGGCATGCGTGGAACAAATGGTAGGCGAACGCGGATCTGTGACGTCATTCGTGGAGCAAAGTCGGTTTCCATATTTTTGCATCCCTGCTCCGCGTATCCTCGCAAACTCAATAATTAATGTATGAAAATCGTAAAAAATGGCATTAAATAGTTATAATTCTTCGGAAAATATTTTTTTAATGTAAATAATTTTAAAATGTAACATAATAAACACTGAACACAGGAATAGCGACTAGACTTTAGTATAAGACACTAGCAGACGACACTCATACGCGGTTTCCCGTTTCGCACCACCTCAACTCATAATTCAATATTGTTATATACCTCCAATAAAACGGTGTATATATACGAGGAAGATATTAAGTGGTAGAGAAACGTTGTAGAAATGCTGCTGTAGGAACACAATTGTATAATAGTGGTGATGGATACCAGAAACAAGGGAGATATAAGAACATAAGAATTGAGGAGACTGCAAGAGGCCAGTTGATGACCTACACGAGGCAGCTCCTTGTCCCCACCCTTGGAAAAATCCAATATTTACCCATCCCATCTGTCATCCCTATCCATATTCTCATCCAACCGTCTTTTAAAGCTACCTATTGACTCAGCACTTACTACGTGTCTAACCGCAGCATCTTCTCGGAATCTAATATTAATATATATACCTCCAATAAAACAGTGTACAAGTACAAGGAGAATATTACGTGGTAGGAAAACGTTGCAGAAATGCTGTTGTAGGTACATAATTGTATAATAGTGGTGATGAATACCAGAAACAAGAGAGATATAACAGCAGCCTCTACTCAGGATTTAATTTTGATATATACCTCCAGTAAAACACCCTACATGTGTAAGGTAGATATTAAGTGTTAATAACGCGTTGCG
>JAPQNM010000049.1:14047592-14057592 GCA_029783475.1 Metacarcinus magister
GTGAATTACACACACACACACACACACACACACACACACACACACACACACACACACACACACACACACACACACACACACACACCACACACACATATGGACACACCGAAACCAATGGTGGTGAAAGCAGCTCTCAATATTTGCCAAAGTATGTGCTTGATAATTTAATAAGCGTGTTTCAAAGTGAACAAACAGTTCATTGAATATACACAGCACGTTACACAACAGGCGGTTGAAGAGAATATCATTTGGTTCAAGAGGCATAACTATATAAACACAGACACGGTAGGAAGGTGAAATAGTGGCCTCCACTGGAGAAGTAAACAGAGACTTGAAGGAACAGAACTGCTATCCCTGCACTGTTTGTCAACACCACTGCAGTTCTGGTATAAAATGCAATGGTTGCCAAATGTGGAGTCACTACACATGCAGTTTATTACCAGATTATATCCTGATAACACTGATAACAAGCAATAAGAAATTCACATGCATGCCCTGTACCAATCAAAACCATCACAATTGGAATGTTCTGCATGCTGAAATCCGTGAATGCAAGGACAATGAACCAAAACTGAATAAGGAAACAATGAAAGAGAACTCAGAAATAAACATAATGGGCCAGAACACTATTGTTGCTGCCACTAAGTGCACCAGAGATGATGCCACTCCACCAAGGGCCATACATGTTGACTGAGATGCTGGCCTAGACAACAGCCAACCACTACCGTCACCAACACCACTACTACCCAGTCAAACACAAGAACGGGTAATAGTGATGGAGATAGCATTAGCAACAGGACTACAGGTATCACTCCCTCTTAGCACACCAAATACTACTGTAAGTGCAAACAGACATGCAACCAACAGTAGCAGCATGGGAGCAATAAATAGTGTGACAGAGACCCAGATGAACCCACAGGACTCCTCTGCACCAACAACTGCGGAGGAAGCCCAGAGGGAAATGCACATATGTCACTACTACCATACGGGAATCTGTAAGCATGGCTCTGCTGGGAAAGAGTGTACATTTAGTCACCCGAGATCATGCGGAGATCATGAGGAAATACGAGTGTCTGGTAGAAACCTTCAAGTTCCCGCACATCAAGAGTACCAGGAGGAAGAGAGAGTTATCTGACCCTCAAGGTGACGTCTCTACCCAAATAAACAGTCAAACAGCCCCAACACAGGAAGCAGCGTCACCACCATCACGCCCACCCTCATTACGCCAAGACACATTGGTAGGCGAGCATTTTTTAGGAATGGTGACCTGACTGAGGGGGGATATGGCGAACATCCTCAGAGCCATGGAAAACCAAACCGTGCTGCTAACCAGCCTCATGAGGGACACAAACAGAGTGAGATGACCGGCACACCCTCCACAAATCTAGAATCCTCCCTGGCTCAGTACCCACGCCTAAACCTTGAGAATATCATAATGGGAAATATTCAGGGCCTCTATCCAAAATCCAATAGAAGCAAAGTGCCCTTCTTGAAAGAACTTGTTGCAGAAGAAGACCCACTGTTTATTGCCCTGACAGAAACACACTTAAGAGGCGAGGTGAAGGATGCAGAAATTCAAATAAACAACTACACACCATTCAGAGTGGATAGAGAATTAAGAAGTCATGAAGGAGTCGTACTGTATGTTAAAAATTATGTCTCCCTGAATACAAAACAAGCTCTATCACTTTCAAACGGTCAAGTCAAGTAGAACTAGTAGCTGTCCATCTTGCCTCCATAGACTTACTTGTAATCAATTATTACCGACCAACTTGCTAACTAAAATATTTTAAAACTGCAATGGACAACATCTCAAAGCTAATAGAAGACTTTCCACAATCCATGCCAGACATAATACTATGTGGAGACTTCAACTTCCCATGCATCAAACCAGCCATTCTACTCATCAAGTGCAGTAAAACATTGGCACAACCACTGTGCAAGCTGTGGCGATGCTCCCTGGACACCGGATTAATCCCAGAACAGCTAAAAAAAGCTACGTTGTGCCCAATATTTAAAGGAGGAGACAGGAGCCTACCGAAAAATTACAGACCTGTAGCTCTCACTTCTCACCTGATCAATTTTTTTGAAAAATGTGCCAGGAATAAGATTGTGGCATACATGGAGGACCACCACCTACTCAAAGACAGCCAACATGGATTCAGGAGAGGAAGATCTTGTCTGTCAAAACTCGTGGCTCATCATGACTGGGTCCTGCACAACCTGGCCAAGGGAAAGAACGTGGATGTCGTGTTCCTTGATTTTGGCAAAGCATTTGACAAAGTTGACCACGGTATCCTACTACACTGAATGATGAACTATTAGTTATTATACAACGATAAATAAAAAATTTTGATTAATTATTAAAAAACAAATTTGTAAAGGAACTCATAGTTTACCTTACATTTTGGCAATATATCTGAAGGCAGTGTACAACAACGGCTTGAATGACTTCTGGCACCTGATTACAAAATACACTGCGACACAGTCGCAACGTAACAAACCTTATAAAGATAATCTGGCACGTTAACTTGCTCTTGTTCGAGAAAGACGTCTCCAGGGCCAGGATCCACGAACGGAGGTAGCAGCTAGATAACGCCGCCACATACTAACACCAATTTTGCTACCTCCTTGATACCTCGCTCTATGACGCATCCAGAAGGGAGACTTTTCAGTGTAGTATCCCGGTATAGAGCTCCTGCACCTGACGTCACACCCAGATCCAGAATGTAAACATCCGCCATGTTTGTAGGCAAGTCGCTGTCATAGTGAATAGTTATTTGCATTACAGTCATGTATATAGACACTGTTATATAGAATAGTTATTTGCATTACAGTCGTGTATATAGACACTGTCATAGTGAATAGTTATTTGCATTATGGTCGTGTAAATAGACACCTCCGATTTGCGACGGGAACAACTTTCAAATTAATCACATCAAAACCTCGCAAAACGTCTTTAAGGTTATGTTATGTTATGTTGGTTAGGTTAGGCGAAGTTATGGTTAGGTTAAGGTTGTTAGGTTAGGTTACGGTTAGGTTATGGTTAGGTTAAGTTAGGGTAAAGATTAGGAAGACGACCCAGTCTGTTATTTGGAGAAAGCAATTTTTTTCTGATAAATTTTGATGTATTTAGAATTAATCTGATGTTTGTTTGTTATGCCATACCATTTTTTTTCCCCCAAGGTAAAAATTGCCACAAAAAAAGTCAGATTAACTCAAAACCATCAACATAAATAGGAAAAAAATTGCTTAAAGTAATCCTAAGCAAACCTAATTAAACCTAACCTAAACTAAGCAAACCTAATTAAACCTAACATAACCTAAGCAAACCTAATTAAACCTAACCTAACCTAACGTAAGCAAACCAAGGTAAAGATTCGTAAGACGACCCAATAGGTTAGGTTAGGTTTAATTAGGTTTGCTTAGGTTAGGTTAGGTTTAATTAGGTTTGCTTAGGATTACTTAAAGCAATTTTTCTCATATTGATTTTGATGGTTTTGAATTAATCTTATTTTTTTTGTGGCATTTTTTACCTTGGGTTCTATATGACAGTGTCTATTTACACGACCATAATGTAAATAACTATTCACTATAACAGTGTCTATATACACGACCATAATGCAAATAACTATTCACTATAACAGTGTTTATATACACGACTGTAATGCAAATAACTATTCACTATGAGTGTCTATATACACGACTGTAATGCAAATAACTATTCACTATGACAGTGTCTATATACACGACTGTAATGCAAATAACTATTCCCCGGGCGGAGTAGAAAACGTTGGGTGGTCTCCTTACACCCATGCCCCTGTCCACCCAGCAGTGAATGAGTAGCAGATATTAGCCAGGGGTTGTGACCTGCCTTCTGGGGTGGTGACCTGTCACCTGCCTCGGTGATGTGTGCAAAGGCTATACCCACGAACCCAACAGTATAGTATGGAGTATGGACAGTGTCTATATACACGACTGTAATGCAAATAATTATTCAATATGACAATGTCTATATACAGACCGTAATGCAAATAACTATTCACTATTACAGTGTCTATATACACGACTGTAATGCAAATAACTATTCACTATGACAGTGACTTGCCTACAAACATGGTGGATGTTTACATCCTGGCTCAAGGTCATGACGTCACTTCAGGAGCTCTATTAAGAGATTCAATGACGTCGTGACGTCACGAGTGACGTCACGAGGCTTGACGTCCTCGCCAGCCAATGACAACACTGTTTACAAAACAAAGCAACCAATCCCGAGGCATCAGTCTTTACATAGAGCACCGACTCAGCAATTCCTGCTAAGACTTACCTATGTATAACTATATGTGTATATATATATATATATATATATATATATATATATATATATATATACACACATATATATATATATATATATATATATATATATATATATATAAATATATATATATATATATATATATATATATATATATATATATACATATATACATATATATATATATATATATATATATATATATATATATATATATAAATATATATATATATATATATATATATATATATACATATATATATATATATATATATATATATATATATATATACATATATATATATATATATATATATATATATATATATATATATATATATATATATATATATATGGTAAAATTTTACATCTTCACCATAATGGCGTCTGTTTACGAAATAAAATCGCATCTGCGCCTCGTCCAACTCCCTACTTTTGATCATAGAAAATATTTGATAGCTTCTATTTTAATATAACCTAACCTAACCTAACCTAACCAAGCCTTAATCTATAATGACTAATAACAACCTTGTTCAAATCAAACTAAACTTTACTTTTTGAAGAGAATGTCTCACAGAAAACATTGAATATCTCACAAACTAAGAATTTACGACGGAAATGTAATTAAGAAAACCTTCTCAGAATGGATCAGGTAATGCAGAAATATGACCCACACATCTCTGGAGCATTATGGTGAAGATGTAAAATAATACCACATATATATATATATATATATATATATATATATATATATATATATATATATATATATATATATATATATATATATAATATATATATATATATATATATATATATATATATATATATATATATATATATATATATACACACATGACTGCATGCTGTAACCTCAGCCAGAGACCGTAACAAAGAAGTTTCCAAGATGATATAAATTTTTGTACCAATATATAGATCTCATAACTTTAGGAAAGTATAGGGGAGAGCGGGGTAAGATGAGCCATTTTTTGCTTTGTGCAAGCGTAATGAATACAAATTAAAATGTCATCTGAAAATTCTCTGGTCCAGCTTTTCAAATATGAGTGAAAGCCTTTGGCTCAACTTACCCCTATGCTCAACTTAGCCCGCTCTCCCCTACTTTTATTTAACCTATTTTATACAATATATTAGTTACTCTTATTATTTAAGTATATTATTCCTTGCTGTGAATGTTAACATACTATCATAAGAAGACACTCACACTGACAAACAAATATACAGTAACCTTATTCCCTTTGTCAATAGTCATTGCGTTTATTTATCTATTAGATAAAAATAATAAGAATAAATGAGGTAAATATACTCTCTCTCTCTCTCTCTCTCTCTCTCTCTCTCTCTCTCTCTCTCTCTCTCTCTCTCTCTCTCTCTCTCTCTCTCTCTCTCTTTTACGTATAGGAATTGAATTGTATATAAATACGAATGTTAACTATGCCCTTTTTATACCCATATACATTTATTTGTTTTACAGTGTATGGAACAAGGAAACTATACGTGACAGTATCCTTGGTATGGAAAGGAGAGAGAGAGAGAGAGAGAGAGAGAGAGAGAGAGAGAGAGAGAGAGAGAGAGAGAGAGAGAGAGAGAGAGAGAGAGAGAGAGAGAGAGAGCTGGATACTGACGAGAATATACTTCAATATGATGACTCATCGCGAACGAGGAGTAACGGATGAAACAAAATCTTTACGTAATCAACAACACTGCACTAAAGTTTTTTTTATTTTTTTATACTATTGAAGTCGTTAAGAATAAGTTCTTGCCCTCCATAGTGCAGTGTAACACAATAAGTTAATTCAAAAATTAACTTGGCCATCATCATCTAGATCTTCTGTAGGAAAATGAGGCCCGCCGTTGTCCCGCTAACTGTTTATTAATTTATTTATTATTTACTATTGACATGTGTATTTTTGACTATTGCGTTCTCTTTAGAATATATTCTACTCTTGCCTAAGGGCATACTTCTGTGGTCTGGGTTTCTATGTAATATGTAATTCTCTCTCGCTTTCTTTTTCACTTGAATTTTCACATTGGTGATTAAATTTGGTGTCGAAAGTTCTGAGTTACACCACCTGTTTCCGAATGTCTTGATTCCAAAGTACTGCTCAAATCACCCGATACCGAACGGAATTAAGACACAGATGGTATGAGGCCCATAAGTCTTAATCACCAAATGACCTAATCAATAATGGATGGGATACCAAATAATCTGCACCTGGCCAGGCAGGGAGACGTTTTCATCGCTGTTGATGCCGACAAGGACCTTGGACTTGTCTCTCTTATTGGCGTTTGGCAACTCAGAGTCAGGTGCTGGGGTAACGAAGGACGTGCCAGTCAACACAGCCGCAGTGTTGCCAACTTAGTAGTTTTTTACGCTGAGTCTGTTTCTTTTAGTATACTGTAGTGGGGAATTTTTATTTTGGTGGCAATCAGAAAACTTAAGCGAAATTATGGATGTGTTTAGCTCTTTTCTTTCTTAATGAAAAACTGGGCTGTTTTTATGTTAGTCAGTCTTATTTAATTAAGATGTATAGATTGGAAAATTTCTGTGATAATACGGTGATAGCTGTGTAACTACGAAAATATAATGCAGGTATTGTGACTGCCCATCCACGTCCTCTTTTCGTTTGAAAGGCGTTGTGGACGTGTTTAGTTCCTGATCATTGAAATTCCCGTTCAGTTGTTTCGTTTTGCTGTTGTCAGTTGTCAGTTGACACCACTCGACCGGTTGTTTAGTGCTAATGTGTATCTTGTATGTATGTAAAACAACTGCTTTCACAGTAGAAATAGCAAAGGATCAGTATTCCCTTAAAACTGGAAGGAAATGGATACATGATCCTCATATTAGGAAACAAAACTGGACTGGTTATCTGAAAATACAAACAGTTTGGGAGAAAGTGTTCTTTGCATATAGTGTCTTGTATCTCTTAGATAATGTGACCTTAAAGCTCATTCCAGAACCAGATAATACAAAACAAATGCTGAGCCATTGTGTGCTGCTCGACAAGATGCATTGCCTTTTCAGCCTGTGAAAAAATCTAGTGATAGGCAGAGGGTTGAAGCACGAACGGCGCTCCTTATAGCAAAACATACTTTCATTGCAATGTGCGATCACACACTAACAGTTTATCAAAAAAAATGTTTTGCCAACAAAATAGCATGCTGAAGTCATATGCAAAAATACAAACGAAGTCTTATAATCAAACATGTCTTGCACCCTCATTTTCATGAATGACCCGAGTAATTGATGCCTTCTGTAAAAAAACAAAACAAACCTATAGTTAATTAGTCGAGGAATCAACAAACATCTATTTCAACAAATATCTTGGCATAGCTATAATGTACTATAATGAAATGAATGAACAAATCTCTATGTGTTTTTAAGCTTCATAAATTGAAGAATGCAATGTAGATGGCAATAGTAGTACCTTGAAAGAAACTCTAAATGGTTTTGAACTCGATCTCGACTTTAAGAAGACCTTTGGAACACATTGCATTATAGTAGGCGTGAATAATGTAGTATATAAGAAGCTAAGGACTGAAGTTCCTAACCTTAAGTTAATTCGTTGTATGGGCCATTCATTACAAATGTCCATCTCTGTTACTGCCGCTGAAGTTCTTCCAAGATGTAGATTACTTAATTAGTGAAATCTATATCTAGTCTCCAGGTACAAAAAGGTAAATAATCTCCTTAATGGAAATCAGGATTCTTTACAGATTGCGTGGTTATTCCAGACTTGATGTTGGTCTATAATCACAGTTGTAGATATTATTCATGATAAGTGGTTAGGGAGTAAAACTCATTTTAATATTAAGACAAAAATGTTTTTCAGATGCTGTATTAAATGTATAGTAACGATAAAAACCTTATTTACAATACGTTTTTATTGTCTTTACTAACCCAATCAAATTGCTGAATCATCTAGTGCAGAATATAGTCTAGTCAGCATTAAAAGTTGATCCTCGAGATCTAGCAGATAAGATTAAAGATGTTTTATATTCCAAACACTATAAAAACATTGGAACACAACATTATATTTTAGGAAAACATACAATTTGTTTATAGTAGTATGTGAGTTCAAGAAATCTATCGCTCTTGGGATAAAATCTAGCGGGTTTTCGAGGCTCATTAAGCGGGAATCTGAGTAACATTTGGCAACACTGACCAGTGAACACTACAGTTATCAGTCCGGTCTGTGGCATCGTACTGAACGCCTCTCTTCCCCAGGGACACGTAACGGTAGCAGCCACTGAACCAGTATCGCCTCACTGAGAATTATGTAAGTGTAACACGAAGATTAACTTGTTACTTTGAAAAATGGAGTGCGAATTCACCTGTGCTGCTACTGTACAATTGTTTATACGGTGAACAAGCCGTAAAAGCTTGCAATCTTCGCTTTCAATTTCAGACTGCGACTGAAAGTGTTCTTATCGAAGGGAAATGTATAAGTGCGTAACAGGCGGCATAACTAGATAGCCTTCGGCTCACTCATGAAAGTGGTTACAGTAGTGGTCATGAATTTAACAAAGACGGACTACGACAAGCTTATTCGTCAACTCCTTAATATTGGCTAAAGCCATTTATGTATCACCCATTAAATTGTCATGTCACATTACGATGAATTATAAGCCAAAATACGTTTTTCAAATAAAGATGACACAGCAAAGTGAAGTAAGCTTTGCCTAGTCTTTACAGGAGACTACCAGAATTAACGTCAGATTATGCTTCAATGAAGAATTTAAGAGGAACCGCCAAATTAGGAGAATTATGTAGTTCAGCATATATATATATATATATATATATATATATATATATATATATATATATATATATATATATATATATATATATAATATATATGCTGAACTACATGCTATTACAAGTACACTAAGAGTTGGAGAACAGGATATAACAGAACAAAGTTCTCTCTCCTCACCCTCCTCTCCCTCTGGCAACGTGTCTGCAGGACTCCCTAACCTTAACACTGATCGCAGGGAAAGTATACCAGGCTCTTCCTAACCAAAATACCGAATCAGACGACATGTCACCTCCTTTTTCATGGGATCTGTCATCGGCTGACTTCCAGTGACCCTTCCTTCATCTTAATCCTCAAATAATCCTCTCTCTCTCTCTCTCTCTCTCTCTCTCTCTCTCTCTCTCTCTCTCTCTCTCTCCCTCTCTCCCTCTCTCTCTCTCTCTCTCTCTCTCTCTCTCTCTCTCTCACACACACACACACACACAGACACACACACACACACACACACACACACACACACACACACACACACACACACACACACACACACACACCTATTTGTATATTTAAATTATGTCTTATAAGTTTATTTCTATTCACCTTTTAAATACGAATAAATGTTAGAATTATTGAGAGAGAGAGAGAGAGAGAGAGAGAGAGAGAGAGAGAGAGAGAGAGAGAGAGAGAGAGAGAGAGAGAGAGAGAGAGAGAGAGAGAGAGAGAGAAAAAAAAATAAAAAGAGATGGATGGGGCACTTGGGAAGAATGATCATAATAATCATAATAATAATGATAATTATAATATCATCAATAATATTAATAATGATAAGGATAAAGATAATAATAATACTAAAGATAATAATGATGATAATAATAATGATATTAATAATAATAATAATCGTAAATAAAAT
>JAPQNM010000049.1:14077592-14100092 GCA_029783475.1 Metacarcinus magister
TTGTTGCGGGCAACGATGACTCCAAGATATCGATGGGTTGCCACTCAATCTATTTCCTGGCCCTGCAGTTGTAGTTTTGTTGGTGGAGTGGCTCTCGTTTTAGACATTTGCCTTTGTTTTGGTGTGGGAGATGGTGAAGCCGATTTTCTCACACTTGGCGGCCAGAAGGTTGAGAGAGTCTTGCATTGTGGTGGTGGAGTCTCTGCCTGTTGTTTGTAAGATAATATCGTCAGCATACCCGATGTGTTGTGTCCCTTGTGGATAGGGGAGTTTGGCAAGGGCGTCCATGAGAATGTTAAACAGAGTTGGACTGATGACGCCTCCCTGTGGTGTTCCGTTTTCTAGTTGCATGTAGTTAGACGCCTCCCCCTGGAACACAACACGAGCCTTACTGTTCGTCAGGTAGTGCCGCACCCACGATAGTAATTTCCCTCTCACCCCCATCTTGGTAAGTTCATAGAGGATGGTCAGGGGCTGAGCTCTATCGAAGGCTTTTTCTATGTCGAGGAACACTGCTGTTTTGGCTTGGTGATAAGAATAGTAGTTGGAGAGGCAGTTAACAGTGCTCCTGTGTTTGACAAAACCATTCACACCAACATATAGGCGTCCGATCTTATAGTTTAACCGATTCAGCAGTGTTCTTTCCAGCATTTTGCACAATGTTGACGTGAGACTAACTGGACGGAACGTGTTCCCTTCACCTGGCTTTGGGATGGGGACAATGTTTGCTGTCTTCCATTCATCCGGTAATATCCCCTTGGAGAGTGACATATTGTACAGGTGTAAGAGTGGATCTCCTGCAACATCACACATTGCATTCAGCATGGAATATGTTATGCCATCTTCCCCCGGTGCTGTATCCCGACTTGTCTTTTTCGTTCGCTCTGAGTAGCTCCTCTCCAGTTATGGGCGCGTCGGTGTCATCTATCTGGCGCGTGGCCTCACTGACACCCACCTCCCTGGCTGGATCAAGGTCATGTTTAACGTCCTTGATGTTTTCAGGTAGACTGTCATTTGCCGCCCGCTCATGGTACTCCCTCATCAGCTCAGACGCCTTCCTCACCGGGTCAGGGTGGCGGGGAGGGTTTGAGTGCTTACCTCTGACACGGTTAACTTGCCTCCACAATTGTGTCATGTTTCATCCTGCTCATGTTTTGCAGCCATTTCTCTTCACGGATGGACTTGACTTGTTCTCTGGCATAAGAGGACTATTCCAGCATGTTACGTTTATCCTCGACGGCCCTCGTATGTTTGTATGTTTTGGTGAGTTGGCGAGACACTTGATTTATAAACTTTATCCGGTCGTCATAGTACCAGAGATGTTTCTTGTTAGGATTAAACTTATTCCTCCTGTAAGGGGTTGTTGGTAGCGTGGCTGTGGTTAAATGAGGCTCGGAGACGTGGTTTGGGTTTATTATACAATAAACAAAGGAACTGGACAGAGAAGTTACGATGTGGTTGACCTTGCCGTGTTAAGATGACGCCCCGACTGAATGCGGGCGGCTTGGGTCAGGTGACGCGTTGGGTCGACTCGTAGTTGCCAGACGTCACAATATAGTTGCCAAACATACATTATAAACATGAGCGCGCCAAATACAAATACAATACATGACAATGATAGATATAATACCTCAGCTCCCTACACCCCTTGGTGAGGCATGGAGGCATCAGCTGCAGCTTGAATAGCTTGGGTCAGGTCTTCAGCAAAGAGTTGCACCGAGTTAGGGACAGCATAAGTGGCATACCAGGTGTTTAAGTGGCCTGTGAATTTCGTCCAGTCAGCTTTCCTTGTTAGCCATCTTTTCTTTGTGATGTTAGGCTGGTCTGTAGTCCTCGGGAGAGTTATGTTATACTCCTGTGCCCAGTGATCACTTAGTAGTTCAGGTATGCTGTGGACTTCCTTGACACAATCACTGCCATTCAGGGTGAGATCAAGCCTCCCGCCCCCAATATGAGTGACGGATGACGCACCATGCAGTTGTAGTTCCTCGAAGTCCTCCAGCATTTGAACGATGTGACGCCCTCGTAAGTTGCCACCACCTTCACTCCAAGGCTCCAAGAGTGGATGGTGAGCATTGAAGTCTCCACTCAGGACGAGTAGTCCACCTGTATTGCTTGTCGCCGTGTTTAGCAGATCGAGGTTCGACCTTTGTCTGCAATATACGTTACAGACATCCACTTTGACGGAAGTGTCAAAGTGTATCGTGACACAGAGTGAGTCTACCTGTTGTCCGAGATACGGTGGAGTCTGTGTTAGGGTGGCTGAAATATCCCTCCTGACAAGGGTGATGAGCCCCCGAGAGCCTCCTTGCACGTAGGGTTGCCGCATAGCAATTTGCGATGCACACATTATTTTTAGATCCTGGCACTCCTGCATTTTTGTTCGTTGATCTCTGAATGCCTTCAATACCTGCCGTAAAGCTTCTACTTCCCTGAGTAGTTGAGTACTGGATCTCTGGCAGAGTTGCTTGTCTGACTTACTGGTGGTCTCTCTGTAGCAGTTGGATCGGGGGTGGGGTCCTGAAGTACACATTGTTGGGCTTGTTGTTGGGACTGATTGCCAGGTTGTGGGGCTCCTTGTGGCTGTGTTGGCGATGGTTGGTGGCGAGTCCAGGGGTAATGGTTTACCGTGGGGTGGTGGTGGGTGGTGGGTGGTAAGGGTTGACTGGATGTGCTTGGTGAGGTATCGACTGTTAGTGGGTCGGTGGTGAGGGTCGCTGATGGGTCTCCTGAGGCAGGAGTGGAAACGCGCTGGAGGGAGGTACAGGAGCCCCTGCAGGTGTTACCTGACCCTTGGCGGCATGGAGGTGCAAATCTGGTCGTAGTGGACACCTGAAACTCCAAGCGTTATGTTCCTGATAACAGTTTGGTCACTTCGGTGGTACTTTTTCCCCACTGTCTATTCTTTCCCTGCATAGCTTGGGTCGTGATTCCCCGCACAGAATCCGTACCTTGTTTTCCCGTCGCATTGCCACACTCTGTGTCCCCATTTCTGGCAATTGCTACAAAAAGCTGGTTTCCCCACATACTTCTCTGCTTTGCAGGGTCTCATTCCCGGAAACTGCAGTGTTGTTGGTGGTTCTCCCTCCCATAGTGCAAGCACCTGATTCCTTGGTGCCCGGTTGTCGCGGCGTGTCTCTCTCTCCATCCACAATACAGATAGGAGGTCCTCTATGTAGTCTAGTGGCATGTATGATGGATAGTGGCGTATGATTATCTGCATCTGCCTGTTGTCCTAGGTAATCCTCGTCAGCTTCATGTTGTTGTTTTGGTAAGGATGTCCTATCTCGGTGAGGAGCTTGACGGTGTCCATGTCCCGAATCACTGCAATTATGGATTTTGCTGTCATCCTTGGCTGCACTGATAAGTTGCGGTGCTTGTTGGCGACATCCGCCAGCTATATCGCCCTGTCCCTCGGAGGTACGCCCTTCGGGAAGAACAGGCGGTATGTTTCCTGTGCTGGCACAGGATTGGGATGCTAACATGCCGCCTGGTTGTCACTTGTGTCTGGGATAGCACTTTGTTTGCTTTTCTTTTTATTGTTACGCACAGTTATATATCCATCGTCCATGTTTTCCATGTCGTCACCCATATCACAGGGTAGTGAGCGTTTCGCTGACTTGACACTATGACCTTTTATATCACAACAATTCACTGTTGTGCCATTGCTATGGGATGCACTGGCACTTATGCTATCTATGGTCCGGGGCGTGCACGTGTCGGGCATTACTCTCGCGCGACAGAAAAAAACTTTGACCACTGTATAGGTCAGCAGGGAGCAGCACGGGATGTCCGCCTCCACTGAGGTCACAGGTCAAATTGGTGAGAGATAGAGAGAGAGCGAGAACGAAAGCGAGAGCGAGAGAGAGAGAGAGAGAGAGAGAGAGAGAGAGAGAGAGAGAGAGAGAGAGAGAGAGAGAGAGAGAGAGAGAGAGAGAGAGAGAGAGAGAGAGAGAGAGAGAGAGAGAGAGAGCGTGCATTGGGTGCAGAGGTAGTAGGGAGGTGGCGGCTGGGAGTGGTGGAGACAGAGTTGTTGGTGGTGGGTAAGGAAGAGGTGGTGGGGAGGGCACTACTGTGTTGTGTCACATGGGGGTGTGAGGGAGGCATCATAGAAGCTTCATCCGACTTTTTCATGCAGCTAACGAGCATGTCGATCTTCTCAGTGAGGGTGGCAATACAGGTGATCATTTCTACCTGTCCCTCAGAAAGCTCTGGTGGCTATTTCAACGTGTTTGTTGTGAAATCACTGTACTGAGTCTCAAGAGCTTCCATTCGCGATGTAAGAGACTTGAACTGCGACATCAGAGAGGAGACAGCATCGCGTAAGGCGGAGTCACTAGCGGAGGAACCAGGAATCAGAGGTAGCAGTGTGTGGCAACTGTGGTGGTGAAGCACGTGGGGGTGCAGGAGGTGCGGCAGGAGGATGTGAAGGTGTGGGATCAACGCTGCGTCTGCCACACCCATGCCACACGCTCACACCGACCAAGTGACATCGCATATACTTCCAGTGGGAGGTATCGGGTGAGACGGGAGGCTCCGTGGAAGAGGAAGAGGAAGGAGGGGGCGGCGGGGGTTGGCGGTGAATACAGGTGCGCGAATCGTGTGGGCCAACACACCACGCACACTTCTCCGCTGAGCAGTAGCGCGAGATATGACCAATACCCCAGCATTTGAAACACCAGGGTTGGTCATCCTTAATCCTGCGAAGCTCACAGTCTGGGAGATAGGAGAGAAAAGTGAAGGCAACAATAGGTGGGGGCGGCTCCAGCAGGCTCCAGGTGACAACGATGCTGTTGATGGGCACACCGTCCTGACGAAAACGTCGCGCAGAGTAAACAACCGGGAATTCCTTACTGAGGGATGGATCAACATCGACAGGGTAGCGAGTAACCAGGTAGCTGTGATATTTTCTGGACCTTTCCGGTGAGTCCTGAACTTCAAGACTCAGAGACAAAAACTCCCCCTGCATGGACCGTTCCACGATGTCTTCTCGACGCCTGAAGACATACACAAAACGCGATGTGACTGCAGCCATCTTTACTTTAGCCATATTGCGATCTAGGTGGAAGGTCTTGGTAACATCTTGTAGCCAACGAAGTTTAGTTTCAATTGAGGGATTTCCTTTAAAGGCAAGTTTGATATAGTCGTCGCGGGGAGCAAATGCCGGAGGTACAGGTGCAGAGGGTGGGGGGGATACTGGTGGAACAGATGGTGACAGTGTGTGGGATGGTGATTGACGTTGAGGAGAGGTCAGCTTGTGTTTGGGTGTTTTAGTGGCTGGGGACACTGAGTCACTCCCACTATCCGATGTTGAGTCTATGCGTCGCTTGCAAGTGGCGCCGGTTCAAGCAGTGAGATGCGGTTTGTCGCCTGTTGGTATCGCGGCAGCCATCCATGTCGACATCTCAGGCCAGGGCAGGTCAAGCGCTGGCCAGTGTTCTACAGGCGGGGCCTCATCCTCCTCACTGAGGGCGAGGTCCCAATCCAAGATACCAGGGGCAGTAGGCCCTGTGTAATCCATATAAGGCACGGATTCACCACCTAGCCAGAGATGACGTTACCATGACGTTGGTACACATCACATCCTTCCCAGTGCGCATGCACAGAACAGGAAATCTCGGCCAGGAGGACTCCAGATCCGGCGAGTAGATTTAAGTGATAATCTACAGACTAAGTCCAGACCCCAAATATGCAACAACAGAACGTAACTGATCTCTGGGTCTAACAGTAGCTCCGTGCCAAAATTCGGTGAAATCAGGCTACTAAATCCCCCAGGAAAAGTAGAAAACCAGGAGAGCTCTGTCACAAGAGAGAGAGAGAGAGAGAGAGAGAGAGAGAGAGAGAGAGAGAGAGAGAGAGAGAGAGAGAGAGAGAGAGAGAGAGAGAGAGAGAGAGAGAGAGAGACAGAGAGAGAGAGAGAGAGAGAGAGAGAGAGAGAGAGAGAGAGAGAGGGAGAGAGAGAGAGAGAAAAAAAAAGAGAAAGAGAGAGAGAGAGAGAGAGAGAGAGAGAGAGAGAGAGAGAGAGAGAGAGAGAGAGAGAGAGAGAGAGAGAGAGAGAGCGAGAGAGAGAGAGAGTGTTCAAATTCAAATTCAAATACAGGAAATACTCGTTTTACGACAGCAATGCGTTCCTTGAAACCCTATCGTAAACCGAAATATCGTATACCGAACCCATTTTTACATGTATTAGATAGGGATGCGTTCCACCACATTGCCAAAGTCACTCCTTCAGGTTCAGATACATACATAAAGACATACCTTAGTGTAAAAATAAACAAATTGAATGTAAATAATAAAAAAATAAAGAAAAGAATAAAGAAAAAAATATAACTATGCAATCATCTGATCAGCTGATGCGGGTGACGTAGGCGGTGAGGCGGAGGTCGAGGGTGAGGCGGGCGACTCAAAACCTGAAGTTGATTGCTCTGTTGAAGTGGATGGTCCAGCTGATGTTGATGGGCTGGCATGTTTGAAGAACGTCGAGATCGTGGACTGTTTGGCACAAGGTTTCACTGTGTTTGTAATGGTGGCGTGGGAATGATTAGTTGTGAGTTGGCCGCATGTAGCGTAGCAGCGTGGTGGCGCTGCATGCGCCACCACGCCGATTTGGCCACGCCCAACTCGCCACGCCGATTTTGGCGCCTTTTTTTAATATCATAACTGCGAATCAAGTATCGTAAATCGTAAAAATGGTACTAATTGGCTAGTATCGTATCTGCGAATTGAACGTAAACCGAACTATCGTATAGCAAGGACTTCCTGTAGTTTATTTTCCATGAACCATGGTTATTCTCATTAGTTTACAGACATGTTGTGCTAAAGTCAGATGAAAATATGCTAAAACTAACTTAGAAAATAAAGCAAAAGAATCTTAGGTAAGAATTACAAGGAAGAAATGACCAATAGACTGAGCCTCACTGAAAAGAGATAAATATACTAACTAAAAGTCAATCAGAATATATTGATATTATCAAAACTAAAATTAAATTAATGCCATAAAACTGATAATTGAGCTAAAAATTAAATTAAATTAATTACCGATATAATGAACATCACTTAAAAAAGAAAATAGTATAACTAAAGGTCATTTGAAATACATTGCTTGTTTCAATTCTATGATAAATTAAAAGTCATAGAAATCACTTGGGTCCAAGTACAGTAATGGCCTTGGCGCCAGAGTCTGTTCTATTTTTTGGTACATAAAGGTTATTCAGTTGCCTTGTTATACATGATGAGTTTTCCCTGACCGTGGGAAACTGGAGATACCACTCAGAATACATAGTGGTGCATTTTTCAAAAATTTATTTGTCTTTCATTGTCAGCCACTTTAATTCTTTTAGGATGGGAGTCACATGATCATATTTTCTAGCTCCCCCATAAGCAGCTTTAGCTGCAAAATGTTGTAGTTTTTTAACACTAAAAAGTAAAGTTTTATTTGTCGAGCCCCATATACCAATGTAGTAATTTATCAAACTGAGCACCAGTTACTGGACGACAATTTTTTGAGTTTATTTGATCAAAGTTCATGCTTATTCTATTAATAAAAATCAACATTGCCATTATTTTTTTGCTTAATTCATCGATATGTACATCAAAAAGCATATATCTATTAATATAAACACCCAGATTCTTAACATGTGTGCTCGAGTAAATGTGTTCACCATCACAATTTACAAAGGTGTTAGGTGGAATATGTGACAATAGTTGTCTAGTGCCAATAAAAGTACATTGAATTTTCTTGGGATTTAGTCCATTACTAAGAAAATATTGGTTTATGTTGCACAGTGTTTCTTCAGTTTTAGAGATGAGATTCTCAAAATTATTGATAGCGTTAACATGGAGAAACTGGGTATCATCAGCATATTGCATTAAAGAAGATACATTTATTCTCTCATTAAGGTCATTCAAATAGATATAAAATAAGATAGGGCTAAGAATTGAGCCTTGTGGAACCCCATATGTTATATTTAGTTTCTCAGACAGTGTTTTATTCAGGCGGGCAGATTGTGATCTACTTTGCATGTAACTTTTGAAACAAAAGTTATTAATATTCAACTTTATACATTTGTTTAAAATAATCTTATGACTAACACTATCAAAGGCTTTTGAAAGGTCACATAGAGTCAAAATTGTAACTTTCTTAGAGTCCATATTACTAAATATTTGATCTGTAATGACAGTAAGAGCAGTCTCTGTGGACAGTCTTGGCCTAAATCCGTGTTGTGTATTAGATAATTTTTTTGGCCTCCAAAAATTGTATGAGCTGATTAGTAACAACCTTTTCTAGTATTTTAGAAACAATGGTTAATAGCGAAATTGGTCGAAAATTACTCATGTCATTGGCATCACTACTTTTAAGGAGGGGAACTACAATTGCATGTTTCCAGGCAGTGGGGAAAATACCAGTTATAATGAGGTGTTTATAATGCAAGTTAGATAAAAAGCTATGGCATATAGAGAATCTTTGATGAGTTTCATGGGAATGCCATCGGATCCTACAGAACTTGTCTCGTTTAGACTTTTAATCGTTATGATAATAGTTTCTGTATCTACAGGATGAGGTCTAAAACTGCTACTTTCACCTAAAATCACATTTTCATTACTAAAACATGTCACATTTTCACCATGATGATTTCTTGAGTTTTTTCATACGTATTCTTACCGACATTTGAAAAGTGAACATTAAAATCGTTAGCTTTATCAGCTGCATTATCAAAATTACAGCCATTAGTATTATTTTTATAATTAGGAAAAATTTTTCTAATAGTTTTCCAAGTTTTTGACGTATTACCTCTATTATTAAGAAATTCATTGCGATAATGTTCAGCTTTACTCTTCTTGATATAAGTTTTAACTCGCTTCTTTTTATGTTTATATTGCTCCTGTAAAGCAATGTTATATCGATCAGATTTAAGATTTTTACGAGTGTCATCTCTAAGATTCATAGCTTCCCGTATATCGTCATTCATCCATGGTGCAAACAGTCTTTTATTTTCCTTAGTAATAAAAGGTGCACAGTCATTTAAACATTCAGTAAAATTTACAGTAAAAATATCAACTTGCGTATTCACATCGTCAGTCTGTAAAATCATATTAAAATCTTGTTTATTTTGTAGGAGCCTCAAACAAAAGGCATCTTTGGTATATTTACCGAGGTGATGAAAAGTTCGGACAACAGGCTGTCTCTTAGGTTTGCTAATATCTACAGTGATGCTAATGAGGTCGTGATCTGCAATTTCTTGTGGTACAACGTCACAAGAGTGTATGACATCAGGTTTATTTGTAATAACAAGATCTAACAATGTCGAGGAGGTAGGCGTAACCCTGGTTAGTTTATCAACCATCTGCGTTAACTTGTTATTCTCACTAATTTTGTTTTTTTAGCAAGTACGTTGTCATTAAAGTCCCCAAGAATAAATAACGCTTTATTTTTCATACAGATGATTCTGAGAATGTCTTGTATGTAATCAAAAGCGGCGACAGTAGCTTTAGGATGTCGATACATGCACCCAATAATGATAGCTGGTAACTTCCAACATTGTACCGTTACCCATATATCTACAATCCCCGTCGGCTTGGGAACACTTAAATTTGTTACGTTTGCTGACAAGACATCGTTTACATAAATACAGACGCCACCTCCATGTCCACCGTCACATCTAAAAATCTTATAACCTGTTATATTAATTAACAAAATCATCTGGAATATTAGGGAGAAGCCACGATTCACTAACACATAAAATGTCAACGTTTCTATCTTTTAATAATAATGTTATTTCATCTATATTCACCAATAGGGACTGAGCACTTACGTGTTCAATCGTCACAAAGTTTCCTTTATCACTTGCAGCGGCCATTACTTCTTTGCCATCATCCTATGCGCTATAGTGCTGACACAGCGGCTCTTGTGACCCACATGTATACAATTGCCACATAAGAGCTTGTGATCAAGTCTACGTTTATTTCCACATGATTAAACTTACCACAATTGAAACAGCCTCGTCGTAATCTTGTGTGGGTAGATGGGTACTGCCTTCGTTGTTTGCTGGACATCGGGCTGGAGGTAATGTTCCTGTGTCTGTCCCAAGGATACTGCCAACCGTACCGCGGTGAGTGGGAGGTGGACTCTCCTCCATGCCCAGTCCGGTGGATCCATCACTGTATTGCTTCAGTGTGTTGAAGCTTCAGAGTATCACCACGGGGAGCTATGTCTTGAGGATGGTGGAAGGCTAACCACTGGCTAGGTGTGGAACGACCTGGTCGAGGCGCCGTGCTAGGCCTGCGGTTGAATGCAGTCATCTGGGCGTATGTAGCGGGAGTGGGAGTTTAGGACTCCATCCTGGATCGGGTTGTGAGGCACCTATTTGAGTAGTATTAATAGGAGAGGGTTGATGATCCAGCATGGCAGGGGGTGGGTGGGAAGCGGTACCATGGAGGGTTAAAGAGGGAGGGGAAATATTTTAAGGGGATTGTTATCTATCTATTCTATGTTTTGCGTAAGTGTCTTTGTTGTGAGTGCTATTGTAGGACCCAATATGAACTCTCTTCACAATAGTCCAGTCAGAACAAAGGTGGAAACTTTCACATTGCTTATTAATAGTGTCCAACAGCTTGATAGCACCTGTCTGTTTAATGCCACAGGTATATAATGTTCTTCCACGTCAAAACATAGGTCGTCCACATCACGAGTGCCAAGTATGAATAACGGAACTGTCTTTATTATCTTTACACCATTTGTTTCACCCCATTTCACTAGGTGTTCATTATAGTTCTCTATTTTGACTTGGATTTCTTGTGACATCGATGTTGGCACTATCTGGCACGCATAAATATTCATATCAATATTCTTCTCTTTAAGACCACTAATAAGAGAGCCTAAGTCATCTAAAATGGTTTCAGGATTAACTTTTTCAAGTATATCACCCAGGCTCCCGAACATTTGGCCGAACAGACATTTGGCCGACGGACATTTGGCCGAACGAACATTTGGCCGAACGGACATTTGGCTGACAGACATTTCACCGAAAAATAAGTCTGATTTTATGTACATGCAAATAAAGATTCTCTCTCTCTCTCTCTCTCTCTCTCTCTCTCTCTCTCTCTCTCTCTCTCTCTCTCTCTCTCTCTCTCTCTCTCTCTCTCTCTCGCTATCTTTTTCCTAACCTAACCTAACCAGACCTAACTTAACCTAACCTAGAGAGAGAGAGAGAGAGAGAGAGAGAGAGAGAGAGAGAGAGAGAGAGAGAGAGAGAGAGAGAGAGAGAGAGAGAGAGAGAGAGAGAGAGAGAGAGAGAGAGAGAATCTTTATTTGCATGTACATAAAATCAGACTTATTTTTCGGTGAAATGTCTGTCAGCCAAATGTCCGTTCGGCCAAATGTTCGTTCGGCCAAATGTCCGTCGGCCAAATGTCTGTTCGGCCAAATGTTCGGGAGCCTGAGTGATATACTTAAAAAAGTTAATCACTGGATCTAACTGACAGACACACGAAAATCCACACTAACACACGCAGATACACAAAAACGCACGCAAATACACAAAAACGCACGCAAATACACAAAAACGCACGCAAATCTACTCAAATGCACGCAAATGTAGTCAAACGCACGTAAATATATTCAAAGGCACGCAAATATACACAAACACACGCAAATACACAAAATCGCACACAAATATATTCAAACGCACGCAAATACACACAAACACGCAAATATACTCAAACGCGTGTGTTTGAATATATGTGCGAGCGTTTGAGTACATTTGCGTGCGTTTGATTACATTTGCGTGCGTTTGAGTATATTTGCGTGCATTGTAATATATTTGCGTGCCTTTGAATATGTTTGCGTGCGTTTGTGTATGTTACGGGGGTTCTTCCGTAATTCAATCCTCTTACCTTCGTTGTTATTACTTCTACCTCTCAGCTTCTTAATGAGGGGTAGGAAACAATGCTTGTTGTTTTCATTTATTTTGTTATATAAAATATAATGTTTACACAGTAATAATATTCTAATTGGTGCACCGGTTATGTTCACTACTCACTCACACGGAAATCAGTCACTCACTAATATAACAGAACTTTTCTATGTTCAGTATGGATATGTTACTGCGAATCTATTTACAATATTAACGTAACTTGTACGTGTTAGATTCTTGGGAGCCACTGCTGTACTGTTCTCCATACTGAACTCTCGACTGGCACACAGCCCTTGTCGTGATGTCATAACTTTCTTTAACCAATAACTTCGAAGTATATTAATGACGTTCTATGACGTAGCGATGACATGCTTATCTTCTACCAATGGGAATTGAGTCTTTAACGAGCTGAATGTACAGAAAACAAGCCGGCTGTTTTGGGTTATAGCGAGTCGTTATCAATCGACTTCCTACGCCGGTCTTGCTCAACTTCCTTCTAACATAGCTGTTAGTCCTTCTAACAGCCTTCTAATTCCAATCTAATTTGAATCTAATTTCGCCTATTACAGGGCTCGGCAGCTACCGCTTGTCGTCCCGACAAGACTTACTTATCTTTTAAATAATAAATGTTAATCTGATTATTCTTATTTGTATTAACCTATATTGACTTAATACATTAATTATAGTACTTAGGACATGGTACATTGATATGTTCATATGAATACTTATAATACTGTATACTCTTACATGCAGTTATATAATCCTATTACAGGGTTACGGCATTGTGCTGGATACATGTTTCACTATCATTGGACGATTTAATTTTCTATACATATGAAATATCGTAACAACAGCAATACCTGTGACTACTAACATGGGTACTATAGTAAAAGCATGAATTTTCCAGGATATTCCAGATATTGGAAGATTAACATTGATCCTTTTCTTTACAATATGATTGATTTTTAAAGGTGGAGATGACCTTGGTAAAGTGACATCTATGTCTATTAACAACATTTCCTTTTTCAAAGTAAGTGTCTTCTTTCTGTCTGCAATGGTTGTCAACTTATTTGAATGTAATTCACATTGATCAGGTACACTATATAAACCAATTATTGAAGCTATTTTTGGCTGGAATTCTGGACACAATACAGATACAGTTGTCCTATTTGGGAAATATAGATAGTGAGCATCGTGTACGTTTTCATGTTGAGGCATTGGTTCTATTTCGCGAAAATGACAATGTTGAAAAATTGTAATATTCTTCACTAAAGATGCAGGGCACGAATCCTGTAAAGCTTCGTTTAGTGTGAATAAATTTGATGGGCATAGATGCAAGTTAATGTTTGTTCGTCTACATAATTGTAGGTTATCATTTGTTATCAAGCTTTCTTTTAAATTGTCCACAGACAAAACATAATTTAGTGGATCAACAATTTTAGTATCAATTTCTAAAACAGTGCCATTTAACTGCATCGGGAAAGGGATGAGTTTATAAATATGGTAAGTAAAATCTGAAGAAAAAGGAATATCAATTATGACTGATGAGCCATTTAAATGTGAACTAAGGAGTGGATAATACATAGCAATACTAATTTTATCGAAGAAAGGTTTAAAATTCCACTCACTTTTTGCAGTTTCAACAATTTGGATCAATCTGGTTATAGGCAACAGGGTAGAGGTGACAGACCCTGTGTTAGCAAGGACTAAGTCCTGTATGAGTTGTTCAATTTCATTTTCCAATTCTAATGTCTTCATTTGTAACTGGTCCAGCAGCATGAAAACGTCCAGTGATGCTCTTACATTTGATGTTTCAACGCCTAAATATTCTACTTTATTTATAATATCAGTTAGACTCTCCTGCATGTCTTCAATGGTATTTCCCAACACATCTATTTTTGTCATTGATTGTTGTAATATATTCACATTGTTCCTTAGATCTGCATGCAATCCTATGTTAGCAATTCCTAAACCTGCTAAGGCACCTATAGCTGCAATTACACCAACAGCTCTTTTACTCCTTGCCTGAAGAAAATTTTATCGAAGAAAGGTTTAAAATTCCACTCACTTTTTGCAGTTTCAACAATTTGGATCAATCTGGTTATAGGCAACAGGGTAGAGGTGACAGACCCTGTGTTAGCAAGGACTAAGTCCTGTATGAGTTGTTCAATTTCATTTTCCAATTCTAATGTCTTCATTTGTAACTGGTCCAGCAGCATGAAAACGTCCAGTGATGCTCTTACATTTGATGTTTCAACGCCTAAATATTCTACTTTATTTATAATATCAGTTAGACTCTCCTGCATGTCTTCAATGGTATTTCCCAACACATCTATTTTTGTCATTGATTGTTGTAATATATTCACATTGTTCCTTAGATCTGCATGCAATCCTATGTTAGCAATTCCTAAACCTGCTAAGGCACCTATAGCTGCAATTACACCAACAACTCTTTTACTCCTTGCCTGAAGAAAATTTTCTTCCAACTTGCTTACTTTCCTTTTGATTACAGATATTTTTCTGAAGATCCTTTTAATATCTATGTCCTGTTCCTGTAATTTGTTCTCTGCTAATTGTAACCCTTGATTTATTACCTTAAGATTGTCACGTATATATGTAACATTATCAAACTGAAGAACTATCCTCACTGACTGGTTTATTATAATCATATCACCTATTTTCTTGATTAAGACACCGGGCCTCACTGGGTCCCAGGCTGTTACTAATGCAGCTAAGATCAAGCTTGCAACCACCTTCATGTTTATCTGTAAAATGAGTTATAATCAACTCCTAACTCTTTTAACATTTCATGTATATATTTATAGAATTCATTCTCTAAGAATTGTTCATTTATATAATATATTCTTGTTACTTGGTCAGTTTTATCATTTATTGTACATATTTCCTTTCTATAGCTCCTTAGTTTTCTTTTGTATTCATTATCTGTATTTTCATTACCATCTTTTAACAATTCATTTTCTGTATCCTCGGAATTTTTTGGAAAATTTTCAGTGACATTTTCTGTATCTTCTATTGTTATTTTGGTTTTGTCTGATAATTTTGCCCTTTTCAAGTCATTGAAATGTCGGATAGTTACTTCGCCATTATGTAAGTGTTGGATTTTAAATTTGTTTCCTGTGTCTGGTGCAATTATTTTGTGAGGTCCCGAGAATTTGGGTGATAACTTATTACTCTTAGCAAGTGGAACGTGTAATTTTGCCATTACTATGTCTCCTTTCCTCAAATTCACTACTCTAGCTGATTTGTGTTGTTGTTTCTTTATCATTTGAGTGTATGTTTCCATATGATTTTTAACTCTCTGGTGTATCATCTGAGATTTGTTTATCCTATTTTTAATGTAATCATCTTCATTGTAAACGTGACTTGGCTGTGCATTTAGTAATTCATATGGGAGTATTTTATCTTTACCGTAAATAATATAATGTGATGTCTCACCTGTGACTGAGTTTATCTGTGAGTTAAGTGAACACTTCACGTAAGGGATCCAAGTGTCCCAGGTGATACTATAAGGATTGATTAATGATCTCAGACATGTAATTATTTTCCTATTCAATCTTTCGACCACACCATTTGCCTGGGGCCTGTAAACTTGGACATTTATTTTCTTGATATTGAACAGTTTACATAATTCTGTTAAGATTTGGTTATTAAATTCTGTTCCATTGTCTGAGATAATTGTGTTTGGGGTTGTGAAATTACAAATTATTTCCTCCATGATGACTGTTGCTATAGTTTCGGCCCTTTTATTTTGTATAGGCCGTAATATACAAAACCGTGACAGGTAGTCTATTGCTACTAATAAGTACTTGTAGCCTGACTCTGATAATGGTAACTCCAACGTGTCCAAGTGTACACGCTGCCATGGGTGGTCTGGTATTGGATATTCAAGCATTTGAGCTGGTGTACCTGTATGTCCTTTAGTTTCAGCACAGATGAGACAATTTTCCACATAATCATAGATGTTTTTGCGCATCAATGGCCAGTAGTATTTTAATTTAGCTTGTTTATATGTTTTGTCCTTTCCAGGATGTGAACTAAAGGGAGCATCATGCAGGAATTTGAGAATATTTGGTACTAATGATTCAGGAATTACCAATTGTTTAACTTTTCCTCTTGATGTGTCTACATCTGATAGGAATGCGTTTCTATACAAGAGTCCGTTCATAATTTCATACTCTTCGACTTTAATTTTCTTATCCATCTTTGGTCGTGGAGTCACCTCACGATTTGTCAGGTGTTCTACTAATCCACCCCAAGTCTTGTCTTTTATCTGTTCCTCTTTAACTACCACATCCTCTAAGGAAATTAACTCTTCAATACTACATACTACTGTGTTTACATCAAAATCTTGACTGATGTTCCTAGACAAAGCATCTGCCGCGCAATTTTTCTTTCCAGGGATATATTCAAAAGTTACTTCGTAATTTTGCAAAGTTGTGAACCATCTGGCGATTCTTCCTCTTAAATTTTTATGTTTGAAAAGATTCTGAACTGCGGTGTGATCAGTCCTTACTCTAATTTTGTACCCTAGCACCATGTCACGAAATTTTTCCAAACAAAAGATAACAGCTAAAGTCTCTCGTTCTGTAATGCTATAATTTCTTTCTGCTGATGTGCAAAGTCTTGAAGCGTAGGCTATAGGTTGAGGTCTACCGTTTCTTTCTTGCATGAGAACTCCTCCTAACCCCACATCTGAAGCATCCGTGCAAAGGATGAACTCTTGTTTGTAATTTGGGAAAATTAGGACAGGTGAACTAGTTAATTTCTCTTTGAGTGTTTCAAATGCTTTTTGTTGTTCTTGTCCCCAAACAAATTTAGCGCTTTTCTTTAAGAGTGAACTGAGAGGTTGGGCAATGTCTGCATACCCACTAATATATTGTCTGTAATAACCTGTGAGCCCTAAGAAGCTCCTGACTTTATCTGCCGTGGTTGGAGTGGAGAAGGTGTTTACTGCATCTACCTTAGATTGCACAGTTCGAAATCCATGCTGATCTATTTGGTGTCCTAAGTAGATGACTTTATCTTGTAAAAATGAACATTTTTCTAGGCGTACCTTTAAACCTGCTTTTCGTAACCTAGAGAAAACTAGATCTAATTTGGTGAAATGTTCTTCTGCTGTCTTGGATGCAACTAAAATATCATCCAAGAAGACGTTAGCGGTGCTTCCTATAAGACCCTGTAATGCCATGTTCATAAGTCGCATATATGTGAGAGGACTGTTAGATAAACTAAAAGGCATCCTTTTGAACCTATAATGACCTGTTGGTGTACTGAAAGCTGTCATGTCTTTGCTACCTTCTTCTAGCTCTATCTGCCAAAAGGCACTCTTGATGTCTATGGTACTAAAGTACTTGTTTTCTGTTCCCAGACTATGAAGAATATCTGATATGACTGGTAGAGGAAGTCTGTCTGGGATGGTTCTTTCATTTAATTTCCTATAATCCACAACAGGTCTGAATGACCCGTCTGGCTTGGGAACTAATATCAAAGGAAAGTTCCATTCACTATCACTGGGTTCAATTACTTCTTGTGCGAGCATTTCTGTAATTATCTTATCCAGGGTGGCGAGCTTAGAGTGAGCCATTCGATATGCTGGAATATATATTGGTTGTGTTTCAGGTTTTAATTTAATTTTATGTTTGAGTACGTCTGTCTTGCCTAAGGCGTCCCCCGGCAAGGCAATCGCATCCTTATGCTTTATTAGCAAACTCATTAATTAATTTTGCAAGTCGTGCTGACATGTTGACTTGAAGTGGTTCCGGAATTTCCACTCCAAGTCTTCCGTGTCAGACTGTACTGGGCCAACAAAAGTGGCATCATTATTTGACATGTTCTCATTTAGAATTTTAATAGGATGCTCACATATTTGAAAGAAACCAATTTGTGTTCCTGGTTTGAGGATTAATTCTTTGTTAACCGTGTTGACAAGAAAGACTTCAGCAGTACCGTCGTTAGACATGTATACGGCCGAGTCAAGGTGACATCCTTTTAATTTTGTTGTCTCGGGAAGGGCTATTATCTCCCGAGCACCTTTCACACCCTTCAACGCAACTTTCACCTTGTTAACTGACATAGAATGCAACAGTGTCGGCTCTGTTACATGTCCTGAAACAATTTGCAAGGATTTAGTTGGGTTATCAGGTGTTTCCTGTTCAATATTTTCTCTTTGTTTTTCATTTGTGTCATCTGTGTCTTGAATTTCTTCAATGGATTGATTCTCAGGGAATGCTTTGAAATTTTTAATTGACCGCTCTGCCACGTTATCAAGAATTTCAGATGGTTTGCTCATGTCACATGTTTTGTTGGAACTTTCTACTACTGGAATTATTTCATTATTTTCATTTTGGATAAATGGAATATATATACAGGAGAACCTGGCTCCTCCCTTTGCAGGGAAGAGAGCGACTTCTTCTTCTCTCATAGTTTCATATCCTATAAGGAGGTTTCCTGGGAATGTGGACTTCTCTACAACTACGGCTTTTATGTCAAAGAGGAATACATCTGCTACAAGTATCTCTAATTTAACTTTTCCTAGGGTTTTCATCTGGTTTCCTGTTACTCCGTACAAGGCATGATGAGATGGTTCAAGAACGATTACTCCAGGCTTAATTTTCCTCAAATAATCTACCGTAATGATGTTTATCATGGCACCTGTGTCTAGGAATATACGACTAGTTTTATCACATATCCTGGCTTCAATTAGTGGGCCGTTAGCCGCGTCATTTACGGTCACTACGATTTCCTTTTCTCTATCATTGTCTTTTTGTTTGTCATGTTCGGTAGGTTCTACTAACCTCGGTGGAATTCTGTCCTGCATACGTGTACAGCGAGACTCAACACAGTCCCGACCCATTTTACGTGGGCGTTCGTTTGTCCGAAACGGCATCGGGCGTGTGTGTGACGCTTTTTGTTCTCCTTTCCCTACTGCTGTTGTTGCTGCGGGGGCTGTTTTCCAGGAGGTCCCCCACCATACTGGTGGGGGGCCTGATGAAAATTTACCCTCGGTCCAGCCTGACCTCCTCTGCAATCTTTTGTTTTATGTCCTAATCTGTGGTGATAGACACACCAAGGAGGATTTCTGCATACCGTTTCGATATGCCCTTGATACTGGCAATTCTCGCAGTTTGCTTGCGAGTAGCACTCCCTTGCCGTGTGACCCATTTTGTGGCAAGTGTAGCACTGGATGGAATTTCGAGGTTTGGAACTACTTCTGGCCCTTCACGCGTATGTGCTATGTGTTGATTGTGTTCTTTGTCTACTCTGCCTAGCCGGGGAAGGAGGCAGGTGTACCTTCAATATTATCTTCAATCTGTTTTGTGAAGGTATCTAATCTGGTGATATAGTCTGTGGTGTCTTCGCCGGATTTTCTTGTCATACCCAGGTACTTGACCAAGATCCTGAGGGGATCGTTGTCACTAGTACGCAAAAAATGTTTTCTGAATTCACTTAGATACTCTTGATAGGTTTTTAGTTCTTCCACAAAATGCCTGCATTTGATGATTGATCTAGCATGACCCCTGTCTGGATGGATATTGCCTTTGAATGCCTCTATTTTCTGTTTGTCATCCTTTATTCCCTTATTCACTATGTACGTTTCTACGATAGCTATGTAACTATCCAAATCTATGTCACTTGTTTCTCCAGAAAATTTGGGGATACTTACAACATTAGTATATATTTCGTGTTTCACAGTCTTATCTGAGTCAGACATAGTGGCGGTTTGGTTTCCTAAATTCCTGACTAAACTTCTGGTTAAAACTGGATTAAGTCTCCAATTAAATCTTCTAATTTTGTTACACTTCACAGAGGTCATCAACCTAAAATATTAACAACGTTAAGCATACCTTATCTTCAGGTTGAGGTAGCAGTGTAACTTGAATTTTCCCCAAATACACAATGTTGTGGTATAGTTTCCTACGACCAGTCACTCCTCATTCACACAATATCTGTTGGTGCAAGTAAATTTTAGAAAATTTTTACAATTGATCAACTCTTTCAGTTAAATTCAGAACAGTTATTATTACCAATAAGTTGTTGTAGACCAGGCTCTGTGGAACAGCTGCTATGTCCCTGGTTTCAGCGGAATGTGTTGATTCAGCAAAATTGCGGGTGAAGTTCGCTGGCGGCGTCAGGCTGGCTGGCTGCGTCGGCTGGCTGGGTTGGCGCGATGTTATGTTGTGTCGGCAGGCTTATTTTTTCTTTCTCGTGGCTTGTAGACGAATTTCTTCTTTACTTTCTTGTAGTATCTTAACTGTATACTAGTAACTGAACACCTCAACGGTTCGAATTCAGTCGCTAGAAGTTAAAATACTGAGTGAGTGGGCTTGGTATAGTGTGATGTTTGTCCTTGAGTGCGGCGGTATGGTAGTGCTTAACTGTGATATTGAGTAAGCGTGTAAATATTTCTTTTTCTTCGGAGATTGTTTGGTAACGTGGGGCCAAAGTGTTTCGACCTTGAACGGCTGACTGTGCGGTATTGTATGTTGTGTTATGATACTTTTTGATTGTTTTCACAACACTTTTTCTTGTTTTTCACTTGTCTCTTCGGAGTGTTTGGGTAATAATCCCGTAAGCTGAACACCACTGTTACGGGGGTTCTTCCGTAATTCAATCCTCTTACCTTCGTTGTTATTACTTCTACCTCTCAGCTTCTTAATGAGGGGTAGGAAACAATGCTTGAGGTTTTCATTTATTTTGTTATATAAAATATAATGTTTACACAGTAATAATATTCTAATTGGTGCACCGGTTATGTTCACTACTCACTCACACGGAAATCAGTCACTCACTAATATAACAGAACTTTTCTATGTTCAGTATGGATATGTTACTGCGAATCTATTTACAATATTAACGTAACTTGTACGTGTTAGATTCTTGGGAGCCACTGCTGTACTGTTCTCCATACTGAACTCTCGACTGGCACACAGCTCTTGTCGTGATGTCATAACTTTCTTTAACCAATAACTTCGAAGTATATTAATGACGTTCTATGACGTAGCGATGACATGCTTATCTTCTACCAGTGGGAATTGAGTCTTTAACGAGCTGAATGTACAGAAAACAAGCCGGCTGTTTTGGGTTATAGCGAGTCGTTATCAATCGACTTCCTACGCCGGTCTTGCTCAACTTCCTTCTAACATAGCTGTTAGTCCTTCTAACAGCCTTCTAATTCCAATCTAATTTGAATCTAATTTCGCCTATTACATGTATATTTGCGTGTGTTTGATTACATTTGCGTGCGTTTGAGTATATTTACGTGTGTTTGTGTGTATTTGCGTGTGTTTGAATATATTTACGTGCGTTTTGTGTATTTGCGTGTTTGTGTATATTTGCATGTGTTTGTGTATATATTTGCGTGCGTTTGCGTATTTGCGTGCATTCCAACTTATTTGGGTGCATTTGTGTGTATTTGCGTGTGTTCGAGCATATACGCGAGCGTTTGAGTATATTTGTGCGCGTTTGAGTACATTAGCGTGCGTTTGAGTATATTTGCGTGTGTTTGTGTGTATTTGCGTGCGTTTGAATATATTTGCGTACGTTTTTGTGTATATGCGTGTGTTTGTGTATATTTGCGTGTGTTTTTGTGTATTTGCGTGTATTTGTGTACATGTGTGTGCGTTTGAATATATTTGCGTGCGTTTTATTATATATGTGTGCGTTTGATTACATTTGCGTTTGTTTGAGTACGTTTGCGTGCGTTTGAATATATTTGCGTGCATTTTTGTGTATTTGCGTGCGTTCGAGCATATTCGGGTGCGTTTTTGTGTCTGCGTGTGTTTGTGTGGATTTGCGTGTATCTGTGTCTTTATTTGCATGTACATCCTGTGCTAACCTATCACCGACTCTGGAGAAATATTCATTGAATTCTTCTGCTATATCTTAGTTATTAGATGTTGTTTTTATCCTGGAAAGAGATGGATGTTGGTAATATAGCTTTATTTTTCCCCATAATACGATTTATAAAATCCCAAGTCTTTTTTTGCATCACCAGTATGTTCTTTCAGATATGATTGATGATATTTCTCCTTAGCTGCTCTTATTAGTGATGTTAGTGTGTTTCTATAATTTGTTAATATATTGCCATAGGTGAGTGGCCACTTAGCATATTGCCTACAATTTATTTCGGTGCTTAATACACTTTTTTATGGCTCGAGTGTGCTCCTATTTCTAAAGTATGCATTATAACAGTCAATATTATATAGATGGGAAAAGTTATCATTAAGTCGAGTTTCACATAAACATATTATATCAGATTTAACATGAAATGGATTTATACATTGATCAATGAGTGATTCGAAGTGCAAAGGTAAACTACTAATATTGTGAAACAAAATATTTAGGGAAGGGTTCAGACTGGGATTACTGCTTATATCATCACAAAAATTATATTTAGAATCAGGTACTTGAACAAAGCTATTGATAAGATTGTAGTCCACGGAAATATCATCATTATCAAGATCAAATGGGTTGTATGTCATGTTATTTATAACACTTAAGGGATATCTATGGTCATCATTACTCAATAAATTAATGAAAGCTGAATCATTTAAATGGTGAAATGGAA
>JAPQNM010000049.1:14105092-14117592 GCA_029783475.1 Metacarcinus magister
AGGAGTTTTATTCACAGTTAGAAACAACATAACAACTGACTGTTTACGGCAGATTTATTTATCTTTAGCATATCCATACTTACTTTATTGTTCATCTGTATGGGGAGGAGCATTTGACACCTTGATTAATGACATCTTCATCACCCAGAAAAAGCTGCTGCGTGTTATAACTTTCAGTCACCTCTATGCCCACACGGATCCCTTATTCAAAAATCTAAAACTACTAAAATTTCATGACATCATAACTCTCCAAACTGTATCATTTGTACACAAATCCTTATACTTTTCACAGGTTGTAAGTGATTTCCAACGTCTAGCATCCATCAGAAATACTCGGTACTCAAATAATTTAGTCATTCCCTTGTGCAGGACATCTATGCAAAGCGATGTCTCTCAAGTAGAGGAGCCTCTCAGTGGAATCTTTTATCAGAAGAAAATAAAAACATTGCTCCAAAATCACTTTTTAAAAATAAAATAAAGGGACTGTTCATCGGGGAAAACTAATGATTATTGTAACCAGTATTGCTTGTACATTATCGTGGCTTACTCCTATGCTTCTCTACTTCAAGAATGGTTGATTTGTTATTGTCTAATGCCTATTATCACTGTTACTATCTTGTTTTCTATTATTACAATTATCATCGTTATTATTATTTTTATCATTATTGTTATTATTATTATCATTATTATTATCATTATTATTATTATTACTATTATTTATTATTATTATTTTATTGTTATTACTATTATTATTACTATTATTTACTAGTATCATATTGCTAATATATTACTATTTTTAATTTATATTATTGTTATTAACATTATTATTATATATTTATTATTATCATCATATTGTGATTACTATAATTATTATTATTATTAGGCCTGAACACTGAACTTCAACGGTGTCATTTTTGTTTTGTTTTCTTTCCAGGTCTGTATAAGAGCCTTGGCTCAACAGACCTTTGTCCATTACTATTCAATGCCAAATACCATATTATGTTCATGTACTTCTTGTGGGCCAATAAATGTATCAGTATCAGTATCTCTCTCTCTCTCTCTCTCTCTCTCTCTCTCTCTCTCTCTCTCTCTCTCTCTCTCTCTCTCTCTCTCTCTCTCTCTCTCTCTCTCTCTCTCTCTTTCTGGTTATAAATGAAAAACATAATAATAAATACAGTTTAAAGTTTAATTACAGAAAGGGACAGAGACAGACAGACAAACAGATAGAGAGAGAGACAGACAAACAGTCAGAACTTAAGTTTAAATAAAAAAGAAGAGAGAGAGAGAGAGAGAGAGAGAGAGAGAGAGAGAGAGAGAGAGAGAGAGAGAGAGAGAGAGAGAGAGAGAGAGAGAGAGAGAGAGAGAGAGAGAGAATTTGACACCTGACCTGACTCGTCCCCCCAAGCCAACTACACCCATCCAAGCATCCACCCACAAACATTAACAGTCCACCCCAAGTTTTGTAAAACAAATCAGTAATCTGTAAATCCCAAGTATACACCACATAGCTACATTTTGTTCACCATCAGGCGCTGACACTGGCTTGACGCCGATAAGTTTTTTTCACAATGTATTTTTGTGAATAAAAGTATTGAATCTGAATATCTCTCTCTCTCTCTCTCTCTCTCTCTCTCTCTCTCTCTCTCTCTCTCTCTCTCTCTCTCTCTCTCTCTCTCTCTCTCTCTCTCTCTCTCTCTCTCTCTCTCTCTCTCTCTCTCTCTCTCTCTCTCTCTCTGTGTGTGTGTGTGTGTGAGACGAGGTTTCACTTCACCTCACTCATTCGCATTAGTCTCTCTCTCTCTCTCTCTCTCTCTCTCTCTCTCTCTCTCTCTCTCTCTCTCTCTCTCTCTCTCTCTCTCTCTCTCTCTCTCTCTCTCTCTCTCTCTCTCATTAGTATTAAGTATAATTAACTATTGTATAACAATTTGGGGTACAACAAGTAAGTTGCAAAAAACTAAAGCCCAGAAATTACAAAACTTTGCAGCTCGGGTTGCTGTTGGTGGTCTGAGAAAATATGACCATGTGTCCCCAGCTTATGATGACCTCAAGTGGCTTAGGATAGGAAATAAGCATACATTTGATGTGTTAGTGCATGTATACAAATCCCTATTTAAAATTTACCCTGAATGGCTCTGTACATATAATAAGGTCTCTGATGTAACTCGAGAACATACGAGACAGGGAAATAATCTGTTTGTACCGCGGTTCAAGACTGATACAGGGGCCAGATCACTCAAGGTTTTGGGCCCAACACTGTGGAATGCTCTGCCCAACCAAATTAAGAATGCTACGACATTACGGAAATTCCAAAGTTACCTAATACATCACTTTAATAACCACAGTGTAATTTGAATATGTATATAATAGTATTAGTATTAGTAGTGTATATAATTGTATGTATGTAATAACCACTACCCTGCGGAAATAAAATTGAATTGAATTGAATTGAACTCTCTCTCTCTCTCTCTCTCTCTCTCTCTCTCTCTCTCTCTCTCTCTCTCTCTCTCTCTCTCTCTCTCTCTCTCTCTCTCTCTCTCTTCTCTCTCTCTCTCTCTCTCTCTCTCTCTCTCTCTCTCTCTCTCTCTCTCTCTCTCTCTCTCTCTCTCTCTCTCTCTCTCTCTCTCTCTCTCTCTCTCCCCCCCCCCTTGAGACCAGAGGTCAGGCCTTATAATCCTCCATCCTTTTGGTGACCGGGCGCTGTACCATGGCCCGTTTAGCGACCTCTGTCGCTCAGTTTATTTACAACTTTTTTTTCCCATCACTCATTATTGCCTTCCAGATCGCATTATACTGATATTTTTTGGCACTTATTGTTAGCAAATTTATTCACGATGACATTTTAGTCTCCTTTTTGAAGTATAAGACTTCATACAAGGAAATATTAAGGAAACAATGAAGTGATATCAGGTGTCTAATTTTCTACCACGGTGTGGTGATGGCCAGCCTCTTATCCCAGTAGGAGGGGCACTCACCGCCTTCAGTTTTTGTACAGGGTATACTACTACTACTACTACTACTACTACTACTACCACCACCACTATTACTACCACTACTACCACCACCACTACTACTACCACTACTATTACTACTACTACCACTACTATTACTATTACTACTACTACTACTACTACTACTACTACTACTACTACTACTACTACTACTACTACTACTACTACTACCACTATTACTACCACTACTACCTCCATCACTACTACTACCACTACTATTACTACTATTGCCACTACAACTTTACAACCTACTACTACTACTACTACTACTACTATTATACTATTATTATTACTACTACTACTACTACTACTACTACTACTACTACTACTACTACTACTACTATTATTACTTCTACTATTACTGCTGTTACTACTTCTACCACTCCTACTATCGGACATGTAACGTAATATTTTCAGAAAGTTTCTCGCCCGGTGCAGTTTTCTATTGGTTTAAGTATTTTTTTTATAGTTTTTGTTTTCCTCCTTCGAACTTCAGCTTCTCTTTAATTATCTCTAATTTCTACATTATATTCTAATCTTCTCTCCTTTTTGCTGTACGTTCACCATGAGCCACCTTTATAGTACTTTGTTTGATCATAATGCTCATCTTGAAACCGAGGACACTAATGACGTAAACTTAGAAATAATCAACCAATTACATGGACACACAGACCTTAACTTTATATCAAATTACTATGATCTGGTTGCTTATAATCAATTAACTTTTCATGACGTCAATAAGCTAAATATTCTACATATAAACTCTAGGTCTTTACCCAAAAATATTGATAACATTACAGCCTTCATGAACACTCTTACCACCATCCCAGACATTCTGGCTATCACTGAAACCTGGCTTAATACTACCAACAAAATTTTTTTATCAACTTCCGGGTTATCACGTTTATCACCTTGTTAGAACCACCAGAGTGCATGGAGGAGTCTCAGTTTTTATATCAAATGAATTGTATTCCGAACAAGTAAATGAACTAACATTAATTAACGATAATATTGAAATAAAGACAGTTAAGCTAATTTCACAAGCATTCTCGTATGTACTTTGTGCAATTTACAGACCACATAGTAAGCATCAAGCTGTGGAAGAATTTTCCAATATCTTATATACTTTGCTACAAAATAACACGGTAAATAGACAAAGAATAATACTTATAGGAGACTTAAATATAAATTTACTAGAACACACTACTCATACACCAACAAATAATTTTCTTGCATGTCTTCAAACCATAAACTACTTTCCACATATATCAAGACCAACACGTTTCCCAGACAGTCTACATTTAGGTGAACCATCCCTACTTGATCATATCTTTACTAATTTTACTACCAACTTCACATCTGGCATATTGCATTATCCAATAACAGACCACCATAAAATTGAGTTTCGACAAATAAATGAAACTAACAAGCAAACTTTTACACATAAAATTGGCATGATCAACTGGAATATTTTCCTCTCCAGACAAGATATATCTCAATTGTAAATTTTTTCTAGACACAATCAAAGAATTATATGATGAGTGTTTTCCCCTTAAATCAAAATTTGTAACTGAAAAAAGATTTAGTAATCCATGGATATCACAGGCATAAAAACTAAAAATAATCTCTATAAAGATTTTAAAGTTGGTGCTGTCTCTGAAACTGAATATAAGCAATATCGTAATATACTAAATAATACCATTAAGCAATCCAGTCTTACTATAAAGCAGAATTTATAAATTTCAAAAATGATACACGTAAAATATGGACAACAATTAACCAACTTTGTAATAATAACCGTAAAAGTAATATCCCTACTCATATACTTTACAATAACAAGAAGCTCTCAGAACCTTTAGAAATTGCAAATGCTTTCAACTATTTTTACACCAGTATCTCGCCTAAGCTAGACCAAATTTTACCAATCTCCAACAACGACCCTCTCAGCTTTCTTCAAGGTGACTATCCAGATTCAATGACAGTTCCATTAGTGATCACAGTTGATGTTATTGATGTAATAAATTCCCTCAAGAACAAAAAGAGCAAAGTACATGAAATATCTGTATCGATTATTAAAAAAAGCAAACACCAATTGGCAGTACCCTTAGCTATTCTCTTTAACCAATCCATCACCAAAGGTAAATTTCCTCAGTGCCTGAAACATGCATGTATCATCCCTATACATAAGAAAAGTCCTAAAGATGACATTAGTAATTATAGACCGATATCATTACTCACTGTATTCTCTAAGATTTTTGAAAAACTTATGAAAAAAAATCTCATTCATTATCTTGAAAGAAAAAACATACTAAATTCTAGACAATTTGGTTTTCGCCGCGGCATGAACACTTTTGATGCATTGAAAACTTTCACAGAGGAAATTTATACCACTTTAGACAAAAATCATTCTCTATTAAGCATTTTCATAGACTTCACGAAAGCTTTTGACACAGTAAAACATGATATATTATTACGAAAATTAAATCATTATGGAATACGGGGTAATGTTTATAGCTGGTTTTGCGATTACTTGTCCAATAGAACGCAATCAACTAAATTTCTTAACTCTGTATCTAACACTTTATCTATCCAATACGGTGTTCCACAAAGGAGTGTTTTAGGACCAATCCTTTTCCTAATATATATTAACGATATTACTAGAATTTTTAGAAATTTCAAAACAATTCTTTTTGCTGATGACTCTACACTGTACATTACGGGAGATGACCCAGAAGACATGATACATATAGCAAATTCAGACCTACAAATCTTTAATAAATGGTGCTTAAATAATAGATTGACAGTAAATCTAAACAAAACATTTTATATGATATCTACAAATAAACCATTGTTAATGCTACCACCTTTATTGTATAAGGACAACAATATAAATAGAACTGACAACCATACACTGTTAGGTACAACATTTGATGATAAGATGACCTTCAAACCCCATATAGCAAATCTCATTCTCAAATTATCACGGTTAGAATCCATGTTGTACCAAGTTAGAGAGTTTTTGCCTACTGATGTTTTGAAAATTTTATACAATGCTCATATCCTACCACACTTGCACTATTGTACACCTATATGGTGTAGTACGTATCCTTCCCACTTATTAACTTTGTTTAGGCTGCAAAAGAAAATAATCAGAATAATTACTAACAGTGACTATTTTGCCCACACACAACCTCTTTTCAAAAAAACAAATATATTAAAGCTCTACGATATAAATAAGCTGCAAATAGGAATATATATGTACAAAATGTTTAATAGGGATTTGATTACAGCCTTACAACCAAGTCACAACTATTTTACCCGCACACCCGCAAATTTACGTACGTACACCTGCACATAATCTCTCACTATTTCAACACTCTATGACATACCTTGGTCCAAAATTTGGAATTCGATTCCCATAAATTTAAAAGCTCTACCAACAATACACTCTTTTAAGAAGCAATTTAAGAAATGCATAGTTCTAAATTATTAATGATGCTCATGTTTTGTTTATGTATTTGATATCCTCTGCTCACAGTTAGAATTGTTATTATATATATTATAGATGTACAAAACTTACTATTCCAAGATTAATATGTATCGAATATATCTGTATATATGTATATAAGTGTGTGTATATGTATGTATGCCCACATTATTTAATACATATCCATGTATAAGTTTGTATATAGACATAAGGGAGAGAGAGAGAGAGAGAGAGAGAGAGAGAGAGAGAGAGAGAGAGAGAGAGAGAGAGAGAGAGAGAGAGAGAGAGAGAGAGAGAGAGAGAGAGAGAGAGAGAGAGAGAGAGTGTGTGTGTATCAAGCACATTATATAACCCTGCACTGCCTAAAAAGCTATGCTTTATATAGGCTGCTTTACATCTATATATTCTGCACTTGTTAAACACTATATTTAACTACTGTAAGGCATAATAAAATGTTTCAAATGTTTGTTTCAAGAGCAAGAAAAAGGCTTCCGAGTTAGTTAGCGAGCCTAATGAAAGAAAGGAGGTCGGTGACGTTCAGTTGTAGGGAAAAGTCTGAGACTGCTCTCACCTTTTTACCATCCACGGTGTATACTTCTCTGGTGTAGGGGTAGCAGCAGTAATCGACCTTTTGCGTGGAAACAAAACTTCTTAATGCTCACAATCATCCCGAACTAGTCACAACTTTATATTGAGGAAGCTTCATGAGTTAGATGCTCTCCGTAAGAATTACCATACGCCAGGATGTCATTCTCCCATGACCTGGTGTTTCCAGCGACTCTATTCATCTCCAGATTAAACGAAACCCTTGACAGCACCTTCGAACTTACAATGCCTCCATGGTGTAATAAAGCATGAAATCCTGGCTCTCTACTGTTATACTGATCTGAAAGTATCCTATCTAGACATCGTAAGCTATCAATCTTCAGCACCCATGTAACTATGACATAATGAGGCGAATGGATGACGGATGACGTATGGGCTCATCGATCTGTATCTGATGCTTCTGGTGTGTTTTTGAGTGGTTGAATTTGTGTTGGCAAGTTATTGAACAGAATTCCCGGGGCAATAGAGTCAGACCAGCTCAACAATACATCTCTTACTTTGTTAACGACGGAAATTGGTTACAATGCACCTGTTTTCCATCTCAAGATCGGCAGATAAAGCTTCAATGCACGTTAATGGTTGTTGTACTCAAGCCCAAAGATTCATACCACCAAAGGATCGTAGCATATTTTGGTGTATTCTAAGGGAATCTACAGCATCCTTACCCAACACAGTCATCTCTGCACCAGAATCTGGAGTCCACTTGACTGCAATACACACAACCGGATGAATCGTGTGAATCCGTACCTGGGCGTATGCTGGGCGAGACTGAGCAATGTTGAAGTACACGTCCACTATCAGCTGCTGCACCATTTTGTTAGTCACTTCCAGCTCCGCTGCCTTCGACTTCCCTTCTTTCATTTGTGGTTGACAACCCGACCAACACCCTATAGCGAGGTGCCCCTTTTTACCATAGTGAAAACAAACACGACCCAAAGCTTTGCCCGAGTTCATGTCGGCGTGGCTAACTTTCTCTAATTTGAAACACTGCTCGGGTTTGGCAGCAAGACACTATGTCTTACAATTTATTTTGTACAGAAACACTTTCGCTAGAGTAGGCTTGGCATAACACCTTACACATCACTGTTCATGTGAGCATTTTCAGTACCTCTACAAAATGTCCACTGCTTCTTGTAGGCTAAGGTCCTTCATCTCCAGCATGCGTTTTAGGGCCTCCTCATAACGGATCCCAATAAACACTCTTTCACGTAAGTGATTGTCCACAAAAATAACAGAATATCCTCAAAAACTTACTTGCCTCCTGAACACGGGAATAGAATTCCTTCCTGTTGACGATGAGTTTTACTGTCGTAAGTAAGTGGGCTTCCATGGCGTTGAGCGTCGTCTTGATATCCTGTCAGTCACAGCTAAGCCAAACCTCAACCTCCTAGCCCAATCGTCATCCAGTAGTGCTACTAATGTTGACCTTTACTCGTCGGGAGGTAAACGGTAGATCTTGGTAAGCTTCATAGATCCCTGAAATTTGTGTCGGCAGGATCAAATTCCCTCGAGGAGGCAAAAGACGAGAGATGCGATGCAGGATTTGCAATGGGTGGTAGCTTTACCTGGGAGTACATTACACATGCGTCAGAAGACGACGTAGTCCTAATTCCATTATCAGCACTGCCAATTACTTGTCTAAAGCTTGCTATGGCCTCTAAAACAGTCATCAAACACTCCTCTCTCTTGTTAGTTTTTTCCATCTGCCCTGTCATGAGCGCTGTCAATAGATTCAGCTGTTTCTTCATCGTGCTGTAATGTGAATACGTAGTTGGTCACAGCCAGTGGTAGAGGAAACAACAACTCACCATGATGATGGTAGGTTTTAGACTACCCAATGTTAAGACATCAATCAAGAAGTGAACAGTGGTGCACAACGAGAATAGAAAGAGCTTTGTTCACAAAGTGTTCGAGCAGCTCGCTCACGACTTTTTCCCACAAACAAGAGGGAATCACTCGCACATTCATGCACACATCACAGGCAACAGACTACAGTTCAAGTATGTAGATAGGATAGCGTCGGATAGCTTCTGATAGGAAGGCCGCGAACCTGACCCTGTGCGACAGTCTGTATTTTCCCCCGTCTGGCCCAGGATAGATCTCTTCCAAGAGGAATTTTGACCCAGGATAATATTTCTCCTTCCTGGCCAATATCCCCCCTCCCCCCATTAACATTTCAAATATAAAATCTGCTTCCTAGTATAAGGTTAAAAATTTTTAAAGGTAACTTCATACTTGGTTGGGTTACATTTGCAGCAGCTCCAAGATGCCTTGAAATTTTCTGTAGATCCAAGGCAAGCAGTGTGGTACCATTCGTAGCAAGATTCACACTCCACCACTTCACGTCCATCTGCTGTGATTTCCGCACATTCTGGACAAACCATGCTCCAGGAATGTCGATTTCTTTTGCTTTTATAGTAGCGTGAAGCGACGTAACTGCATCATCATCTATGTATTTGTATATGGCTTGAAGTTTTTTCTTATTGGTAATATGAATACAAGTAAGCTTTTCTGGTCTTGTCTCTATTTCTTCTTCTGTTATAGTCTTTTTTTTCGTAATGCTGAAGTCCCTGCCTTGCGATGATAGAATCACTGTATTGTTAGGCTTAAGTAATTTGCTAGTTTGCCTCGTTATGTTGGAGTTATTGTTTTGTAATGCGGTGCGTTGACTCGTTACGGTTATAGTTGTATACATAAACATTCACTTCATGCTTCCCGCTAGTAGTCCTTCTTACCCTGGATCTTCCATTACTATTGAAGACTTAGGAATTGTTGATTTTTTTGTATATATTATATCAGTATTGTTAAAATAATGACGGTTTAGTTTTTTTCGTGATCTGGTGGGGGGCAATTTTTCTTGCTACAGCAGTTTTGCTGAAGGGTCCAACCACTCTTTGATGCCAAGGCATCAGCGGGACCTTGTGGACCGAATGACGGGTGAAGGGCAAAGCCTACGGGACTTCTGCAACATTAATGGTGTCGGAGGACCCCCTCGCCTTGTTTTTATTTCTGGGAGTGACGTAGGGCTATCAGGAAAGTCTAGGCAATTCATTTTTTTAAGGTGCATTCCTCAATGCACCTGTTAATTCTGAATTTTCATTACTGACCATGGTGAGCCGAATGTAAGTGATGAATATAACTGATCTGCTGCCCATAACCTTCATGGGGAGTAAGAGCAATGAAAGCGGTAGTATATACCGTACCCATGGTACCCTCAGCCGTTTATGACTATGTCGTAGATTGCTTCTCATCTTCTTAGCACGGCTCTCACACTAAGAAAAGAAGGGGATAGTGGGAGCTAAGAAATAAAATAAAACAAAGCTAAAACAAAGGAAAATAAAGCTAGAAAAAATTAAAAGGCCAAGCAAAAATTGGTTGGACCAGAGACTGAACTCCGTGGCCTCACAGTATCGGGCCACAATCTCTAGTCCCGAAGCCCCTCCACAACGGCAATGGCTTTGGAAACGGAGAGGATGAGTTTAAGGTGGTTACAATAGTATAAGGAGTTGGAGTTGGTGTTAGGAAATCAGGCAGAAGAGGAGGTAGAAGCCACGAGGGAGTTGACAGGTGGGTGGTCAGAGGAGTTTTCAGAGCCGAGGTCGGAGCTGTTTCTTTTTCAAAGGCAGGGAAGTCTGGGGGATACATTTTTGAGGTGCATTCCTTAATGCACCTGATAAGTTTGAATTTTCATAACTGCCATGGCGAGTCGAATGTAAGTGAGTTTGAGCTGGTTTGTTCCCCATAACCCTTATGGGAATCCAGGGCAATGAAAGAGGGAGGGTATACCATGTCCATGGCACCATCAGGCCATTCATGACTAACTCATAGTTAGCCTCTCATCAATTTATAAGGTTCCCCCTTACATTGTAGTTTTTTAAGGTGTTATTAGATGTTATGGTATCGAGCTACAGGCCGGCGTAGTGGGTAACTTTACATAGAAATAAAAATTAAGGCACTGAATTTTTCTAGGGAGCAACCAAAACTGAGAAGAGGTATTAAAACAATTATATTTATAAACCAGAAATACAAAACAATACACCGGATACATCCTAACAATGGGGTGAATCATTCCTCCTCCTTCTCAATACACCTTAGGAACGGGGTAAGTCAGCCTCCTCTGCCTCTATTTAACTAATAAACCAAATTGTTTGGACCAGAGACTGAGACAGTGACCAGGGTCAAAGGTATCACTGCATCGGGCCACAATCTCTGCTCTAAAAGCCCCTTCACAGCAGCAATGGGCTTTGAAATGGATGGTAAGAGGAGGGGAGACTAATTTCTTCCTAAATCTTAGTGCCTTGTCTTGAATACACAACCTTAATGTGTATAAAAGCATAGGTAACCTTTTTTTTACCATGGTTAGTACTTAATTCCGAAACTAATTGACCGGTTTTCAATTGTCAGATACCATTCTTTCTTGCTTACAGTCCTTATAAATGTGTTATATTTAACTGAATTTGGCTGAAATGCAGTGACACGTTCTAGAGTAGTAACCAGTAGATCCCCCTAAGGATCAAAAGTAAGTCCCTCAAAGGGCAGCATTGACTCCAATAAAGTTCTTGGTTTATGTAAATGATATAGTGAGAGGAGTGAGCTAACATCATAACAGAGTTTCATGAATATGTTTGCTGATGATGGCAAAATACAGAGAATAGAAAATAAAAATTCAAGCAAGGAATTCTAAAAAAGATCGAACAAAGTTATGGGATTAGAGCCAAAAATGGCAAATGGAACTCAATAAGAAAAATGCAATAGAATAACACTATGAAAGCGTATGAAAAATCTTGATTTGGACAACAAATTAGGGAGCAGCAGGTTATAGGAATCTTACTAGAAGAAAAATTTAGGAAAAAAAATAAATAATTGACTACCATTGAAAGACCATATAAATGAAAAAGCGAAGAACATTTATAGCTTTTTGGAAGAAAAAAAAAGTAGCCTTTACATACATTGTTAAGGAAATGATTAAGAAGAAAGCCTAATTTTGTTCTACCCCATTCTCTTACACATAGTGTACATAGTGTATGTAGTTCAGCGTATACCCTAGTTATAAACTAACAGGTCTTATGGTGTCTGTTTTTTGTGTGTTATCTTATGTATTAAGGTAATTACATAATTTATAAGATCTATGCTTCAATATATTTTTTTTCTATATCATAAACCGTTGGCGCAAGTAGGCTTTTATGGAGACACAAATGGACTTGCCTCTTGCTTGTTATTTGGCGTGGGTTTTTAGATTTTTTATAGTGACGCCTTGAAAATTTACGTTCAAGCTTGAATATGTTGAACAAAGAGAGGCTAATCGCTGCTAAATCCTCAAATGCATATAACATTGTAGGTCCAGTCTGAGGACAGTATGGCAGCAATTTGGGTAGTCTTTGGCCACTCGGCGGTGATAT
>JAPQNM010000049.1:14122592-14127592 GCA_029783475.1 Metacarcinus magister
GATGCATTTTATGATGTATAAATCCTTATTTTGAGAAAACAGCGATTAAAGATATTTTTTCCCCTTGACGCCCATGTACTGGACATTTAATCTTTGGCTCGGTGGGACCTTTAATTTTGCAGAAAAGAAGAAAAAATCTGCCATTTGATAGCTAACACTTAGGTAGTGTAGCCAGAGCACTTAACTCAATTTCGATATTCCTAAATTATTATCAAAATACACCATGGCAAGCTCTCCCCTTGAAGAATCAAGACAGTCAGTTACAGGAGGAGAGTTGATGAAACGAAAAACTTTAGACTCCATCCTGTTTAGTAAAACTGTGTGAGTTGAAACCCCCCAGACATGCGAGCCTTACTCCATACATGGGTGTATAAGAACCCTCTAAAGAGCAAGCAGCTGGGAGGGAGAGAAAAATGGACGCAGACGCCATAGGACACCTAATTTCTTGGAAGCTGATTTAGAGGGAGTAGAGATATGAAATCGCCAGTTAAAATTTTTTGTAAAGGATAGACCGAGTGTGTTTAATGTAGAGAGGGGAAGTTGAGTGTCATTGAAGAAAAGGGGATAGTTATCTGGAAGGTTATGTGGAGTAGATAGTTGTAGAAATTGAGTTTTTGAGGCATTGAACAGAACCAGATTTGCTCTGCCCCAATCAGAAACTAGTGAAAGATCAGAAGTTAAGCGTCCTATAGCATTGCGATTTGAATAATTTAATTCTTGTTGGGTTGGGCGTCTGTTGTACGACGTTGAAAAATGCAAGGTGGTGTAATCAGCATAGGAGTGGATAGGGCATTTCTTTTACATACCAACCTGGTGAACAAACCTTAAATTTTGCTATCCTTCATGACCTAGAGCAGCTGATGCAGTTCCCTACCCGTATCCCTGATCGCCTTGGAGACACGCCTAACATTCTTGATCTTTCCCTAACTTCAGACCATTCAGCTTACTCTGATACATTTTCCACTCCGTTGGGCTCCTCCGATCACAATCTTATTTCCGATACCTGTTCAATCGCTCTAGTGCAGCCTCAGGACCTGCGTAAGCGGAGGTGGTTCTGGCATTTCACCTCTGCTAAGTGGGAGGACCTAAGGCAGTACTATTCAGATTTTCCTTGGAATGATTATTGCTTCCATGTCAGAGATCCTTCTCTTTGTGCCGAACGCATAAATGAGGTGATTATCTCTGGCATGGACCTATACATTCTTCATACTTTCTCTAATACTAAGGCTAAAAAGCCCTGGTTTACCTCTGCTTGTTCTCGTGCTGTCAAAGATAAAGGGCCAGCTCACAAAAGATACCGTAGCCATCCATCTGCTGAAACTCATGCGCTTTATATATCTTCCCGTACACTATTTTCCAACTTACTATAAACTCTTTCATCAATAGAAAATGTAAAAATCTTTTCAATTTTAACATTTCTCGTGATTTCTTGCATCTAGCCAATAATGTCTCCAACAATTTTCCTTCTTCCATTTTCCCTCCTTTACCTAAACAAGATGGCTCAACAGCTGATTTTTCTTTCTCTAAAGCTGAATTCTATTCTCAAACTTTTGCTACCAACTCTACTTTGGATGTCATTGGTCATATTCCTCCTACTCCTCCACCCTCTGACTACTTCATCCCTAAAATTAAAATTCTTCATTATGACGTTTTCCATGTCATCTCTGGCCTTGATTCTCGGAAGGGTTACGGTCCGGATGGAGTCCTTCCGGTTGTTCTCAAAAACTGTGCTTCTGAACTCGATCCCTGTCTGGTCAAACTCTTTCATCTGTGTCTTTCTACTTCTACCTATCCTTCTTGCTGGAAGTTTGCTCACATTCAACCAGTCCGTAAAAAGGGTGACTGGTCCAATCCTTCAAACTACCGTCCTATAACTTTGATTTTTAGCATTTCTAAAGTCTTTGAATCTGTTTTTAACAAGAAGATAATGAGGCATCTATTAGCTCCCAACCTTCTCTCTGATTGCCAGTATGGTTTCTATAAAGACCGATCTGTCTTTCTTTTTTCTTTTACATTAAAAGGGTATTTGCCAAGGAAAAACAAAAATATGTAAAAAAAAAACCCGCTTGTCACCAGACCCTGTACAGAGGACAGAAGGAGAAATATAGACATTGGGGGGGAAGTCCAATTTAGTGTGAGCGGTGTCTTGAGACTCCTCTTTTGAAAGAGTTTAAGTTATAAGAAGGTGGAAAAACCGATAAAGGAAGAGAGTTCCAGAGTTTACCAGTGTAAGGGATGAAAGAGTGAAGATACTGGTTAACTCGTGCATTAAGAAGATGGACAGAATATGGATGAGAAGTAGTAGAAAGTCTTTTGCAACGAGGCCGCGGGAGTGGGGGAGGCATGCAGTTAGCAAGTTCAGAAGAGCAGTCAGCATTAAAATAGCGGTAGAAGATAGATAAAGATGCAACATTGCGGCGGTGACTTAAAGAATTAAGACAGTCAGTTAGAGAAGGAGAGATGATTTGGCGAAAAGCATTAGACTCCGCCCTGTTTAAAAGAGCTGTATAAGTTGAGTCCCCCCCCGCCCCCCGACATGTGAGCATTACTCCATATATGGGCGGATAAGGCCCCTGTACAGAGCAAGCGTCTGAGAGGGAGAGAAAAATGGACACAGACGCCATAGGACACCTAACTTCTTAGAAGCTGATTTAGTAAGAGTAGAGATATGAAATTGCCAGTTTTAGTAGAGGATAGACCGATTGTGTTTAATGTGGAGGAGAAGGGAAGTTGAGTGTCATTGAAGAAGAGGGGATAATTATCTGGAAGGTTATGTCGAGTAGATAGTTTTAGAAATTGACTTTTTGAGGCATTGAACAAAACCAGGTTTGCTCTGCCCCAATCAGAAACAAGTGAAAGATTAGAAGTTAAGCGTTCTATAGCATCTCGCGTTGAGTCATTAAATTCTTGTTAGTTTGGGAGTCTGTTGTACGACGTTGAAAAATGCAAGGTGGTGTCATCAGCATAGGAGTGGATAGGGCATTAAGTCAAACTTAGGAAATCATTGATGAATAAAAGAAAGAGAGTGGGTGATAGGACAGAACCCTGAGGAACACCACTGTTTGCTCTGCCCCAATCAGAAACAAGTGAAAGATTAGAAGTTAAGCGTTCTATAGCATCTCGCGTTGAGTCATTAAATTCTTGTTAGTTTGGGAGTCTGTTGTACGACGTTGAAAAATGCAAGGTGGTGTCATCAGCATAGGAGTGGATAGGGCATTAAGTCAAACTTAGGAAATCATTGATGAATAAAAGAAAGAGAGTGGGTGATAGGACAGAACCCTGAGGAACACCACTGTTTGCTCTGCCCCAATCAGAAACAAGTGAAAGATTAGAAGTTAAGCGTTCTATAGCATCTCGCGTTGAGTCATTAAATTCTTGTTAGTTTGGGAGTCTGTTGTACGACGTTGAAAAATGCAAGGTGGTGTCATCAGCATAGGAGTGGATAGGGCATTAAGTCAAACTTAGGAAATCATTGATGAATAAAAGAAAGAGAGTGGGTGATAGGACAGAACCCTGAGGAACACCACTGTTTATATTTTTAGGAGAAGAACAATGACCGTCGACTACAGCATCATAGACCGATCGGAAAGGAAACTGGAGTCGAAGGTACAGAGAGAAGGATAAAATCTGTAGGAAGGTAGTTTAGAAATTAAAGATTTATGCCCGACTCTATCGAAGGCTTTTGATATGTCAAGGCCGACAGCAAAGGTTTCACCGAAGTCCCTAAAAGAGGATGACCAAGATTCAGTTAGGAAAGCTAGAAGATCACCAATAGATCGGCCACCGGCCATCGGATTAGAGCGGTCACCTTTTTAAGGGACAGGTTGAATGTGAGCAAACTTCCAGCAAGAAGGATAAGTAGAAGTAGAGAGACACAGACGAAAGAGTATGACCAGGCATTGAGCGAGTTCAGAAGCACAGTTTTTGAGAACAAGAGGAGGGACTCCATCCGGACTGTTAGCCTTCCGAGAATCAAGGCCAGCGAAGACCTTGAAAACGTCATAATAATGAATTTTAATTTTAGGGATGAAGTAGTCAGTGGGTGGAGGAGTAGGAGGAATATGCCCAGTATCATCCAAAGTAGAGTTGGTAGCAAAGTTTTGAGCGAAGAGTTTAGCTTTAGAGAAAGAAGAGACAGCTGTGGGACCATCTGGTTGAAGTAAAGGAGGGAAAGATGAAGAAGTAAAATTGTTAGAGATATTAATGGCTAAATGCCAGAAATCACGAGAAGATTTAGAGTTGGAAAGACTTTGACATTATCTATTGATGAAAGAGTTTTTAGTAAGTTGGAGAATAGATTTGGCATGATTACGGTCAGAAATATATAGGGCATGAGTTTCAGCAGATGGATGGCTACGGTACCGTTTGTGAGCCGCCTCTCTATCATTGAAAGCACGAGAACAAGCAGTGTTAAACCAGGGTTTTTTAGCTTTAGTATTAGAGAAAGTATGAGGAATGTATAGCTCCATGCCAGAGATAATCACCTCTGTTATGCGCTCGGAACAGAGAGAAGGATCTCTAACATGGTAGAATTAATCGTCCCAAGGAAAATCAGAATATATCTGCATAAAGTCTTCCCACTTAGCAGAGTTGAAATGCCAGAAGCACCTCTGCTTAGGCGGGTCCTGAGGCTGCACTTTAGTGATAGGACAGGTAACGGAAATAAGATTGTGATCGGAGGAGCCCAACGGAGAGGAAAGTTTAACAGAGTAAGCTGAAGGGTTGGAAGTTAGGAAAAGATCAAGAATGTTGGGCGTGTCTCCAAGGCGGTCAGGGATACGGGTAGGGAATTGCACTAGCTTCTCTAGGTCATGAAAGATAGCAAAGTTGAAGGTTTGTTGACCAGGTTGGTCAGTGAAAGAAGATGAAAGCTAAAACTGGTGGTGAACATTAAAATCCCCTAAAATGGAGATCTCAGCATAAGGAAAGTGAGATAGGATGTGCTCCACTTTGGACATAAAATAGTCAACGAATTTTACTTAGTCAAAGGAATTAGGTGA
>JAPQNM010000049.1:14142592-14143692 GCA_029783475.1 Metacarcinus magister
TCTCTCTCTCTCTCTCTTCTCTCTCTCTCTCTCTCTCTCTCTCTCTCTCTCTCTCTCTCTCTCTCTCTCTCTCTCTCCTCTCTCTCTCTCTCTCTCTCTCTCTCTCTCTCTCTCTCTCTCCTCTCTCTCTCTCTCTCTCTCTCTCTCTCTCTCTCTCTCTCTCTCTCTCTCTCTCTCTCTCTCTCTCTCTCTCCTCTCTCTCTCTCTCTCTCTCTCTCTCTCTCTCTCTCTCTCTCTCTATCTCTCTCTCTCTCTCTCTCTCTCTCTCTCTCTCTCTCTCTCTCTCTCTCTCTCTCTCTCTCTCTCTCTCTCTCTCTCTCCTCTCTCTCTCTCTCTCTCTCTCTCTCTCTCTCTCTCTCTCTCTCTCTCTCTCTCTCTCTCTCCTCTCTCTCTCTCTCTCTCTCTCTCTCTCTCTCTCTCTCTCTCTCTCTCTCTCTCTCTCTCTCTCTCTCTCTCTCTCTCTCTCTCTCTCTCTCTCTCTCTCTCTCTCTCTCTCTCTCTCTTCTCTCTCTCTCTCTCTCTCTCTCTCTCTCTCTCTCTCTCTCTCTCTCTCTCTCTCTCTCTCTCCTCTCTCTCTCTCTCTCTCTCTCTCTCTCTCTCTCTCTCTCTCTCTCTCTCTCTCTCTCTCTCTCTCTCTCTCTCTCTCTCTCTCTCTCTCTCTCTCTCTTCTCTCTCTCTCTCTCTCTCTCTCTCTCTCTCTCTCTCTCTCTCTCTCTCTCTCTCCTCTCTCTCTCTCTCTCTCTCTCTCTCTCTCTCTCTCTCTCTCTCTCTCTCTCTATCTCTCTCTCTCTCTCTCTCTCTCTCTCTCTCTCTCTCTCTCTCTCTCTCTCTCTCTCTCTCTATCTCTCTCTCTCTCTCTCTCTCTCTCTCTCTCTCTCTCTCTCTCTATCTCTCTCTCTCTCTCTCTCTCTCTCTCTCTCTCTCTCTCTCTCTCTCTCTCTCTCTCTCTCTCTCTCTCCTCTCTCTCTCTCTCTCTCTCTCTCTCTCTCTCTCTCTCTCTCTCTCTCCTCTCTCTCTCTCTCTCTCTCTCTCTCTCTCTCTCTCTCTCTCTCTCTCTCTCCTCTCTCTCTCTCTCTCTCTCTCTCTCTCTCTCTCTCTCT
>JAPQNM010000005.1:6881-24381 GCA_029783475.1 Metacarcinus magister
TATCCACTGCCAATACAAAGGGTCGCGTGAAGTCCGGGGCCCGAAAAATCGGACTGTTACACGGCAAGGACTTGACCCTGTCAAACGCCTGCTCGCAAACGGCGGACCACTCCCACTTCGTGTCCTTCCGCAACAGGTCAGTCAAAGGTGCGAGGACAGTGGAATAGCCTCTAATGAAGCGCCTATAATAGCCAATCATGCCCAAGAATCTCTGAAGGGCACGCCGACAGTGTGGGGCCTTAAAGTTCTTGATAGCCTCCACCTTGGTCTGGGTTGGGGACACCTGACCGTGCCCTACCACATACCCGAGGTACTGCACACTGGCCTGGACAAATTCACACTTGGCCAAATTAACAACCTGGCCGGCCTCATCCAGCTGCCTGACAAGTGCCTCCACATTATCAAACTTTCCTTAAGCCATAGGGCATAGCCTGGCACTGGTATACATCCTCGTTAACAACGAAGCTAGCCACCTGCTTAGCTCTCTCCGAGAGTGGTACCTGTCAGTATCCCTTAACCAAATTAACCTTGGTGATATAAGTGGCCGCACCAATCTTATCCACCGAGTCATCCAACCGAGGGAGGGGATAAGTGTTCCCCTTAGACAGGGTATTGACCTTCCTAAAGTCGACGCAAAAGCGGACCTTCCCGTCGGGCTTGGGTTGCAAGGTAACAGGTGAGCTCCATTCGCTGGGCCCCCTATTAACTAAGTCATGGTCGAGCATGTACTTAATCTCCTCCCCTAAAGCCTGTTGCCTAACCGGATTGATTCGGTAAGGAGGTAACTTGACGGGCGTAGCGTCGCCTACGTCAATATCATGCACCGCCCATGTGGTCAGTCTCGGCGCCGTGCCGGAGACACGTGGATACTTCCATAGCCGCTGAAACATCTCATCCTTCCTCTCCGGGGTGAGATGCTGAAGCCGCTCCCGCAATGCTGAGTGACTGTTCTCTTTCCAAAGCCTCACAGGAACAGCGTCACCAAACACTGGCTCCTCCGGCTGGGCTTCGATGGGCACATGCACCGCATCTACGCCCAATGCCAGGACTAAGGGCACCTCCTCCTCCTCACCAGACTTAACCTCACCACCCTGCTCAGCCGACTCTTTCTGGACAACACGGCTAATCTCCTGCTCACTCCCACCACTGACGACACTGGCCGTAACCACCGCACCATCGCTCTCCCTCTCTTCTCCACCCGCGATGGCAACAGCCCCCGAACCAGTACTAGGCTCAGCTGAGCGGTAGTACGGCTTCAGCATATTGACGTGGCACAGCTGCACGTCCTTGCGCCTATCTGGGGTAGCACTCAAATAGTCCAAGTCCCCCACTTTCTTCTTGACTACATAAGGGCCACTGAACTTCGCCGCTAGGGGCTTTCCCTGAAGAGGCAACAAAGCCAGCACCTCCTCCCCTGGCTCGAATGTTCGGACCTTGGCCTTCCTGTCATAGTAGGCCTTCATCTTGGCTTGCGCCACAGCTAAATTGTCACGGGCCAATTCGAAGGCTTTGTGCAATCGGGAACGGGTGCGGGTTACAAAATCCAGTAGCAGCTCGGCCTTACTACCACCGGAGCCGCTCTAACACTCCCTCACTACATCAAGTGGGCCAATTACACGTTGGCCAAACACCAACTCGTTAGGGGAGAATCCTAACGACTCAGAAGGCATCTCTCGGACGGCAAACATCACAAAAGGCACCGCCAAATCCCAGTCTTTACCACTGTCATGACAAAAGGCGTGCAACATAGTCTTAAGGGTTTGGTGGTGCCTCTCCAATGCACCTTGTGACTGAGGATGGTATGCGCTAGATAGTACATGCTTAATCCCCCACTCCGTCAATATTTGCTTGAAGAGATTCGAAGTGAAGTTGACACCCTGATCACACCCCAACTCCTTAGGCATACCAAAGTGGGTAAAGAAACTGATAACATGTTTAACAATAGCCTTGGCATGTATACTTCGAACCGGGATGGCCTCAGGATGCCTAGTAGTGACGTCCACGATGGTAAGGAGGTACTTGTTCTCCGCTGACGAAGGTGGTAAGCGACCCACCACGTCAATCATCCGGGTAAGCGACTCAACCGATTTTCACGGTTCCCTGGCACATAAAGGGTTTACACTAGTCCTAGCCCGAGTCTACAGGCTTCTCTGGAGGTGGCCTCACAAGGAGGGAACTTTCACTGGTCTTACCCATCGAGGAGCACTGAAGGCTGCCTCGTAGGCTATCTAAGACCCCGTTATCACCCCTACCACACTCCAAGCCTCCCTCGCTGCTCTTCCCGGATCCCATAACTAGTGCCATAGGCTTGGGAGTCTGTGTGGCTTTTCACTTAGTACAGTTAGGCTTAATGTGCCCCTCCTGCTTACAATAAAAACAGGTGGTGAGCCTAGAACTGGAAAGAAGGCTTTTAGCCTGATAACTCTTATCTCTTCCTTTTTCTCCTTCCCCTGACAGGTGGTCATATTACCCCAAGCTGCCCCACTGGCATGCATGTCACGGGTGAAAGGGATAGCACAGATATTGACTGGCTTAGCCCCCGACGCTCTCAGAGCGAACACCCTGTCATCACCCGACTCCTTAACGGTCCTAAAACGTTTCTCTCTGATTTTAGTTCCGATCTCCTTGTCAGCCAGATTGGTGAAATGCTCCATGAGTATCAATTCTTTGAGGATTTTAAAAAAGTCAACATCCTCATTCAACAACCACTTCTCCAACGTCTCTTCCAGATAACGAGCACAGTCCCCGTAGGTGTCCGTGGGTCTTTTCCGGGCACCTCGGAACTGCAAGCGGTATGCCTTCGGCCGCAGCTCATAAACTCTGAGAATAGTGGACTTAATTAAACTCCTCGCAATCCTCCAGATCCTCCACACTCATCCGGCCTCCAAGGCCTTGCCTTTTAAGACGTTAGCAACCAAACCTACCCACCGGCTTCGTGGCCACTCAAATGCATGTGCCTTCTTTTCAAAGCGCCGGAACCACTCTGTTACCTTACTTTCCTCAAAGGCAGGTATTAACTTAAGACTCCTGGCCAGTCTAGACTCGGCCGTGTCCTCACGTGCTACAACGTGTGACGAAGTGCAAGGCACAGCTTCCAGCTCAAGCCTACTGCGATCTGACGCTGCCTCTCCGCTTCCTGATACTGCTGCCTCTTCTCCTCCATCTCCAACTTCTTTAAATCCAGCTGCAGCAGAGCCTTCTGAGGCAAGCCTCCCGCCTGCATGGGAGTAGAGTGGACAAAGGCAGGACTAGTAACACGATTGCAGTATCTGGATACAGCCTTGCAGTGTTAGGTTAAGTTGGGGTTGGGGTTAGGGTTAAGGTTAGGTTAGGTTAGGGTTAGGATTATGCTATTTTAGCTTAGAGTCCCGCAGAGAAAAGTAAAACTCAACTATGACTATTTCAAAATTGAAAAAAAGCACTTTCTGGTGGTTTTTGGAGAAAGAAAAAAATCTCTAAATGAAAAAGCATCATATTTTGCCCAGAAATAAATAGTCGGTGCCTCAAAATTAGTAGGCTAACCATATCTCCATTTTTTCCCGGGTATCTAAACTAAATCAACCTAACCCTAACCCCAACCTAACCTAACCCTGCGGGGTTGTAACCAGATACTTTTTCTTTCTTTCTATATCACAGACCGTTGACGCCAGTAGGCTTTAAGGAGTCAAAGTTATTTGAGGCCTGTTATTTGTCGTAGGTTTTTAGATTTTTTATAGTGACGTCTCAAATGTTTACGTTCTCTCCTGAATATGTTGAGAACGTGAGAGGCTATTGCTGCTACAACCTCAAATGCATATATACATTGTAAGTCCCATCTGAGAACAGTATGGCAGCAATTTGGGTAGTCCTTGGCCACTCGGCGGTAATACCAAAGAATGAAAAGTGGCCAGCGGATATCGGGGGATCGAACCCGGGACCCTAGGTTTGCATGCCCGAACGCTAACCACTGTACCACCGCCTCCTTGTTTATTTTTTTGCTTTAACAAGTTTCCGGAAGTTGATATTCAGCAACCTTAATTCTATCTGACATGAAAGTATTAACCTCGGGAGAAGACGCTAAAGTTATCTCCATATTGTTATTCAGTTACTTTAATCGTCAATTTTTACACAGTGCAGTCTCCCAACCATGTGTACATATTTCTACATAAATCATGTTTAAAGATAATATAATCTATTGTATCTACAAGTCAATAAATTTTCTTGGTTTTCTATCATGTTTACCTAAAAAGACATTATTTTTAAAGTAAATTACAACAATAATCTAATATGAATACTGTGTGAGTGTATTGGTGTGTGCATGAGCGCGTGAATGTTTTGTGGCCTTGTTCGAGTCATTGGGTGGTTTGGCTGTTTGGTGTTTGTACGTGTTGATGATTCCTTGTTCTGTATTTGTTAATGTAATTGCATTGTTGGGGTGAATTGGTTGTGGGCTATTCCAGCTGTGAAGCAGGAGTTACGTCAGCAACGAATGTGAGGATGTTCCTGGAGCAAGGGAGCAGTCAGTTCGAGCTAGAGACCCACTGGAGCACCTATCCTCGCCTCTACCTGAGCAGCCACTCTGCCCGTTAACCCTGTTCCCGACACCTGTCTGTAGACGTCGCCTTTACTGTTATTATTAAAGAAGAAAAGCTGACAAGACGTCTTTACTTAACTGCCACAAGCTATCTATTAAGGCCATAATATGGGTGAAATGCCTAACTTTTGGGTAATGAAATATAAAAAGCCGATATAACCGAACCTAATCGAACCAAATGAGACCTAACCAAATCTAACATAACCTAATCTAACCATAACCTAATGTAACCTAATGTAAGAGACAGTAGCTCGGAGGCGCAGGTAGTTGTCTTGACGAGGGTCCATCTTTTTGTGGCCAGATATTCACTCCTTAATAACCTCACAGTAACTCGCAGGAGAGGAGTCAAAGGTAACGCTTTTAGAGGTTGGATAAATATATTAACACAAAGTGGAAACAATGGTTACTCAGCTTAGCTACTGCACGAATGCTTACAAAGATGGTGGTGAAAGCTCGGAGATGGCAGAGTTCCTACCAGCCGTAGAGTAGAACAAGCAGCGGTGAGGTAGGAGCTGCAGCGCTTGGGGGCCGACGGGTGGCGGCGGAGGTCCGGCGCAGGCAAAGTCCAGCCCGACAGTACGGGTGAAAAGGCAACAGGACTAGGCCCCGCTGAGAGAGCAGTAGGTGCGTTAAGGACGTGGCTCAGAGTCCAGTAACGACCAATGTAGTAGAAGGGGATGCAGGAGGAGAGGCCAAATGCAGGACGGTAGATGGCAGGATGTTAAGGTGCTCTGAAGTCCCCGAGTGTTCTGGCTATCACTGCAGCCTACTCGTGGGGTCGACTCCGTTTTGAGTCGAGACAAGGTATTGAAGCATGTCAAGAGCTACGAAACAATGGTCGAATTAGTAATAATTGAAATAAATCCTTCCCTTAATTACTTGAACAACGAAGCCGATATGAAACGAAACATATAAAAGAAACATAGAACCCAACACTGGGAGGTTAACAGTACTTAACGATCTACTAACATAACATAATGAACCTAACATAGCTTGAAAGATGCTTTACCAGGTAAATAATGGTTAGCACCGCCTGAAACCTTCACAGATGTGTTAAGTACACCATGTATAGTATGTACAACTTCAAATTTATATCGATATCGTCCGAGCAGTAGTTATGCAGATATACCAAACTGCTTTCTGACATTCACTGTATTCTGACAATCCATGTATTTCGTCTTTACCCCACAAGAACCCCGCATTCCCACAGGTCCCTAGAATAGTTGGTGGTTGATGAGGATATCTTATTATATATGCATTTGCGACGGAAATGAATGTCAAAATCTTTCGAAATGGATCAAAATCTATATGAAAAGTGTTATTTACATCCAGGTGCATTATTGTGAAGAGCTAAAATTTTACCAGCCACACTATCATCTACGCATAAATCATCCCGCTCATAGGAGTTTGCTCCTTCTTTTATCGCCTCACATCTTCTTGCCATCTAAATACTGCATTTACTGCGGCTATAATTGCTCCAGACTCTATTATATGTTAGTCAGCACGTTTTTTTCTACGGCGATAAGGGTGCCCACGAAAAGGGTGCGCCGCCATGTTGGATCAGTCAGCTGATTAACTCAACACAAGAAGAAGAAAAAAATTGCACAGCACGTAGCTCACTGTCCAATATCGTCCATTAGCCCAAAATTTGCCCCCCCCCCTCCTCCACCTTGTTGAACACACTGCAGCTCTTTGTCGGGTGAAGGGGTGGTCGGTAACGTCAGGTCAGGTTCGCATGGTGGTGGTAGCTGCCGCCTGAGCTGGTTCTGCAGCCTCTGCACCCGATTGGGGAACTGGTAGCTGCCGCCTCGCCTGACAAACATATCCATCAGCCTCTCCGCCTCTCATAGCGGCTGTGGGTGAGTAGGAGGATTGTGAGGTCTTCTGCCAGAGGCTGTTCTCAGCTTGGCCTAACAGGTCAGCGAGTCTGGTGTGCTGTTTGAAGGCTCAAGCCACTTTGCTTCCTTCACCCGCCAAGTGACGTGTCGCGTGGGCCTCACTACCTCGCACAGCAACTCAAGGTTGGTGGGGGTCAGTCGCCTGCGCTACAACTTGCGGTGGATGTTAACCAGGTGGTTCTGCTCCCTCTCTTCCTGGTTATAGAACGACCAATTCTGTCTGTAATGGCGGCCGGGAACCTTCCTCAGGATGGCTGCCTAAGCTGTTCTCTCAATGGCCGCCGTCAAGTCCCTCTCCCGCTGATTCAGGTCCTGCAGTGGTCCACCACTCGTCTAGGACGCATATTTGCCAAAAGCTGTGATGACTCTCTCCCGCGGAGGCTAGCCCCGCCCTCTCCAGTGACGTCGCAGGCGGATAACTCCTGATTGGCCACGCTCCCTCTCCTAGCTATACATTCTTCATTCTCTCGTCTCTCTCTCTTCTCTCTTCTTCTCACTTCTCTCTTCTTCTCTCTACTCTCTTTTCTCTTTTCTCTCTCTACTTTCTTCTCTCTCTTCTCTCTCTTCTCTCTCTCTACTCTCTCTTCTCTCTCTCTCCTCTCTCTCGCTCCCTCCCTCTCTCGCTCTCGCGCTCGCGCACCCACTGACACACATACACAGACAGACACACACAGAGACGCGCCCGCACGCACGCACGGTCGGTCGGTCCCTCACACACACTCACTTTTCTAATTTATACTGTAGAGGTTTGGGGGTTACGTACACACACAGGTTTAACAACAGACGAATGTGGCTTACTTGGTTTATTGCTGCAGCGTTGGTTGTACACAACTAGACAGAGCCCAGGGAAAGTGAGCGTGTGTTGTTGTCTGGGGAGCCCCGACGTGGGGCTCCCAGACACTATGCTGGAGGTGTTGCCTGGACTGAGTGTGGTGGTAGACTGCAGGTAGACTGACGGTTGACTGACTGACTGAGTGTGTGTGTGTGTGGCAGTTTATATTGGGCTCGCAGACCTGTGGACACATCAGATCACAGATCGTCAGATCACAGGTGAGGTGAGGTCAAGTTAATCTCGACCTCAGCCGTGGTCTCGAGGGAAGTAATTATAGGCTCTGGGTGTGTGTGCACCTGGTATGTAGGTGTGTTGTATGTGTGTTGTCACTACAATACTAATGGCATTACATGGGATATTTTGCGAGCTAAAGGTGACATCCTTGAATGTCACCTATCCTAAAGCTCAACCCAGGAAGTGGAATGTGCAACACATACACATCTTACAAACAGTCCCACACGAATATAATTGACTATTTCATCCTTGTACAATTCAATCCTCCAGAGTATCGTCACTCGGAGCCACAGATTGTCTACCACCTTGCACATCTGGCACCCGCACATTGCACACTGCCCCTCTGAGGAGGTATGGACAATTTAATTTAATTTAATTCGTCATTGTATCACCACGCACTACACTGAGCCATGCATTCACCAACACTTTAAATTTCTGGCCTCCGCACACTGCAACACTGAGGTCGTCCGGGCATAAGTTCGAGGCCAGAAATTTGTTCCGACACTTGGCGTAATTTTGCTTGTATTGTCTTTGGTGGTGGGTGGAGTGGGAACCCGCGATTTCCAGGGCTGACGGCGCGTCCCTGACGGCTCTTGTGATCGCGTCAGTGCGGCGTGGTGGCAGGCAGATCTCCTGCAGATGAGATGCTCGTTGCAGCTGCACCTTGTAGAGAGTACAGAGGCCTGCAACGTCGCGGTGGTGCTGCAGACTGTAGGCTGTGCCGGTCGGCCTGCTGTTCGGTAAGGCCGTCCCGTATCAGCCGTTCCGCCCTCCGCTGAACCCTGTTCAGCAGAGCAAGGTGGGATGATGCCGCTCCGCCCCAAACGAGGCATGAGTACTCGAGCGAGGAGCGGATCTGGGACTTGTACAGCAGCTCTCGGCCTCTGCTGTCCAGAAGCCATGACATCCTCCTGAGGCAGGTCAGCTTCCCTGCAGCCGCCTTGGCGAGCCGGGTGATGTGAGCCTGGAAGGTCAACTTATTGTCATAAGTGACTCCCAGGATATGTAGCTCGCTCTGAGGCGTCAGCGTCGCCCTATTGAAGGCGAGGCGGATGTCGCTGGCGGTCCTAGACACCACGAGTAGCTGTGTTTTTTGCGGGGCAAAACTGACCTGCCATTTGTGTCCCCAGTCCTCCAAGTGGCGAAGGTAGGCGTTGAGGCGTGTCGTCACGGTGTGTTCCTCCCCAGGCGCGAAGGTCAACGAGAGAGTGACGTCATCCGCATACGCCCGGGCATAGGGGACCAGGTTGAGCAGGTCATTCATGTAAATGTTCCAGAGCAGCGGCCCCAATACGCTGCCCTGTGGAACACCTGCTTCTATTTTTTGTGGGGATGACTGTTGTCCATTGTGCACTACCCGCATCTCCCTCTCCTCACGCAGGTAGTCACGGAGTAGCGTCAGCAGCTCCCCGCCCACGCCCACCGCGCGTAGCCTCTCCACAAGAGCGACGTGCCACACGCGGTCAAAAGCACCAGCAATGTCTAGTGCTATAACAGCAGTGGGCTTCCCCTGGTCCAGGGCGTTGCTCCACTCGCTGGTTAGCAGGAGGCTGAGGTCAGCGGCCGAGCGTCCCTTCCTGAACCCAAACTACCTGTCGCTGATGAGGTGCTGACTCTCGAGGTGGGTTGTGAGGCGCCTCGCGATGATGCTCTCCAGGACTTTCCCCACCACAGACAGCAGGGAGATGGGGCGGTAGTTGGCAGCTTCTGACCTGCTGTCCTTTTTGTGCACAGGCACAACGTGGCTGGTTTTCCAGATTCTCGGCCATCTGTTTTGTCTCAGGATGCCAGCACACTGGAGCATCTGCGCAGGAGTCTTGGGCTGACCTCATCGGGCCCAACTGCCTTTGTTTCTTCCAGGGCATCAAGGGCAGCTCTCACCTCTGACACGGTCGTGCTGAGTGAGGTCAATTTGTCTCCCGCTACCACAGGGAGTGATGGAGGAGGTCTGGAGGGTTGCGTGACGGTCATTTTTTGGGAGAAATGTTAAGCCAGCAAGACTACTTTATCCCTCGTTGAGTAAGCAGTTCCCCCACTGCTATCAAGGAGGGGTGGAATGGTGGAGTCCTTAGCCACGCCCTGGCTGTCCTTGACGAGGTCCCACCACTGCTTGGATCCCACATTACCTCCTCTCAACTTCCTTCTCTTGCCTTCCACCTATTGTTCCATGGCCCAGGCCTGGGTGGCTTTCATGTGGGCGGCTGGTGCTTTGTGGCGGTCTTTGTTACGCATAGTGGGGTTTTTCATGACGACTCGCCAGGCCCGATATTTTTTATCTGAGGCAGCTCTACACTGGGGGCCAAACCATGGTTGGTCAGAGGCCTTAGAGCGTTGTTGCTTATGTGGCACCCACTGGCTCTGTGCCTCCAGCAAGGCCTCAGTGAACCGCTCTGCCTGCTGATCTATGCCACCTTGCAGCAGGCTGGTCCAGTCCTTTTGTGCCAGGCAGCGCCGTAACTGCTCCCAGTCCGCATTCTCCCACTGCCAGTGAGTGCGGGTGGTGCTCTCATCACGAGGTTTCCTGAAGACTATCCTCGTGAGAATAGCCTCGTGGTCCGATGTGCCCACAGGACCAAGTGGGAAGCAACTCACGTTGTGGCAAGGGAAATCCGTTATTACGGGATCAAGGATGGAGCCAGAGCGATGGGTGGGGAAGGTGATGTGGTTGGTTAGGTCGAACACGGCCAGGAAGGAGTCGAAGGCTCTCTGTATCCCGCGCGGGTTTAGGTCACCGAGGATAATCACACTATCACAGCGGTGAGTTGTTATGAGATGGTCCAGATTTGCATTGAGGAAATCCATTAATGCAGCCCCTTGTGAAGGGGGCCTGTAGCAGCCTACACACAGTGTCCCGTGACCATCTTTGTTGATAATTTTTATCATGATTATTTCGAGCCCTGCGGGGATGGGCGTGTCCAACATCACCACGTTGAGGAAAGTTTTATAGCAAAAGGCAACTCCCCCTCCTCGTGTGGATCGATCTTTTCTCACCCACTTTGAGTATCCTTTTATCCGGGCATAGTTGGAGGGCACACTGGAGTCCAGGAAGGTTTCTCAGACAAACACTATGTCGGACGAATCTGTGCGTGAGCTCCCCCACATTGGTGTGGAAAACACGCACATTGGCCGATACAATGTTTAGATGCCTTTCATCCCTGGGTCTGTCTCTCTGTCTCTCTCTCTCTCTCTCTCTCTCTCTCTCTCTCTCTCTCTCTCTCTCTCTCTCTCTCTCTCTCTCTCTCTCTCTCTCTCTCTCTCTCTCTCTCTCTCTCTCTGGCTGTTGTGGTGAACGGACGTCCTAAACCAACCTCCTACTACACTGCCTGCACTGCCTGTTAAACATTCTGCTTTTCGTATTTTGCCAGCCAGTCCCTAATACTGGCTGCTCCAGGTATGCTTATACTCTGATATGTCAACCCTGGTAATATAAATATTCATGCCATGGGCATGGGTTGATTACACTCCAAACCGCTCCCCATTACTGTGACGTCATCATAACAATAGTGAACAACCCACACCGTCTAAAATAATATCGGATCAGGATTATATGTGGCAATATTCTGCTGTAGTGACTCATCAACAGCAACAAGATGACCAAAATAAGAGCTCAACAAAACCAGGCGTCCGGTCAGACAGCCCAGCAGGGGAGGGCTAATGAACCAACGACCACTCCAGCTCCTCCAGTGCCAGCCCCTCCAGCACCACCGGTATTAACCACCACCACCAGCCTGACGACTGCTGAATGTACCTCACCTGCTGACTTATTGAGTCTTGTCACTGCTGACACCGCTACCATCTCAGAAGAAGGTAAAACGATAGTTAACCCCATTGTGAAAGCTGTACTGATCATAATTAACCAGAAAGACCAAACAATAGCAACGATGCAAAATCATATCACTCAGCTTGAAAATAAAATTACACAACTAGAAAACGAAGTTGAGGAAGTGAATCTTTATGAAAAACGGGATACTCTCATAATCAGTGGACCAAACTTGCCAAAAGAAGAACAGTACGAGAACACTGTAGATAAGACAATAAGAACAATTAAAGATAACCTTCACATAAATATTGAACACAGACATAAATGTTGCGCATAGGCTAGGCTCAAGGAATACACAGAATGCAAACAGACCCATCATTGTCAAACTATACAGTAGGCAACATAAGTATGAAATAATGAGTGCTTGTGTTACAGTTAAGCCTAACTTGTATATTAATGAAAGTTTGACACCAAAACGCCGGTCACTGTTTAAAAAAGTTTGGGACATAAGGAAACAACATAGAGAACTTTTTCAACAATGCTATACACAAGATGGGAAGATATATGTAAAACTCAAGACCTCAAATCAAAAGCAAGTCATCACTTCTGATGCAACACTGGCAGACTTCCCAGTACTAAAAGTACTAAAAGAAGCATCAAGCACTCACATAAATATGTAAAATACACTACCCAAACTACCTAATATAATGCTACTTAACTATGAAACGTCAGTAAACATCTATACTAATGCCAAATAGTTTCAAACTTGTCAGCAAACTTTGTTTCCATTTTTATTGTTTTTGACTGAAACTGCCTTATTTATATAGTAATCATTATCTACCCATACTAATTATTTACATATCTGATTGTTTATTTTATATTTACTTACACTTACTTATTTTGTTATTTGTAACTTTCTCAATATTTAGGTAACATATCTACATTTAAAAATTTTTTTTTTTATATATATTAAAAGGGTAATGGATAAGGGAAAACAGAAATAAGTAAAAAAAAAATCCCGCTTGTCGCCAGACCCTGTAAAGAGGACAGTAGGAGAATAGAAGCAAGGGGTGGAGATCCAGTTAACATTAGAGGTGTCTTGACACTCCTCTCTTGAAAGAGTTCAAGTCATAGGCAGGTGGAAAAACAGACAAAGGAAGAGAGTTCCAGAGTTTACCAGTGTAAGAGATGAAAGAGTGAAGATACTGGTTAACTCTTGCATTAGGAAGATGGACAGAATAAGGATGAGAAGAAGTAGAAAGTCTTGTGCAGCGAGGCCGCGGGAGGGGGGGAGGCATGCAGTTAGCAAGTTCAGAAGAGCAGTCAGCATGAAAATAGCGGTAAAAGATAGATAAAGATGCAACATTGCGGCGGTGACTTAAAGAATCAAGAAAGTCAGTTAGAGGAGGAGAGTTGATGAAACGAAAAGCTTTAACCTCCACCCTGTTTAAAAGAGCTGTGTGAATTGAGCCCCCCCAGACATGTGAGCCATACTCCATACATGGGCGGATAAGGCCCCTGTACAGAGCAAGCAGCTGAGAGGGAGAGAAAAATGGACGCAGACGCCATAGGACACCTAACTTCTTGGAAGCTGATTTAGCAAGAGTAGAGATATGAAATTGCCAGTTTAGATTTTTAGCAAAGGATAGACCGAGTGTGTTTAATGTGGTGGAGAGGGGAAGTTGAGTGTCATTGAAGAAGAGGGGATAGTTATCTGGAAGGTTATGTCGAGTAGATAGTTGTAGAAATTGAGTTTTTGAGGCATTGAACAAAACTAGGTTTGCTCTGCCCCAATCAGAAACAAGTGAAAGATCAGAAGTTAAGCGTCCTATAGCATCTCGCCTTGAGTCATTTAATTCTTGTTGGGTTGGGCGTCTGTTGTACGACGTTGAAAAATGCAAGGTGGTGTCATCAGCATAGGAGTGGATAGGGCATTGAGTCAGATTTAGGAGATCATTGATGAATAATAGAAAGAGAGTGGGTGATAGGACAGAACCCTGAGGAACACCACTGTTGATAGTTTTAGGAGAAGAACAATGACCGTCCACTACAGCAGCAATAGACCGGTCGGAAAGGAAACTAGAGATGAAGGTACAGAGAGAAGGATAGAATCCGTAGGAGGGTAGTTTAGAAATTAAAGATTTATGCCAGACTCTATCGAAGGCTTTCGATATGTCAAGGCCGACAGCAAAGGTTTCACCGAAGTCCCTAAAAGAGGATAACCAAGATTCAGTTAGGAAAGCAAGAAGATCACCAGTAGATCGGCCTTTACGGAAACCATACTGGCAATCAGAGAGAAGGTTGTGAGCTGATAGATGCCTCATTATCTTCTTGTTAAGGACAGATTCAAAGGCTTTAGAAAGGCAGGAAATCAAAGCTATAGGGCGGTAGTTAGAAGGATTGGAGCGGTCACCCTTTTTAGGGACAGGTTGAATGTGAGCAAACTTCCAGCAAGAAGGATCGGTAGAAGTAGAGAGACACAGACGAAAGAGTTTGACCAGGCAGTGAGCGAGTTCGGAAGCACAGTTTTTGAGAACAACAGGAGGGACTCCATCCGGACCGTAAGCCTTCCGAGAATCAAGGCCAGAGAGGGCCTGGAAAACGTCATAATAAAGAATTCTAATTTTAGAGATGAAGTAGTCAGAGGGTGGAGGAGTAGGAGGAATATGCCCAGTATTATCCAAAGTAGAGTTGGTAGCAAAGGTTTGAGCGAAGAGTTCAGCTTTAGAGAAAGAAGAGACAGCTGTGGAGCCATCTGGTTGAAGTAAAGGAGGGAAAGATGAAGAAGTAAAATTGTTAGAGATATTATTGGCTAGATGCCAGAAATCACGAGAAGAGTTAGAGTTGGAAAGATTTTGACATTTTCTATTGATGAAAGAGTTTTTAGTAAGTTGGAGAATAGATTTGGCATGATTACGGGCAGAAATATATAGGGCATGAGTTTCAGCAGATGGATGGCTACGGTACCGTTTGTGAGCCGCCTCTCTATCATTGACAGCACGAGAACAAGCAGACTTAAACCAGGGCTTTTCAGCTTTAGTATTAGAGAAAGTATGAGGAATGTATAGCTCCATGCCAGAGATAATCACCTCTGTTATGCGCTCGGCACACAAGAGAAGGATCTCTGACATGGTAGCAATAATCATCCCAAGGAAAATCAGAATAGTACTGCCTCAGGTCTTCCCACTTAGCAGAGTTGAAATGCCAGAAGCACCTCTGCTTAGGCGGGTCCTGAGGCTGCACTGGAGTGATAGGACAGGTAACGGAAATAAGATTGTGATCGTAACTACTAAATATATGTCGATCTGTTAATAATGATGCACACCTCCCAATATTTATTTTGAAATATTTATTGCATCATTATATATTCTTCTATCATTTGCTGTTAATATTACTGTTTTACTTAAATTACTACTACTACTACTACTACTTCTACTTCTACTTCTACTTCTACTTCTACTACTACTACTACTACTACTACTACTACTACTACTACTACTTCTATTATACTACTACTACTACTATTATACTACTACTACTACTATTATACTACTACTACTACTATTATACTACTACTACTACTATTATACTACTACTACTACTACTACTACTACTACTACTACTACTACTACTACTACTACTAATAATAATAATAATAATAATAATAATATACTACTACTACTACTACTAATATACTACTACTACCACTACTATTATACTACTACTACTACTACTATTACTACTACTATTACTATTATACTACTACTACTACTATCATACTACTACTACTACTACTACTACTACTACTACTACTACTACTACTACTACTATTATACTACTACTACTACTACTACTATTATACTACTACTACTACTACTACTACTACTATTATACTACTACTACTACTACTACTACTACTACTACTACTACTACTACTACTACTACTACTACTACTACTATTATACTACTACTACTAATACTATTATACTACTACTACTACTACTACTACTATTACACTACTACTACTACTAGTATTATACTACTACTACTACTAGTATTATACTACTACTACTACTACTATTATACTACTACTACTATTATACTATTACTACTACTACTATACTACTACAACTACTACTATACTACTACAACTACTAATACTACTACTACTACTACTACTACTATACTACTACTAATAATATTATCTACCACTGTTAATATTGACTTTTTTCCCACTGCCAAGATTTCCTGTTTCGGATGACAATTATGTTATGTGATTCTCTGCACCCATTTTGTTTTACACTTTTGCATACCCGAGGAGCCAACTATGCCTTATTATTTTGTTTCTTTTCTTCTTTAAGTTTACTATTAAAATTTAATTTTTATTATTTTCTTATACTACTCCTTATGGAGAATCTATATAAGTCATTATATGATGATAATAGTATAAACAATGACACAACTAACACTTTCAACTTAGAATTAAGCCAAATAGAAAAAAATTCAGGTCAAGACATTAACTGTTTATCAAAGTACTTTAACTTTGAGGAATATACGTCAGCCACAGACTCATTAGATAACAATTACATTAATATCATACATATTAATATTAGATCTTTACATAAAAATTTTGATTCACTAAAGTCTTTTTTGAATTGTTTACCTAAACCACCTGAAGTAATTACACCTACAGAAACATGGCTACAAGAAAATACTAGACACCTTTATTCCTTAGAAGGTTATCAATCATTCCACTTAGTAAGAGCTGACAGAGAACACGGAGGGATTACATTCTTTACTAAAACGGAGTTAAAAGTAGAAATACTAATGCAATTTTGCTTCATTAATGAAAATATGGAAATCTGCACTTCTAAACTAGAACTAGGACTCTCCAAATATATAATCTCAGCTATTTACAGGTCTAACAGCAAACATATAGCCGTCAATGAATTTACAAATAATATGAATGAATGATTAAATAATGAAATATTCAGACTTAACAAATCAATCATTATAGGTGACTTCAATAATAATTTATTAGAACACTCATCTCTTTACATATCTATTCCTCAACTCCATGCAAGCACTTAATTACTTCCCACATATATCCAGACCTACAAGATTTCCCGATAGTCCCGCCCTTGGCCAACCCTCACTGCTGGATCACATCTGGATTAATTTCCTATCTCCCTCCCTATCAGGCATCATTCATTTTTCCATATCAGACCACCTTCCTATATTCATAAACATCAAAAGCGATACCATTCTAAATGCCAAACATAAGACTACATTTAGAGGTATCAGTGCCAATAATCAAAACATATTTACTAATGAATTAGAAAGTATAAATTGGGAAGAGTTGCTTATTCTGCCAAATACAAATGAAAATTTTAACCTTTTCCACAATATAGTAAATGAATGCTATAATAAATGTTTTCCAATTAAAACCAAATTTGTAACAGCTAAAAGACTTCATAATGCATGGCTATTAAGTGGAATACTGAAATCTATAAAGCATAAATGTAAATTATTTAAGATGTATAAATTAGGAATAGTTTCTCATTGCATATTTAAACAGTATAGAAATCAACTTACTCAAGTTATTCGCCGTGCAAAAATTAACCATTATCGTCAAATCTCTACTAACTTTAAAAATAAATAAGTTAAAAGGCAACTTTCACAATACAAACACCATTAAGACCTTAAAATATGATAAAGTATTTAATGATCCTTTTGACATATCACAAGCTTTCAGTAATTATTTTTCTAGAATTGCTCCGGGTCTGGCCCTGTTAGGTAAACTGTCATGTCGTCTGCAAACAAGATGTTTTTAGAGTCAGAGAAAATATCAGATATGTCATTAATGTAGACTAGAAAAAGTATAGGACCTAACACGCTGCCTTGTGGAACACCAAGAGTAATCAGGGTAGGTGATGATTTTTCACCGCTATAGTAAGTGTATTGACGTCTGTTTGTTAAGTAATCTTTAAACCAGGAAAGAATAGGACCGCGAATTCCATAATGATGGAATTTATTATTGTTCATAGAGTTAACAATGAACTTGATAAGCTATATCAATGGTGCCTTTCCAATAGACTTACAATAAACACTAACAAAACTTACTTTATGCTCTTCACTGGTAAAAAAAAAAAACCCACTGAACCTACCTAACATACAGATAAATAACAGAACAATTACTAAAA
>JAPQNM010000005.1:29381-51881 GCA_029783475.1 Metacarcinus magister
CCCCGCCCTCGCCTTGTGGTTTCCAGCAGAGGTGAGAGGAGGTGACACAGACACAGCAGAGGTGAGAGGAAGCGAGACAGGCACAGCAGAAGTGAAAGGGGACGACACTGCCAAAGACGTGGTGTGAAGGGATGACACAGGCGGAACCGAGGTGAGAGGCACAAGCACAGCAAAGGTGAGAGGAAACGGCGCGGACACAGTACAGCGAGAGAGCGAAGGACGCGTTCCCTCGATCGGCTGAGCCAGAGCCCCTTCACACAGTGTTGTGGCAGTGGTGGCTGAGAGGATGACTTCGCTGGTGGTTGCCCGTGCCCAGGACCTTCGGGCAGGGGGATGACGCTTATGAGTGAGGAGGGAGCGTGTTGCTGCTGTCAACACTCCCGTGGCCCCAGGCAGCGTAAGCGGTCACTACACTGGAGCCATGGCAGTCGAGGGACGGCACCGTGAGGGGAAACCTTGCCAGGTTATTCCAGAGGTCTTCAGGGAGTGGACAGGCACAATGAGCAACTCAAAGGGGCCAGTGATGGAGCTGGGCCTGCCTGCCCTGCCGCGTGGAAGAAGGCGTGTAACCTGAGGAGGGAAGTTGGGAAGGGTGACCTGAGAGAGGCCCCCTTGCTTTCCTAAGGTCGCCTCCGTGGAGGGAAGAGTAGTGGCCAGCAGATACATCTTGCCTTGGGTGAAACCGGGTGCCCAGTGCAGCTCTCATGAGGAAGGTAGGAGCAAACAGCATGGTAGAGCTTCCAGGGACGTCACCAGCTGCTGGCTGATGGCGTGGCAGTGTGGGCGGACAGCGGGCGCGGCTGTGCGGGAGAAGGACGGCCTGGCTGACGGCGGGACTCCTGGAACGGCACCACGGCCTGCCTGATGGTCGAGGGCGTGGTAGTTGGGCAGAGGACGGCCTGGCTGTTCCAAATGATAAGTTAATCGGAAGTAAAAAGAGGATTGACAAGTAGTACTCCCTTGGCAACATTGACGTATGGAGCAGAGGCTTAAACATGGAATAGGGCACAGCAATCAATAGTGCGTGCAGTGAAAGTTATTATTTGAGAGGGGCCTGTGGGGTGATAAAAAAAAATGGAAAGATGAGAGTAATAAAATGTGTAATGAACTCCTGTACATATGGAATGAAGTGTGGACTGTGGAGTAGAGGCCTCATCCACTGCTGCTGCTTTCCCTCCGTCTCTGAAAAGAAAAAAAATTTCCTCACCTGTATATTATTGAATCTTAAAATTTTTTGCACCAGCTGTTCCTAAACTTTATGTGTTCTCTGAAGTTTCACTAAATACACATTAGTTAAGGGGTTCCGTTGGGAGCAGTCTCCTGGTTAGGTTAGGTTTAGGTAAAACTTCACTTTCACACCCAACCAAAAAATTTTTACATTCCCACATGTCCTTATGCTTATTGGGGGAAGATGGGGAATAGATATATCTTATCAATTATTTATTTGCGACGGTAATGAGTGTCAGAATCGTTTGTGTATATTAATATAAAACTACGAGTAGAGGTTCCCCCCACCCAAAAAACTTTGAGGACATCTTATTTTCGTTGCACGTTATTGCAACGTTTCCGTGTTCTGTTAATCAGCATATACTTTGGTCACGGGGTACAGAACACTTTGATTTTTCTATATTTAATCAACCAAGTTGACAATCCTGCTCTAACATTATTTCTTTTATCAATATTTAACATATCTAAATGAACAGGCACATTAGATAATATCTTTAGGAGCTCACAACAATATCCACAATTTGGAGCAATACATAATATTCAAATCCTGGAGCAATTCATAATATTCATATACTGGAACAATGCATAATATTTGTTCATCACAATCCTACATAAATAAATATCCTTAAAATAACATCCTATCAGCTGCTAAAAAGACTGCATTAAAACAGAGTTGCCACTTACTATAATATTCAGAATCTCCATTCTGAGTTGAGATGGTTGCACCTTCCAAGTGGAAAGGCTGAGTGAAGTGATTCTATAGGCCGCTACAGTCTGAATATATACACTCAAACTAGCAGTTACCAATTCTCGCAAGACAACATTTTGGGAAGCCCCAACATATATGTTATTTTCCCTTAGACTTCTGCTTCTTTATATAAATGTGAGTTTTCCCTTAGAGTTCTGCTTCTTTATATAAAGGTGAGTTTTCCCATTAGAATTCTGCAACCAGATGTTTGGAGGGGCCTTATGTACCTTTCCAAGACTACCCTACTGGTTTCCTAATCTGCGTCGGGGTTTACAAAGGAAGCCGGCATGTGTTTATGACCTAGCTCGACTAGAGACTGATAATCTCCCTAATCTGAGGGTCGGGCTGTTTGGGAAGGTATCTGCTACCGTATTTACAGAGGCAATAGTCACCTGTTTTCGTCTACCCTTATGACCACGCTATCGCTACTTCTGACTTCCTTACTTTCGCATTCCACAAATCCACATGTATCTGCCACCTGCACACATTATCCATCTTCCCCGTTATCACACTATCTGGTCACGACATTATTAACCATCTTTTTGCTACGGTTATACATCTTTTGTGCCTACACAAATATTTCTGCAACATTATTTTTACCATTTAATTATTTACCATTTAACATGTAAGTTGTTTTCCTGGGAGTATATATAAATATTCAAAGAAAAAAGAAATCCCGGTTACAGGCTATCGTTATATCTCTCTTGTTTCTGGTATTCATCACCACTATTGTACAATTTTGTGCCTACAGCAGCATTTCTGCAACGTTTTCCTACCACGTAATATCCTCCTCGTACATATACACTGTTTCTGTGAAACCCTCGTATGAGTGTCGTCTATTACAATCCACCTCGGGAATCAGATCAGGCAGATTCGAATCCAAATAACTCAGATCACCCGATCCGGGTTTTTAGGGTAAATGGAACACGGGTCGCTTGGCTCAGATCAAGTGATCTGAAACGGATCACCTATATAAAAGAGGCCTTTAGTCAGTTGGTCAGAAAAGTGGCAAATTAAATTTAATGTTGATAAATGTAAAGTTTTGCATATCGGAAACAATAATCATTACACAAATTATACAATGAATGGCTCCAAACTTTCCAAGGTTATCCATGAAAAAGACTTAAGGATAACTATTAGTAATGACCTTAAACCTGGTAAACAATGTTCAGACGTTACAAAGACAGCCAACAAACTGGTCGGCTTCATCGGTAGAACTTTTGAGTATAAATCTGGGAAAGTTATCCTTACACTATTTAATTCACTTGTACACCCTCATCTAGAATAATGCATTCAGTTTTGGTCACCATACTATAAAGATATTGATAAGCTGGAGAGAATACAAAGAAGAGTTACTAAAATCATCCCTAGATTGCGAAACAAATCTTACGAAGAACGACTTAGGGAGGTGAACTTATTCAGTTTATCCAAACGTAGGCTACGAGGGGACCTAATTGAGGCATCTAAAATTTTCCACGGCTTTGATAATATTAACATAAACTACCGATCTCGCAAGCACCACTCATTGGTAAGCGTTTTAGATCAAATGAAGCGAAGCCCTTTTTCTTCAATAGAATCGTGAATATTAGGAATTCTCTCCCAGCACAAATAGTTAATAGTATCACAATTTAAACATTTGAAGAAGAAGCTTGATAAACACTTTCTGCTCACCAAATTGAATATTTTATTCCTGCGCAATTTTTTTTTTCCCCATAGAAATAGACGTCGATTGGTTTTGCTTTTCTCACTTTCCTATATAAATTCCATGATACTTTGTTTATGTTACATGGTATCGCTTCCTCTTCCGGCTAGCTTTGGCTGTGAGGGACGGGTGGGTGGGGAGGAGCCTTCCGCTTTGCTGTCCTTTTGCCTTTATCAAGTAGATATTAAGTAGTAGCATAGCCACACGGATTGCCTCGTTAGGTCCAGTAGGACAGTTGCTGTCTGTTCTTCCTTTGTATAGTTAAGATCTTCAAATAATTATGCAGGAGTAGAATAAGATAAGTAGAAATCAAAATAAAAGCTAAAGTTCTACAATGTAGTATATAGTTGTGCATGAGTTTTTTTTTTATTTTTTATTTTTTATCTTTTACCCATGGCGCCGGTAGGCTTCAGGGAGACCTTAGATGGTTGGCCTCCGCCCGTTAGTAGCGCGGGTTAGATTTTTTAAGTGACGCCTTGTTTCTTCTTATTGATAGGCTCATGCTACTAGCGGAAGCTCCTCGCGCATATAACGTTGCAGTCCCGGCGAGGATGGTGTTATGGCAGCATGTGGGTGATCTTAGGCCACTCGGCGGTAGTAACGTAGAAAAGTGGCCAGCCCGTGCCGAGGCTCGAACGCGGAACCCTGAGCTGGTATGCCCGACCGCTAGCCACTAGACCATTTACATGCATTTACATGCATTTACATGTAAAGCTCGTCCTGTCAACCCTATTATATCAAATTATGTTTTAATCAAGAAGTTCCACTTTAAGTTTAGTCTTGAAGGAAGGTAAGGTACTGGCCTCTTTGAGTATAGATGGGAGGCTGTTCCATAATTTTGGGCCCCTTACAGAAAGAGATCTGGCTCCGAAGTCTGTGTTGGTCTTTGGGGTATACAGGTGATCTCTTTGCTTCTTGGTGCTACCAGTAATGTCCCTTACAGTGGGAAAAGTCAGGTGATCAGAATATAAATTAGTTAGGTACTTGAACATAGTGACCCCTGTGTCGTGAATTATTTGGTCTTTTACATTCAACCATTTAAATTCTTTCAAGATTAAAGTACATGATCATACTTTCTGGCTTTACCATCTACTACTTTTGCTGCAAAATGCTGTATTTTTTAAATATTTAAAAAAATAGTTGTATTAGTTGTGCCTCATATCACATTGCAGTAGTTTAAGATATTTAATACAAGTGACTGTGTAATCACTGCAAGATTTTCCTTGTTGAAATTGTCCTTAATACTATTTATATACATTAAAATTCCTATTACCTTGCTAATTTCGGAGATATATTTGTTAACAGTCATGTATCTGTCCATGTGTAGTCCAAGGTTTTTTACATGTGTGGTGGGCTGAAGGGTCGTGTCGTGTAGTTGTACAGTAATATTGTTGGGTACCATAGATAGTAACTGATATGTTACTTATGAACATATATTGTGTATTTCATTCTTTAAAAAAGTACATTATTGCTCTATGTAAGGTTTCTTGTGTTTTCTGAATGAGGTTGTCAATGTTATTGATGGTATTGTTGTATAGAAATTGTGTGTCATCAGCATATTGCACCAGCATAGTCATTTATATCATCTGACATATCATTCACGAAAATGTAAAATATTATTGTGCCTAATATAGAGCCTTGGGGTACAACGTACATGACAGGCAATGTGCTGGCGATACTGTTGTTTATTCGTACTGATTGTGTTCTTTCAAAGAGATCATTTTCAAACCAGAAAGTATCAACATTAATTTTTTTCAAATTTCTTAAGAAGGATGGTGTGGTTGACACTATCAAAAGCCTTAGATATGTCGCATAGGGATAATAGTGATACCCGCTTCCTGTCAATGTTGGACATTTTGCTAGTGATGACTGTAAGGGGTGTTTTAGTAAACAATATGTGTCAAAAACCATGTCGGTTGTTAGATGAAAGATTATTTGATTCAAGGTAGTTCGTCAGTTGAGTAGCAACAACTTTTTCTATCACTTGAGAGAATGTTGGGAGAAGGGATATGGGCCGGTAATTACTGACAACATCTATGTCTACATTTTGGTAACTAATTGGCAAGAGACCGGTTACGATCGAAGTGTTTATAATAAACGTTAAGTAATAAGCTAATACAAAAAGTTAATCTTTTACGAAACGGAGGGAAATATCATCTGATCCGAATGATTTCGTGCTATAAAGATGGTTGATAGTTAGAATGACTGTGTTCGTATTAATGGGTTGGGGCCGGAAAGGCATCAATAACGAGTCTAGTCGAGTGTGTCTGGTTGCGTCCTGATCAGAAAATTACAAAGGGAATATTGTGTTGTTTCGTATATATTTTTACCAACGTTTGCGAAAAAAATATTAAAATCTTACGCTTTACTTAGTTCATTTTTAAATGGGTTACCAGTGGATTTGTTTTCAGATGAAGGAATTAGATTTTTAATGATATTCCAGGTAGAGGCAATATTATTTTTATAATTAAGTAGTTCATGATAATACTCTCTCCTGGTTTAATAAATAGATTGTTTAACTTTCTCTGTCAAGTCTTTGTATTGGGCCTGTTCTTAGAGAGAGAGAGAGAGAGAGAGAGAGAGAGAGAGAGAGAGAGAGAGAGAGAGAGAGAGAGAGAGAGAGAGAGAGAGAGAGAGAGAGAGAGAGAGAGAGAGAGAGAGAGAGAGAGAGAGAGAGAGAGAGAGAGAGAGAGAAGAGAGAGAGAGAGAAGAGAGAGAGAGAGAAGAGAGAGAGAAGAGAAAGAGAGAGAAGAGAGAGAGAGAAGAGAGAGAGAGAAGAGAGAGAGAGAGAGAGAGAGAGAGAGAGAGAGAGAGAGAGAGAGAGAGAGAGAGAGAGAGAGAGAGAGAGAGAGAGAGAGAGAGAGAGAGATGATAAATACACGTCATGTGTGACACTGACAACTTTGAAACGCCTTTCTTAGCGATTCATTTCTCTCTTTCGGATTTGGTTATTTGATCAGCATTAAAGGTGACATTCAAGTATGAAATTTATGATGGTTTAGATGTAGTAAATGCCCTTTTTCCAAGAGTTATTGTGAGTTACTGTCCTCCTCAAAGGTTGCAGCAGAGACATGTACCGCTAAGAAGACCATGATAATGCACTGCTATATTTCCACACTCATATCTTTACTATAAACATTACCTGAAAGTGCTGCAATTCATTCATAGTTGGTACCTCCCATATTGACACTGTTAGGTGGAAATGCAGACACAATGTTACCTGCAGCACACAAAGTTTTAGTGCAGTCCTGAGAATATTACATTCATCTGTATAATACTATATAATTTCTTTCCTTATGTTGTGATGTAATGAATTAGGTAAATATTCAACAAATTAAATAATTGTCAGGCAATAAAGGCCACTTTGCACTAAGGTAAACTACGCATTAAAGAGTGTGTGATTAAGAACTGAGCAAAATATTTAAGTGTTCTAGGTAAAGCATGAGACATTATTTACACAGTAAGGGGACTCTATCATTGATAAGGGATTACTGTCAAAGCAAGATAATAAGGGGGAAAAGTTCTGACGTGGGACCGCGAGCAGGTGACGGTTAAGTAGGACGTGAGGGAGAGTGAGGGTGCGAGGCAGCTTGTACGTACAAACAGGTGGAGAGTTTGTGGACGTGACTTGAAAATGGGTACGTAAGTCTGGTATTTCCCATCATATGTTCTGATGCTTGGTAGAGTTCATGGATTCTTATGAGATCAGAAGAAGGATTTGATGGAGTGTATTTTGGTATACTTTGCTTGCAACCACTTGGTTTGTCATCAATCTACAAGCAGGACAAAAAATATAGATGTCAAATAGAATTGGGTACTTACGTGATTAACTTTTATTGTAAAATGGACATGAAAATATACATATTAAACTGTAAATCAATGGCAGAACAAGGCGTAGATTGGTGTTTAATTTGTTTAGTGGAAGTGATTAAGGATATGCGAGTAAAAGAGTATTACAAAATATAAACGTAGTTTAAGAGAAGGAGTGAGGAGTATGTAGTAATACTTTGGATACACAAAGATGGATGGATGGTTATGGATGCGATTGGTCTGGATGATGGTTTTACATTAAAAGGGAGCACAGAAATAAGTAAAAAAAAATCCCGCTTGTCGCCAGACCCTGTAAAGAGGACAGTAGGAAGGAGTGGAGATCCAGTTAACATTAGAGGTGTCTTGACACTCCTCTTTTGAAAGAGTTTAAAGGTTTCACCGAAGTCCCTAAAAGAGGATGACCAAGATTCAGTTAGGAAAGCAAGAAGATCACCAGTAGATCAGCCTTTACGGAAACCATACTGGTAATTAGAGAGAAGGTTGTGAGCTGATAGATGCCTCATTATCTTCTTGTTAAGGACAGATTCAAAGGCTTTAGAAAGGCAGGAAATCAAAGCTATAGGGCGGTAGTTAGAAGGATTGGATACGATGGATAAGAGTGTGATTTGGGTACGCAATGGATGCCTTTGAGGGAAATGAAGGAGTAGATGAAGACTCGTGAACAAGGTTGGTGATCGTAAGATGCGTGAATGACCAAGCTACAACTATGTTCTTCTAGGCGCGTTTTTTGTTTTGGATTTTTAAGGAAGAAATCTCCTTTGAAAAGTGCTCAGCAGACTATAGTTTCAAAATGAAATCATGGCTATCAGAAAAGTGTGTCTGTAAAGCAGTTATGTGTCTTGGCTTCTGTGTGCGTATATTAGGCGTATTAAGGAAGACTGAGAATATTTCGCAGTGTGTGTGCACGGGCGTGGCCTGGTATGGAGATAAATTCTTTGATTTTTAAGTATTGACCAATAGTTAATGTTATTTGTCGCTGGGGTAATGCATACAAGTAGACATATTGTGTCGTAGTTTGAGGTTTCAATATGATTTTTTTTTTTATAAAAGCTAAATTTGAAAAAGGACTGTAGGACTGTGACAGTATTTGGAGTTGAAAATAAGCTGAGATCCAAATGAACCAATAAGGTTTGGAACGGCTTCAGTTTATCTGATATTAGAGGTGTGATAAGGCCGGCACCATTAGGTTTGTTGTTGAAACTAGCATACTTGTCTATCTGGTTTAGGAAAATAGTAGTGAAATTATGAAACATTATGTCGATTTTTAAACCAAGTGAATATTAGAAACTATGGTATATTTGCGAAAGGATGGGACAGGTAGAGAGGTAATAATGAGCAAATTGGAAGCAGTAGTGCGCAGGTGTGTTATGTGTTGTGTATTTCAAGAGTGAGGGATGAAGGGGAATGATGGTTTGATGTAGAGGTTGTAGCTGATGTGAATGTGGGACATGTGCAGGAAGATCTTTTGAGATGGTTGGAATAATTTGGTTTTACATGGTGGAAAGGTTTATAAAGGTCCTCCAAAAATATCAGATCATCATTTGGGAAACGAGTCCATATGATCCAGATACATTTTGGTAATGTTTACATCCATACGCAAGCGAGAAATTTGATGATCACCGTAATTGCTTTAGAAGAAAGGACAATGGAGGCGCGACCCGATCACATAATTCTATCCAAGTCGGCGCCACTATCAAAGCATCCACCCCTACTCTATCCCTCAGAACTCTTAGCAATACCAACAACGGTAACTGTGTCACCACCATGACCTTCACAATTGGACGGTAAAATGGCCAAAGGTCTGTGTGTCTCAATACCATTTGTTAAAAATTTTGTGTGTAGTGCAGTTTTATTGGCAGTGGAAATCTCGACAATTTTTATGCCAAATGATAAGCAAAACATTATATAATATGAAAAAATAATGAAGTGGTAAAGAGAAACGACCCTACAAAATTGGTTTAAGTCATGATTAGAATCCAAGATAATAATTCAATGTTATGAAGTCATTGACAACCCACTCCCATCGGGTTGTAGTCACAGATCTTCAGCCTCTCGCACTTCCTTCCTCACACATACGACAACTACAGGCGTGGATTCATTCTACTGAATGAATAAAGAAAACCTAGAGCCATAATGACAAACCACATCCTCTATCATTATTGCAGATTTTATTCGCTTTTATTATTCCTAACTAATATGCACAATATTCAATTTGTAACTAGAATAACGTTAACCTGAAATTTGAAAGTTTTGAGTCGTCACTATTACAATTGCTACATTATAACTACGTTAAAGTTTTGGAAGCTGAAAAGTAAACTTGGGATGCATTTACTTACTATGCCCATACAATGAAATGAAGTGCCGTGAAGGGGGTGATAGGGAAGGCGGTGGTACAGTGGACAGCTTTCGGGCATGCGAACCTAGGTCCCGGGTTCAATCCCCCAGTATCCGCTGGTCACTTTTCATTCTTTGGTATTACCGCCGAGTGGCCAAAGACTACCCAAATTGATGCCATACTGTCCTCAGACGGGGCTTACAATGTTTATATGCATTTGAGGCTTTAGTAGCAATTAGCCTTTTCCGTTCTCAACATATTCAAGAGAGAACGTAAAATTCGAGGAGTCACTATGAAAAAAAAATCTAAAAACCCACGTCAAATAACAGGCAGGAAGCAAGTCCAACTTTCCCTCCATAAGGCCTACTGGCGCCAATAGTTTATGATATAGAAAAAAAATCAAAGATTATGGAGTCTCACACTTACCTTCTGTCACCTGAGCCTTCATCCTTGAGGAACAGTTTTGAAACCTGAGAACAATTATGTTTTTTTTTACCACCAGTAATCATATTCTATATCTGTTGTCGTCACAAGCGATAAGAGAGGAAATTCTTCCTGCTTGATCCTGTCCACGGGAAGAAAATACATGTTGTTACGGGGAAACGAGGGGAAGAAGGGAAGTGAATGGATATTCATGGGAGGATAGTAGGAGACCTAAACACTAGTTGCACTAGTTATACACAGACAAAGGTCACAGACCAGAAAGATGGTGTGTGTGAGAGAGAGAGAGAGAGAGAGAGAGAGGAGAGAGAGAGAGAGAGAGAGAGAGAGAGAGAGAGAGAGAGAGAGAGAGAGAGAGAGAGAGAGAGAGAGAGAAAGAGAGAGAGAAAGAGAGAGAGAGAGAGAGAGAGAGAGAGAGAGAGAGAGAGAGAGAGAGAGAGAGAGAGTGAGAGTGTGTGTGTGTCTGTCTGTCTGTCTGTCTCTGTCTGTCTGTGTGTGTGTGTGTGTGTGTGTGTGTGTGTGCGCGTGTGTCTGTGTCTGTGTCTGTGTGTGTGGGTGTGGGTGTGGGTCTGTGTGCGTGCGTGCGTGCGTGCATGCGTGCGTGCGTGCGTACATGCGTGCGTGCGTGCATGCGTGCGTGTGCGTGCGCGTGTGCGTGTGCGTGTGTGTTTTACATTAAGGTTATTGTGTGACATGGCAAGGAGGAAGAAGCTGAAATTATTTGTAACATAGATTTCTCACAAGCATATGACAGGGTTCCCAGACACAAGTTGTTCAGAGTTTTACTACGCTTAGGTTGTGGATCAGTTATGTTAGGTGCTTTGGTTGCCATTTATACCCAGACAGAGAGTTTGTTTGGAACAACCGTAGTACTATTTACGATGGGAGTAAGACAGAGATCACCTACTTTATGTTTGCTGTTTATTTTGTTTGTTGACGAGCTAATAAAGATTATCAAAGGTGGTTGTGAACCTGACGAATTTCTACAATGGCTTCATATTTTTGTACATATGGATGACACAGTCTTACTTTCAACAACGAGATGTAACATGCTGAAAAAGATATCTTTGTTTCAAGATTATTGTACAGAATATGGTATGAAAATCAACCAATCTAAGACCAAATTTTTTGTGATAAATGGGAATGTTGGTGACTCGGAAGCGTTGGTGGTGAACGAGTTGGTGGTGGAGCACTGCCAGATGTATGTGTACCTTGGCTCGCCGTTCACGAGCGATGGTTCGGTGTCATCCGCTGTCACAGCTCACGCTAACACCAAGATGGCACATGTTTTAAAATGTGTCTCCTTTGCAAATAAAAATAATGATGTCTCCTTAATAGTAAAAAAAAACGAGTCTTTGACGCATCCCTGATGTGTTCACTAATTTATGGATGTGAACCGTGGATAGGAGCAGACATGAAGCCCATGGTAAAGCTTAACAACTGGTGCTTGAAAAAACTGCTGCTAGGGGTTAGGAAATCTACTTGTAACGATATTTGTTGTGTGGAATCAGGTTAACCCGCTTTACCAGACTTAGTGAAATATAGACAACATAGATTTTTCCGTACTGAGTGGCAAGAGAGATCCCAGTATAATGATGACCCCCTTGCTTTGGTGATAAATATAGTACACAATTCAGGAACATGTACGAGTAGATTAATTAGGAGCTTTATAAATGAGGATGTAACACCGTTAAGTGAAGCAATGGTAAATGTAATTATAAGACAAAGTGACTCATCCAGAAGACTAACTTACAAATATATTAACCCGGAAGTGGAAATGCATAAGGTATATAAAGAAAGGCACTGAACTTCTGAACTTCATAGGTTATCTTTCACACAGTTTCGTATCAGTGGACATTCACTAGCGTGTGAAACGGGTAGATGGAATAGGCGGGGCAGAGGCCGCCTGCTGCTCTAGTCTAGCAGATATGTGAAATATTTTGGTAGTATTGTGCCTTTGATGATACAAGCATGAAATTTGGCACACAGTTAGAGCATACCTTTATAGAGAATTTTGGATATAGGGACATTCCAGATTCCTCCTAGGGCTAAAATGGCGGCCATTTTACAAGATGGCAGAAATGAATTACATATTCTACTTAAAAATTCAGCCCTGTCATATGTGCTGGGTGCAAAACAATTGAATGAGCATATTATTAACTGTTATGCACATGCTATACATATACTTCACATTTGACTCAAAAAGTGCATCTACAGTGACCTATGAGGGACAAAACTATTGGTTTATCATCGTAATAAGCATGATTAGGGCAGGGGCATATCTACCTCTGCATTACAATCTAACTGCAGTTTAGTGTTTCTGGAAATAATTTGACTTTAACAATGTTGATGTAGCTTGATGAACATTACCATCAATTTATAGACTAGCTCACTATAAGCAGCAATGTCGGATTAATAAATGTATTTGCGAAAAGCGATGTAAACTTACAGTACAGTGTATAATTTATGCAATTGCAAACATACCTCTGCTATTCTCTTTTCAGGTGATGTTGGTGCTGCATATTGACTGAACAACAATGGCCAATACGCATTTCAAACTATTAGATACCCAACAGCCTAATATATCTGGAACAAAATTACCATATCAGACAGATTGGAACCAGTGTGTGTTGTGTCAGGAGGACACCACTGAGCCTCTCTCCTGTCCAGCTGATTCCAAGCCAAAAACTGGGTCTGGATACCAAACTGTTGCAGACACTCCTCAGCTTCAGTCGGATCGGCTGCCTGCCAAAATCTCTAGACCTATCCCGTCTGGACGACGGTGAGGGTAGCCAGTCCACCTTCCAGAGCCATAAGACTAAGTGACATGATTCATGCAGACTGAAGTACAACAAAACTGCACTGAATCGGGCACATAAGAGGAAAACAAGTAAAGAAGCTAAAGGTGTGTCATGAAAGTACACCCGTCAGAGTGTAGATGTAGACCACATACAGTCATTGGCTGAAAGTGTTTCTTTTATGACAAGGCAGGAAATGATTCTCTGCACAAAGCCTAACTTCTGATCTTTCACTAGTTTCTAATTGGGGCAGAGCAAACCTGGTTCTGTTCAATGTCTTAAAAACTCAGTTTCTACAACTATCTACTCGACATAACCTTCCAGATAACTATCCCCTCTTCTTCAATGACACTCAGCTTCCCCTCTCCTCTACACTAAACACACTCGGTCTATCCTTTACTAAAAATCTAAACTGGCAATTTCATATCTCTACTCCTGCTAAATCAGCTTCCAAGAAGTTAGGTGTCCTATGGCGTCTGCGTCCATTTTTCTCTCCCTCCCAGCTGCTTGCTCTGTACAGGGGCCTTATCCGCCCGTGTATGGAGTATGGCTCTCATATCTGGGGGGGTTCAACTCACACAGCTTTATTAAACAGGGTGGAGTCTAAAGCTTTTCGTCTCATCAACTTGTAGCAGAGGTAGTCTGCTACGTAAGGATTGGAACAACACCCTAACTTGGTTTTGTTAGTTTATTGCTGCAGCGTTGGTTGTACACACAGATAGCTTGTTGAGTTGACAGAGAGCCTGGAGATGGTGAGTGATGTTTGAGGTGAGGGGAGTCACGAGGCTTGACTCCCCGACGTGAGCTGTGTGTTAGCCTGTGGTAGACTCGTGGTTGACTGACTGAGTGAGTGAGTGAGTGTGTGTGTGTGTGTGTGGCGGCTTATATTGGGCTCGCCGACCTGGTGGTCAGGTGAGGTGAGGTCAAGTTAATCTCGACCTCAGCCGAGGTCTCGAGGGAGGTCATTATAGGCTCAAGCTATGGGTGTGTGTGCACCTGGTATGTAGGTGTGTGTGTATGTGTGTTGTATGTAATTGTTGCTGTTGCTGCTGCTATAAACTCTCCTTCTCTAACTGACTGTCTTAATTCTTTAAGTCACCGACGCAATGTTGTATCTTTATCTATCTTCTACCGCTATTTTCATGCTGACTGCTCTTCTGAACTTGCTAACTGTATGCCTCCCCCCCTCCTGCGGCCTCGCTGCACAAGACTTTCTACTTCTTCTCATCCCTATTCTGTCTATATTCCTAATGCAATAGTTAACCAGTATCTTCACTCTTTCATCCCTTACACTGGTAAACTCTGGAACTCTCTTCCTATGTCTGTTTTTCCACCTGCCTATGACTTGAACTCTTTCAAAAGAGGAGTGTCGACACTTCTAATGTTAACTGAAACTCCACCTTTTGCTTTTATTTCTCCTACTGTCTTCTTTGCAGGGTCTAGCGTTAAGCGGGATTTTTTGTACGTGTTTTTGTTTTTCCTTGGCCAGTGCCCTTTTAATGTAAAAAAAAAAAGAAAAGAAAAAACCTTTGACCTTGATATATATGCCAGGAAGGTTGCCCTGAAATTAGGAGACAAGCCACTTCTTGCTAATTGATTGATTGATTGATTGGTGACAATAGATCATGGTGCAGGAAACCTTATGGCACAAGATGCCCAGTACCATGTGAAGTGTCTGGTCTCCCTGTATAACAAAGCTAGGGCCACAAAGACAGCTGTGGATGACCAAGATGATATCAATCACGGCATAGCTCTCGGAGAACTGGTGTCCTACATCGATGATGCCCAAATGGACGCTCTTGTGGCACCAGTGTTCAAGCTGGCAGCCCTGACAAGACTGTACACCACCAGGCTGGAATAGCTTGGATCGGCCGTGACTAGACGCGTTAATTCGAATAAACTCAAACATCGAATCATGACATATTTTGCGGACATGGAAGAGCACAAATGCGGCCAAGATGTTCTGCTTGCTTTTAACCAGGATGCTGGATCAATCCTGTACAATGCATGTAAGCACGATGTTGACAGTGATGGAGTTTTTCTTGCTAGAGCTGCAAACATAGTCCGAAGAGACATGTTGAAGATGGAGACGGCCTTTAGTGGTTCCTTTAAAACCCACTGACAAGAACAGTTAGTGCCAACTTCTCTCGAAGCACTAGTTACTATGATCTTGAATGGTCCCAACATTCAAGAGCAGTCAAGCCACTCATCTGTATTGTAACGTCCCTCTCTACTGTAGCAACTTTTAGATCACTTACGGAAGTCTAGGGGAAGGAATCAACCACAACAGGGAGTGCGTCACAGATTAAAGATGGTTCGGCTTGAAACAACCATTTCATAAAAACAATTATTATTTTAGAACACTAAGAAAATAACACAACACTTGATTCTGAGCAAAGTTATAGATCCAGAGTTCCACCGATAACACTCAATTTACACACAATGACAAACAAACACTGAATAAATGGCACATAACACAACTTGCCCATTAATCAGAAGAAAGCAGCAACACAGGTAATCCAGTCGAGTCCCCAACCACGCCCTTCACAACACTTTGGGAGAGAGAAAAGACCTCGATGTCTAGAGAGGATGAGACTGCCGGACCATTTTGGGCCATCAGCCATGGCATAGGCTATTAGGCCATTTAAGTTTAAATTTAAATTTATATTTTTGTGTTTATTTTATTAATTTTAATTGATTTAATTTTTATTTGTTTATTTATTTATATATCTGTTTATTTTATTTTATTTAATTATTTATTTACTTTTTTTTTATTAATTTTATATTTTTATACATAGAAATGACAATATACTTTCATACAATTTCAGTCACGCATCATGTACACACATTCATACTTGGGAGCCTGAACCTAAAGCAAAAACTAAAGTCATTAGTCATGGGAGGTGAGGGACAAAAAATGGTACATACATACAATGGGGGAGGATACGTACGAATACGTATTTAAAGTAAACATGGGGAATAATTGACATTCACGCCAGACACATAATACATACAATCATTCATATCAAAACATATTTATTACAAAAAAAAAAAAGTGCAGTATATACATAGTGGTAAAATAACAATAAACATTGGAATATACAAGTAAGTCATAACTCTTTGATTAAATTGGTCTCGGCCAGGAAAATCATCAGGCTATCGACCACATCCGGATGCTGGTCACCCAGAAGGGTGGTCTGCGTCATCGGAAGGCGGCGGGCCTCACAGAAGGCTGCGAGGGACCGTCGCGCCTCCCGATAACGCACACAGTGAAGCAGGATGTGGTCGATAGAGAGGGTAGTATGGCAGGTGATGCATTGGGGTGGGAAGGCGTGGGCGATGTAGGGGAGCATGTGGGTGGCTAGGGTGCAGCCCATCCTGAGGCGTGCGAGGACCACCTCCTGACGCCTTGTGGGGCGGTTGGAGGAAGCCCACTCGCCCAGGATGGGTTTTACTGTGTGAAGATGGAGGTTGTCCCAGTGACTTTGCCACAGGAGGAAAAACTGATGATTTTGCAGCCGAGAGACATGACTGCAGATCTCGACGGAGGTTCCACGCTCCCTCGAGCTCTGCAGTGGACCTAGCCAGCATGTCAGCCTGCTCATTCCCGTAAATACGCGAATGACCAGGCACCCAATACAAAGAGAAAGACTTACGGCGTGAATTTAGCTTATTAATAATGTTGCCTTGGATTTCATTGGCATCCGTGCGCCCGGACTCTATCGCCTGAAGGGCTGACATAGAGTCCGTGAATATGACAATTACGTTATGATTTGAATTTAGTGCATAATCTATGGCTTTATCAATAGCAAAAAGTTCTGAGGAAAACACCGATGTATGGGAAGGTAGTCGGAACCTGAGGGCACATTCACACGACCAAACACTAGCACCCACACATTCACTCGACTTGGAGCCGTCAGTGTAAAGGTGGAGGGAGGGAGGGAGGCTAGCGACGAGAGCCCGGAAGTGATGACATATCTCCACTTCGGTCATGGCAGGCTTGTGTTGGGGAAACCATTTTGTAGCGATGGTGGCTTTGGGCTCCCAAGGGGCTTTTGTTGGTTGCACAAGCTGGTCAACACCGTCAAGGTCCACATCGGCGATCACACGGAAGGTTGCCCAATCTGCTCTTTTAAAATTAAATTTAGGTGGAGGAGGGGTAGTGGCAACGTCGCATGCATAAGAAATGCAGATTGGTAGGTGGTCACTTCCGTGTGAGTCGTCGCTGACATTCCAAGAGAAGTCAGGGAACATATTTGCCGAGGCCAATGACAGGTCAATGGCAGTCGCGTTACCAGTCCGATCGTCTACACGAGTCGCACAACCATCGTTCAGAAGACAGAGGTTTGTCTGTAGGAGAATGTTAACAATCTGTTCCCCGCGTACACTTGACACCTCACTGCCCCATTGCTGATGATGGGCGTTAAAGTCGCCCAAAACCAGCTTCTTGCCTGGAAGCTGGTGAAATAACGACCTTAAGTCATCATCAGCAATAGGCGTATTGGGAGGCAAGTAGAGAGAACAGATAGCCAGATACGTGCCATTGAATTTCACTCTGCACGCGACTGCCTCCAGAGTGGTATCCAACGTCACTTCTGTGTGTGATAGTGTTTTATGTGTGTAAACGGCCACGCCGTGACCGTCGTGTCTTCTATACGCATGGTAGTGTTTTAGTACTGAAGGATCAGGATGATCCTCCAGCATCGTCTCTTGTAGGCAAATAACGGACGGCCTGTGTAAGTTCACTAAAAGTGACAAATATGGAAGTTTATTCCGAATACTTCTACAGTTCCACTGTAAAACGTTGAACGTAATGGTTTAAGAGTTATGGGAGCGGCCGTGGTTCTTAGTTTTTTTGCGCTCGGAGGCGCTAGCCGGGGACCTCTCTCGGCTCTTGCCAGAAGAGATCTGCATGGCTTCATCTATGGTTAACTCCCCGGAGCTGGTCGAGAGGGAGCGAGCGTGAGAGCCCCTCCTCGAAGGCACGGGAGCCGCGAGGACATGAGAAGAGGAATTGCGTTCTAAAGTGGTATAATTACATTTATTATTATCCTTGGCGTTCTTTCCTTTCTTTGGTGGAGTGGTAGAGACAGCAGAGGCATATTTGGTTGTAGTGGAGGAGGAGGATGAGGTGGAGGTGGAGGTGGAGGAAGAGGAGGGGGAGGAGGATGTGGCAGGTGTGATTGTGTTTTTGGTAGTAGGTGTTGGAAGAGCAGATGAGGTTTTCGTAGGAAGGGAAACAGCTGGGGCAGGTGCAGCAGGCAGAGGCTCAGTCTGAATCGAAACGGACTTCATCACTGGACGCATCTGTACGCTTGCCGCGTATGAAACGCCTGGAGAAGGCGCAACGTGCGTCTCCTTCACTCGCTTCCTCGCGTCAAAGTACGAGATGCCTTCGACTGCCTTAACGGTACAGACCTCTTTCTCCAGCTTCCAAGCAGGACAATCCCGCGAGAAAGTAGAGTGAGCTTCTGAACAGTTACGACACTTCTCTACCAATGACAAACACTGTTCCGACGAATGACCCTCGCAAGCACACTTACCACAGAAAGAGTGAACAGAACGACAAGCATTTCCGTGATGGCCATAGAGTTGACATTTGAAGCACCGAAGAGGGTTTGGAATATAGGGACGAACGGGAACCCGCTCGTATCCTACATCCACTCTGTCGGGCAACTTGGCAACAGCAAAAGTTAAAGTGACTGAAGCAGTGTTCCTTCTCGCACCGTCAACGAATTTAGTGATCTTTCTAGCCCCAATAACGCCCTGGTCATGCATGTTATCAACGATTTCATCTTCCGTCATATCCGCAAAGTCGCGATGGGAGGCAACCCCCCGACACGAGTTCATGGATACTGGGATCGAAGCTTCAATCTCAATATCATGCATGCGTCGTAGCTTCATTAGGGAAGTGACTTGTTTTGCGTTAAATGTTTCAACTAAAAGATCTCCGCTTGCAAGTTTTTTGACATTGGCAACAGTACCAATATTTACATCTATAACTTTTCTTATTATAAAGGAATTTACAGTGGATAGGCGGGTCTGAGTCTTAGATTTTAGAGTCACAAATCTCGCTTGGTCAGGGGTGATGGGGCGTGTGGTTGTCGGGGGTGGTCGGTCAGGACCCTCCCTCCCCCTGGAGGGAGGAGGGGGGGGAGGCGGCCTCAGCCATGGGGTACACCCCCCTCCTACAGGAGGGGAGCGGGACACAAGCGGGAGGACGCCAGGGAGGAGTTTCCTAGAGTCAGATTGTCTTGCCAAACCACTCTAGGGGGGCCGATCGGTGTTAATTCACCCCAAAAGCACGCTCACTGAGGCGGACACTCCGTAGGTGAGAGAGGAAAGACAATTTGACAACTTGACAACAGACACTTACTGTTGTCACTAAGGTGAGGACAATGAGGTAGCAAAACTCAATACATGGGTAGAGGGACACCTATATTTATTTAGCTAACCTATACCTGAAGGGCAGTCAAAATATATTAAACACCCGAAGGTGAAAGACAGCAGCAGCAGGACAACATGTACACAGTACCGTGTCTGGGCTCAGTCTGTGCCGGACCATTTTTTTTTTTTTTTTTTTTTTTTGGCCATCAGCCATGGCATAGGCTATTAGGCCATTTAAGTTTAAATTAAAATTTTTATTTTTGTGTTTATTTTATTAATTTTAATTGATTTAATTTTTATTTGTTTTTTTATTTATATATCTGTTTATTTTATTTTATTTAATTATTAATTTTTTTATTAATTTTATATTTTTATACATAGAAATGACAATATACTTTCATACAATTTCAGTCACTCATCATGTACACACATTCATACTTGGGAGCCTGAACCTAAAGCAAAAACTAAAGTCATTAGTCATGGGAGGTGAGGGACAAAAAATGGTACATACATACAATGGGGGAGGATACGTACGAATACGTATTTAAAGTAAACATGGGGAATAATTGACATTCACGCCAGACACATAATGCATACAATCATTCATATCAAAACAAAAAAAAAGTGCAGTATATACAAAGTGGTAAAATAACAATAAACATTGGAATATACAAGTAAGTCATAACTCTTTGATTAAATTGGTCTCGGCCAGGAAAATCATCAGGCTATCGACCACATCCGGATGCTGGTCACCCAGAAGGGTGGTCTGCGTCATCGGAAGGCGGCGGGCCTAACAGAAGGCTGCGAGGGACCGTCGCGCCTCCCGATAACGCAGACAGTGAAGCAGGATGTGGTCGATAGAGAGGGTAGTATGGCAGGTGATGCATTGGGGTGGGAAGGCGTGGGCGATGTAGGGGAGCATGTGGGTGGCTAGGGTGCAGCCCATCCTGAGGCGTGCGAGGACCACCTCCTGACGCCTTGTGGGGCGGTTGGAGGAAGCCCACTCGCCCAGGATGGGTTTTACTGTGTGAAGATGGAGGTTGTCCCAGTGACTTTGCCACAGGAGGAAAACTGATGATTTTGCAGCCGAGAGACATGACTGCAGATCTCGACGGAGGTTCCACGCTCCCTCGAGCTCTGCAGTGGACCTAGCTAGCATGTCAGCCTGCTCATTCCCGTAAATACGCGAATGACCAGGCACCCAATACAAAGAGAAAGACTTACGGCGTGAATTTAGCTTATTAATAATGTTGCCTTGGATTTCATTGGCATCCGTGCGCCCGGACTCTATCGCCTGAAGGGCTGACATAGAGTCCGTGAAAATGACAATTACGTTATGATTTGAATTTAGTGCATAATCTATGGCTTTATCAATAGCAAAAAGTTCTGAGGAAAACACTGATGTATGGGAAGGTAGTCGGAACCTGAGGGCACATTCACACGACCAAACACTAGCACCCACACATTCACTCGACTTGGAGCCGTCAGTGTAAAGGTGGAGGGAGGGAGGGAGGCTAGCGACGAGAGCCCGGAAGTGATGACATATCTCCACTTCGGTCATGGCAGGCTTGTGTTGGGGAAGCCATTTTGTAGCGATGGTGGCTCCCAAGTTGCTTTTGTTGGTTGCACAAGCTGGTCAACACCGTCAAGGTCCACTTCACACTCCTGGCATATAGTGTGAAGTCGGACAGCTAGTGGACGGTGTCGACCAGTGTGGAGGTGGTGGTGCTGTTTGATTACAGTAGCTGCCATGAGACCGAGTGGAGTCTTCCGGGCCGTTGACAGGCCGTATGCCAGTAGTAGGCCGTCACGTCGCACACTCAGTGGTGGTATATTTGCCTCCACCTCCAAACGCCCCACGCGTGTACACCGCAGGGCTCCAAGACACATTCGCAGACATACATTCTGAAAAACATCCAGCCTCCTCAGTGTTGCGTCCGACGCAGACCCATACACCGGTGAGCCATAGTCTAAGTGAGAACGAATTAAGGACTTGTACACCATTAATAAAGATTTTCTGTCTGCTCCCCATGAAGTACCGGATAGGTATTTTAGGACATTGACTTTTTTATGGCAACGAACTAACAAATTATTTACGTGTGTTTTCCAATTGAGTCTGCTGTCAAAATGCAGACCCAAGAATTTAACTGAATTTTGAAATGGTATCCGTTAGCCTTGAAGAGAAATATGCAAAGCAGGAATTTTACGTTGAGTGAAAACTACACCGATACACTTTGGAATAGAAAACTTAAATCCCCACAGAGAGGCCCACTGTTGGACGGAGTCAAGAGCAATTTGAATCCGTCCAGCCGAGAACTGCGCGTTTGGCGACGAATGCCATAACGCACAGTCGTCAGCGTAGAGCGAGTATTTAAGATTTCTTGGGACAGGAGTTGATGACAGAATATCATTAATCATAACACAAAATAAAGTAGGACTAAGAACACTACCCTGTGGCACCCCATTTTCCTGGACATAAATGTCCGAGAATACGTTACTGGGAAGCTTGACAGAGAAAGTTCTGTCCTGTAAGAAATTATAAACAAAAATAGGTAAATTACCTCTAAAACCGTGAGCATGGAGTTTCATGAGGATACCGTGTCGCCATGTCATGTCGAAGGCTTTGTGAATGTCCAAGAACACTCCTATCATGAATTCATTTTTGGCGAAAGCCTCTGAAATACAATGCTCCAGGTGCATTAAGTGGTCCATCGTGCTTCGGTATTTACGAAAGCCCGATTGTTGACCACTTAACACACCTTTTGCTTCTAAAACAAAAAGCAGCCTTTTGTTAATCATACGTTCCATGACCTTACAGAGACAACTCGTGAGCGCAATAGGACGACCGGACCATTGCAGCGCAGGGGCTTATATACAATAGGAATGAAGCCCGGCGTGTGAAGAGTTGAAGCTTCGGAAAGCTTCGGGTTAGTGATTGGAGATTCGACTGCTTCGAACACCCACAAGGATTATAATAGTAGTAACAAGTACATAAAATTACCTATCAATATTAACAATTTATGATAAATAG
>JAPQNM010000005.1:56881-76881 GCA_029783475.1 Metacarcinus magister
GTAAATATTTGAGGCGTCACTATAAAAATCTGATAACCTACGTCAAATAACAGGCGAGGCAAGTCCATCTGTGCCTCCATAAGCCTACTGGTGCCAACGGTTAATGATATAGAAAAATAAATAAATAAATAAATAAAATTATATATCGGTCATTATGATAATATATATATATATATATATATATATATATATATATATATATATTTATAAATATATATATATATATATATATATATATATATATTTATAAATATATATATATATATATATATATATATATATATATATGTATATATATATATATATATATATATATATATATATATTTATATATATATATATATATATATATATATATATATATGTATATATATATATATATATATATATATATATATATATTTTTTTTTAAATATATATATATATATATATATATATATATATATATATATATATATATATATATATATATATACACATATAATATAATAAACATATAATAAATCTATCAATAGTAATGCTCCATATCCAAAAGATTAGGGGTCAAGGTTAATTTCATAGAATTGCGTACATGAGTATTTCATAAAAGCTTAAACCACGCAATCAATTGATTATGATTAATTAGTATAAACCTGTTTCTCTGAAATATATATCATATCGGGATTTGAAACTATCTATGTTTTCTGAGCTAACTACTGAGGCTGGGTGTCTGTTCCAGTGGTTAACAACTCTAACATTGTAGTATGACTTATGAGCTCTTCATTGTTTTAATTTAATTCTGTTTCCTCTTGTCACTTTTGCATTATTCATCTCAAGTAATATTTCTAGATTGATTTTGTCAAACTTTTGTAGAAATTTGAAGACTTCAATCATATCTCCCGTATTTCTCCCCTCATCTCGCTGTTGGCGGTCTGAGAGCCAATTAACTATCCACGCACATAGATCCCCTCTTATTTCATATGTTCACAATTTAGATATTAGCCTTTTATGAGGGACGTTGTCAAATGGTATTTGAAAATTTAAGTAAATCGCCGCCTTCGGCTCCCGAATATTCCTACTCGTGTAAACTTCATTAGAAAATCTAACATGTTAGTTATACAAAGGCAATTACTACAAAATCCATATTGATTTTCTGTTACTAGTTTGTTTGTTTCAAAGAATGCAAACATCTTGTTTCTGATGATCTTTTTTAATAATTTTACGATGCAAGATTGATCAAGGTACTCTTCTATCGCCTACTCTCTTTCTATTATTCATCAATGATCTCCTAAATCTGACTCAATACCCTATCCGCTCTTATGCTAATGACACCACCTTGCATTTTTGAACATCGTACAACAGACGCCCAACCCAACAAGAATTCAGTGATTCAATGCGAGATGCTATAGGACGTCTAACTTCTGATATTTCACTAGTTTCTGATTGGGGCAGAGCAAACCTGGTTCTGTATAATGCCATAAAAACTCAATTTCTACAACTATCTACTCGACATAACCTTCCAGATAACTATCTCCTCTTCTTCAATGACACTCAACTGCCCCTCTCCTCCACATTAAACACACTTGGTGTATCTTTTACTAAAATCTAAACTGGCAATTTCATATCTCTACTCTTGCTAAATCAGCTTCCAAGAAGTTAGGTGTCCTATGGTGTCTGCGTCATTTGTCTCTCCCTCCCAGCTGCTTGCTCTGTACAGGCGCCTTATCCGTCCATGTATGGAGTATGGCTCTCATGTCTGGAGGGGTTCAACTCATACAGCTTTATTTAACAGGGTGGAGTCTAAAGCTGTTCGTCTCATCAACTCTTCTCCTCTAACTGACTGTCTTGATTCTTTGTCACCGACGCAATGTTGCATCTTTATTTCTTTTCTACCGCTATTTTCATGCTGACTGCTCCTCTGAACTTGCTAACTGCATGCCTATCGTTACTCGTTCATCCCTTACATTGGTAAATTCATGAACTCTCTTCCTCTGTCTGTTTTTCCACCTGCATATGACTTGCACTCTTCCAAAAGAGGAGTGTCAAGACAACTTTCATACTAAACTGGACTTCCACCCACAGCCTCTATTTCTCCTACTGGAGAATATATAAATAAGATTTACTCATGATATTGTTCTAATGAGCGAATCGACAAATGAACTAGAGCAGATGATTTTGCAGTTACACAGAGAAAGCCAGAAAGTATGTTTAAAAATGAATATTAAGAACACTAAGGTGATATTCAACAATGACATACTAAACCATGAATAGAAAATGAAGTAATAGAATGTGTCCATGAATACATTTAATTAGGATAGAAAATTGGTGCAAATCCAGATCATGAAAAATAAATCAAAAGAATAAGCATGGGATGGAGTACTTTTGGTAGACAACACAATGTTATGCAAAGTAATTTACCATTACACTGAGGAGGAAAATATATAATCAATGTATTCTCCACTTCTAACATATGGATCAGAAGTTCATGGATTTTGCGCAATGTTCCCATAAGAAAGCAGACGCTAGACTAGCAAACATTATGTAATTAAGAAGACAGTAAACTTTTTTTTAATATGTACAGAATTGTTAATGTCACATCTACGTATCAATTTAACTATAATCTTATGACGTAACATGATGACTGAATGATAAACGGCTTAGGCCTTCAGTGATCATTACCTTAGGTCTTCAGCAATAATGTTTGTTCCTTATGGGTTGTGTGTGATAGGGTTTAAATCCTGGCCATAAACAAAGTCTCAATTTGCCTTTGACAGCTAGGTATCAGGTAATCATTTATTACTTTCATGCATGAAAAAAGGCTTATCTTACCTGGGACACCATCCACCTGTCTACACGGAGGTGAACAAAGTAGTTGAGCCCACAGATATATAAGTGGCTGGGAAGTACTGTTGCACCATCACAGCCACCATGACCACCACCACCTCGCTGCTGCTGCTGCTGCTACTGTCTGTAGGTAAGTTGAACGCTATAAGACTCCTGCCCACCTGGGTTGCCAATGTTGATTGATTGATTGATTGATTGGTGACAATAGATCATGGTGCCGCAACATCGAGGTCATATGGCACCGTACTAAAAATACTAAAAATTAAAAAGCTACTTAAATACTACATAAAAGGAAAAATAAATCTACAGGAGGTGGAGAAAGCCACTTTCCTGTAGGAATTTTAACACTTCATGTCCCGGGGAGAGTGCCTCCTCCACCAGCACCAGAGAGAGAGAGAAACTCCCATCTCTGCCCCGACACTGGGCGAGGTACTGCTCTCGCAATTCCCTCAGACTGGGGCACTCGACCAGCAAGTGCCGCACAGTCAGGGGAACTAAGCAATCATCACAATATGGCTCAACTCCCCGGGACATGAGGAAACCGTGGGTGAGGCGGGTATGGCCCGTCCGTAGACGGGCCAATGCTGTCTCACGGCAGCGGCCTCGGACGTGTGCATAAGACCAGGGGCTCACAGCCCTTGCGGTAATTGCACCCATCTTGGAGGTAGCTCTATTGGCATTCCATCTCTCTTGCCAAACTACACGAATAGCAGCTCGAATTGTGGGAAACAGGTCTCTGTGAGGGACGGGGCAGGTATTGACTTGACGTGAGGCGCCAGTCTTAGCTAGCTCATCTGCCTTCTCGTTCCCTTTAACAGAGACATGGGCTGGTACCCAACAAAAACAAATTATGTGCCCACGACGGGCTGCTAGTACGAGCCAGTTGAAAATTTCTGAGACTATTGGATGTGCGTTATTAAAATCCTCAAGGGCTGACAAAGCTGCTCTGGAGTCGGAAAAAATAACAAAACCTCCAACATTCAAGGTAAAAAGAGATTTTATCGCTACTAAAATGGCCCACAGCTCTGCGGTAAAAATTGATGTACAGGGGGGTAGATTGCCGCACCGGGTAAAATCAGGGAAGACAGCTCCAAATCCGACGCTTGCATCGGATTTGGAGCCGTCAGTAAAAATGGGCGTGCAACCCTCATGTACGGAGGCATGATCGGTGAACAAAGTCCTCGCAGCATGCTCCGACATAGCACTCTTGTTAGCCGGCATGTAACGGCAATACGATACTGCCAGCCGCTTCCACGGCGGGACAGGCAATAATCGTGGGACAGCTATGGCAGGGCGAGGAAGGGACAACTCTTCAATCACGCCACGAGCCCGAAAGCCAAAAGGCTTTGGGAAGTGCGGGTGTTGGGTGAAAGTGGCGTCCCGTGAAGTGTCCGTCACAGCACTGTAAGTGGGATCACCATAGAGACTTTGGCATCTGAACCACAAACGTGCCATCTGAGTCTGACGGTGAAGGTTGAGGGGTAACACTCCTGCATCTACGAGTAGACTGGGGATTGGGCAAGACCGAAAGGCGCCCGTCGCCAGTCTGATTCCACCGTGATGTACAGAGTCGAGAGTACGAAGGCGAGGGGATGTGGCTGAAGCGTAGACTTGGGAACCGTAATCTAACTTCGACAGAACGAAACAGTGATATAAACGGAGGAGAATGGTGCGGTCAGCTCCCCAAGACACATGGGAAAGAAAACGGAGCAGGGACATCCGCCGCTGGCAAGCCGCTTTCAGGTCCCGCAGGTGTGGCAACCATGTAAGGCGTCTGTCAAATATTAAGCCCAAGAATCGAGTCGTTTCAACTACTGGCAGTCTCCTGCCATAGAGGTATAGGTCTGGATCCCTAAAATCACCTCTGCTTCGAGAGAAAAGCATAGCAACCGTCTTTGTGGGGGAAAAGTTAAAACCATGACTATCGGCCCAACGGGTGACCCGGCCAAGAGCCAACTGGATGTGTCGCTCGGCCACATCGAGACGAGAGGAAGCGTAGGAGAGGGAAAAGTCATCAGCGTATAGCGTGCATCGAAAGTCCCGGTGGACGCACTCGGTGATGCTATTGATGGCAATGCTGAATAGAGTGACACTGAGGACACTACCTTGTGGGACTCCTTCTTCTTGCTCAAAAGAGCTAGAAAGAGCAGTGCCCACCCTCACCCTAAAAGTACGGTCCTGTAAAAAAGACCGGAGGAACAGAGGGAGGTGACCCCTGAGTCCAACCGTATGGAGAGCTCGTAGAATGCCATACCTCCAGGTGGTGTCGTATGCCTTTTCAAGGTCGAAAAAGACGCTCACAACCCGCTGCCTGCAAGCAAAAGCTTGGCAGATAGTTTTTTCTAATCGCAGAAGAGCGTCTAAAGTAGAGCGAGATCGACGAAAACCACACTGTACTGCCGAAAGATGGCCACCCTTCTCAAGGAACCAGACTAGACGAGTGTTAATCATCTTCTCCAAAACTTTAATCATGCAAACGGTAAGGGCAATGGGTCGATAGCTAAGGGGGAGTGAGGCGTCCTTTCCAGGCTTGGGGATTGGTATGACTATAGCAGACTTCCAGGAGGGTGGTACGTATCCGTCACTCCACATCCTATTAAATAATCCTAGGAGAAAGGACAGTGATCCAGAATTTAGGTGACGGATCATTGAGTATGTAATGTTATCTGCCCCTGGGGAAGAGTCCTTACAGGAAGATAAAGCTGAACGCAGTTCCGATGGAGAGAAAGGGACATTGTAGTTTTCACCCCCACGAGATGAAAAGTCTAGTTGGCGAGCCTCGTCTGCCTCAAACTGGCGACGCACTGCTGGAGATCTCGAGGCCCGGCTGGACACAAAAGAAAAAGTCTCAGCGAGTGTGTTGGCTACCGCCTGGCTGTTAGATACCTTATCCCCGTTGACATGGAGGACCGGAGGCGGGCCTGGAGAGAACTTTCCTGCTATCTTCCGCACGCGCTTGAATACCTGCGACATAGGTGTCTGCACGTTCAATGTGGAGACAAAAGATGCAAGGGACTTACGGCGAGCATCCTTGAGGACTCGGCGAGCCTTAGCTCTAGCCAGTCTGTATTGTCCCCGGAAAAATTCGGTTTTGTGTCGACGGTACCTACCAAAAGCTCGACGACGCTCTGTCACTGCCTGTCTACACTCATCAGACCACCAGGGGACCGGTCGGCGCTTGGTAAACCCTGTGGTCTGAGGGATGGAAAGCTCACCAGCTCGCTGGAGTATAGATGTAAAATACTCGACAGCGCTGTCTATGTCTAAAAACTCATCAACCTCGCAGTCAACTATAGCAAGTTGTTTAAAAAGTCCCCAGTCAGCGCGGTCTAGCCGCCAGCGGGGGACACGGGGTAAGGGGAGGACGTCGGGAGAAGACAGGAGTATAGGGTAGTGGTCACTCCCACAAAGATCTCCTGTGACGCTCCATGTGAAGTCAAGTAGGGTGTCGGGAGAACACAATGATAAATCTAGGGCCGAGGTGGTGTCTGTCTGGATGTGGTAGTGTGTATGGTCACCGGTGTTAAAAATACCTAGATCTAAGGCTTCAACCACAGTGGCAATCATTGCTCCCCTGGGGTTGATAAGTATATCTCCCCACAGGGTGTGCCGACCATTAAAATCTCTTAAAACAATAAACGGGGAAGGCAATTGCTAGACTAGGGAAACGAAGTCCTCTCTGTCTACTGGGGAATTGGGAGGGAGGTATAAAGAGCAGACAGTATAAGTTCTCCTGAGGTGGAGCTGGGCAGCCACCAGCTGCAGGGGGGAGACAATATTAAAAGATGTAAAAGCAATGCCTCGTGAGTTATCTAAAAAAATTGCTGTTCCACCATGATGGCCTTGCGCGCGATCATGAGGAGAGTAAAAGCCAGAGTAACCCCTGGGTGTAGGATGGGAGGACGAACCAATCATAGTCTCCTGCAGACAGACACAGACCGGCTGGTGTCTTCGCAGGAGTAGACTGAGCTCCTCCCAATTTCCTCTCAACCCACGAAGGTTCCACTGTAAAATATTAAAAATATTAAAATTAACGGTGCGTGGGGAGGCCCCTAGAGGAGACCCTCCCAACACCAGTATCCTTCTTGCTCTTACCCTGCCTAATGGCAGTGGCTAGAGCATGTTGTTAATACCGCAGCGGAGAGCCGTGGATGTTCGGCTACTCGTAGATTGACTTCATTTGTGCTGTTGGAGAGAAAAATAAAAGCAATTATCTTTCTATCTCCGTAAATCTAGGTTACATCTCTATATTATAGTCAAGGAGCCTAATATATGTCTCAACCATATAATGAAGATTGATATATTAAAAACGAAACATTAGGGCAATTATAGCCGATTAAAACAGTTACTCCCTACTTTATTTCGAAACATAATGATGAGGTTTATTGTTACGGAACATATAAAGCACTGAATAACTTGGTAACCTCCAAGACCTAGTAGATCAGTGTGTACGATCAGGAAGTAAAATTATACAAGTAAAGGTATATGCGAGATCGTAGTGAAGTGGCAGGACAGTCAAGGTAGACGTAGGCGCGAGCGTCTCTTCACAATAGCCGAATATCTATAGTCATTTATATAAATAACACACGAAGTAAATATGATGTTAGTAAAAATATGAAACCTTAGTAAAATAAAATATCATCGTGAGACTGACACTGACCAGAGTGTAGCGACTCGACACAAATAACGAAAATATTCAATAGCAGATAAGGAAAACAGTGTTTCCTCTGTCATTTTAAGTGACCGGTGCTACAGTGGAAGCGGTAGTGTGCTCAGATCGTGGCTACCATGCATTAAAAGGAATGAGCATTGACAAAGCAGGAGGTGAATATGGCTTATCGATTGACATAATCAGGGATGCAGGCGATTTTCTACTAGATAAATTCGTAGTACTTAAAAAAATATGCTTGCAAAACTGTACTGTACCAAGTACTTGGAAAAACGCTAAAATGATACTAATTCACAAGGAAGGAGACAGAGACCTAAGAGATTATCGTCCAAAAGTGTTCACTAATAAGATTAGTACTACGATGGACTCAAACCAGCCAAGAAGGCAAGTAGGATTCCGCAGTGATTATTGAACAACTGACTACAACCATGTTATTAATCACGTGTTTGAAAAATTTGCATGCTTTCATTAATTATGACAAAGCCTTTAACTCAGTGGACACTTAGGAGACAGGGCAAGAGGATATATATATGAAGGTATTAGAAGACATCTATAAGCAGTGTCATTATAAAGCTACATAACGTCAGCGATAAATTTCCAATACAGAAAGAGGTAAGACAAGACAACGCTATTTCTCCTAAACTTTTTACTGCGGTTTTAGAGAAAGTTTTGAAGAACTTGGATTGGAAAGAGGAAGGAATTCAGATAATTGGAAAATATCTAATTTCCTGATAATAACGAGCGAGTTGACAGATGAAATACAGCAGATGATTTAGTAATTGCAGAGAAAGCTAGAAAGAGGGTTTAAAGATGAATTTCGAGAAAACAAAGGTGGAGTTCAATGATCGCATGAAATCAAAATATATGACAAAGTGATAGCATGTCCAAGATTAGATTACATTTACTTAGTACAGAAAATTGGTGTCCAGATAGTAAAAAAATATTTTTTTAAATTTCTCTATGGTATGCCAATCATGATTCTGTCCATTCCTCATTTGGGCACTTTGAATTTTTCGTTCCAGGCTTTCGTAATACTCCAGGTTTTGGGTTCATGTGTTAGAACATGTAGAATGCATTGATTATATACCTTTCTCTTCAGTAATAATGGGAGATTACTTTTCATAACATTGTGTTGTCTACCAAAAGCACTCCATTCCATGCCTATTCTTCTTTTGATTTTTTCAAGATCTGGATATGCACCAATTTTCTGTCCTAGGTAAATGTTTTTTTTCTGGACACATTCTACTATTGTATCATCTATTCAAATACCATGAGCAGATGGTTGTCAAGTTTGTTTTTAAAAGAATTCCTTGTGTTGCACTGCATCATGGAAGGCGATAGTTTATTCCACTAACTACGTTATTAATAAAATAAAATTTAGTGCAGTAAAGTTGAATCCGTCTATATTTTAGTTTCACTTTAACTTCATAAAACTAAGATATAGATAGATTCAACATCACTGCACTGAATTCTATTATGCTAAAGACGTATTTAGGGAGTGGAATAAACTCTCACAGTGCAGTGTAACACAAATAATTAGTTTAAAACAAATTTGACCACTAACTACTCCATCAAGATCTCGGAAAGGGCAATAAAACCTGGAATCCTGCAGGATGCTGGACTACGTGTATTTTTTTTTAACCAAGTTTCTCTAATGGGTTATCTTAAACTTAATTTCTACTCTACGTTAAGGGCAGACCACCTAGTGTGAACCCTAGGGTGTGTGTAGTCTGGATTTCTATGAAATCTATGGTATTCTCTCTCTCTCTCTCTCTCTCTCTCTCTCTCTCTCTCTCTCTCTCTCTCTCTCTCTCTCTCTCTCTCTCTCTCTCTCTTCTCTCTTCTCTCTTCTCTCTCTCTCTCTCTCTCTCTCTCTCTCTCTCTCTCTCTCTCTCTCTCTCTCTCTCTCTCTCTCTCTCTTAATTTAACTAAGGTTATTACATATGTACAGTTTTGAGTGTATCGCTAAATGCTAAAATTACTTACATCTGTAAGTATTTGATATAATACAATAAAAGTAACACAAAAATATAAAAAATAGTACATAAAATAACACAATTGAAAGAGCACACATATGCAAATGTTTTATGGAGGGTGGAAACGGAGTGGGAGTGGGTCACAACCTTCATTTATTGTGTGGACAGTCGCCACACTTCCACATCAGTGGTGAAAATGTTCCAGTACACCACAGCTGCAGCGGAGAAAGAGCGTTGGTGGGTACTGGAGAGGGGCCTTGGCACCTCCAGGAGGGAGTCATTGCTCAGCACCGTCCTCGTGCTATGCTCAGACCTCCTCCAGGCTGTTCCGAGGTCCCTCAGGTGGTCACTTGCTGAATCTGTGCCCTGTGAAGCACAGTCAACGAGGCGACTCTCCATCGGTACTCCAGGCTGTTCCTCACTGCTGGCTCGGCTGCTGCTGCTGCTGCTGCTGCTGCTGCTGCATCTGCTTGCCTCTGCTTGCCTTTGCTTCTCTTTTTTTTCTCTCTCTCTCTCTCTCTCTCTCTCTCTCTCTCTCTCTCTCTCTCTCTCTCTCTCTCTCTCTCTCTCTCTCTCTCTCTCTCTCTCTCTCTCTCTCTCTCTTTGTCCACAAACACCATCATCTTATCACAAGTTAGCTTTTAAATCCATCTCATACCACAATTGCGGTGCCTGCACCCTGTAATTGTTATGATTATCCCTATGCTATACACAGGCGATTTATGATAAATTGACAGATTACTACATAGTATATCACCAGTCTTATTCTTGCTGTAACTGTATTTCTATCCGCTTCAGGTGCTCTAGGACAGTCCTGCATGGGCCGGTGCGGCGTGAGCGACGGAGTAAGTTCCTGCCAGTGTAATTCTGACTGTTCCATGCACGGTAACTGCTGCGATGACTACGAGGCCATCTGTCTGTCGTGCAAAGATCGATGTGGGGAGATTTTCCTGCCTTCCAAGCCTTGCCAGTGCAACAGAGAGTGTGGGTCTCACTCCAACTGTTGCGGTGACTACGAGGCCATCTGCTTCTCATGCAAAGATCGATGTGGAGATCTTTACCTACCCTCCAAGGCTTGCCAGTGCAACAGAGAGTGTGTGTATCACTCCAGCTGTTGTGTTGACTACCAGGCCATCTGCTTTTCGTGCAAAGATCGATGTGGGGATAGTTACCTGCCCTCCAAACCTTGCCATTGCAACAACGAGTGTGGGTCCCACTCCAACTGTTGTGATGACTATGATGAACTGTGTGGTGGTGGTGGACAACGAGAAAAATAACTTAAAACTTCATAATATGTTGCAATGTTTTTAAGTAAGAAAATAGATAAGCATCTTTCATTCAAGATTGAAAATCTGATAAAGTGTTTCTAAACCTCTGATAAAATCTGGAACACTTGACAAGTAGCTGTCCATGCCAGGTACTGAGGTGCGCGAACTCCTATTTCTGGTAACTTGGCCGAATAACTAACTCTTGTTTTGTATTATTGTTAAAAGTTTTTTTTTCTTTTTTATTATTTCGATTAATTGAATAGTAACACGCGCGCACACACACACACACACACACACACACACACACACACTCGTGGTTCAGTGGTTAACGTTACTGATGAACGTAGTCATATATATTTTTTTCATCATGACTGGGTCTGTTAGTGAGACTTGTCTCAGTAATGTTGTGTATGATATCAGTAATTGTAATATTTGCTATAGACATATGAATTTGAATTTAAACTTGAAAAAACAAGCACAAAAACAAACACAAACACAATGCTTGATCATATAACGCCAAGTAATGTTGACAATAGTACAGATTAATGTAATATTAATCTTGCCTTCAGTAAGTTAGGAGTGGATGATGTAAGGTACAACCGAGATGTATTACAGGAGAGAAACTCTTATGATAGAAAACTGGTGAATGTATGTATAAATAATCAAGAAGGTATTTTTAATGTAGACTAAATGAAGATACTGGGCTTGGTAGTGTAACTACTACTTGTGATAAATTAGTTGATTATGTTATTCATTCTTCATTCTTTTTGAAGTTGGTAAATTGAAACTGCCATCAAAAGAAGCAAATATAAATAATTGTGAACACAAAACATTTAACTTTAACTGTCAAGTAAAATGGAAAACAAGTAAGGAAATTATTAATGATCAAATGTTGATTGATGTGTACTATAAGCTAGCAGATAAGATTGACACTTTGTCTGTAAATTAGATTAATATGAAATTAAAGCAAATATTGTTTTAACCAGATGTAAAGGCTTTCCTCCCAACTAAGCATACAATGTTAAGTAACGTAATAACGCTACTTTAATTGGATGATAAGCAGTGATGGCAGAGTAAAAGAGAATATTACAAATCTAGACATGAATATAATATGTGACTGATAAGTACTGATAAAGATAAGGACATGATAGAAGAAAAAAAAAGTACAAAATTGAACTGAAAATTGTGAAGCCTGGAAGACTCTAAACAGCTACATAAGATCTAAAAAAAAAAATTGGAGCAAAATGTTACTAAAAACAATACGGTACAAAATAGGAGTGGTTGAACTATCTAAAATCATAAACAAGAAAAGAAGACTAATGACATTCGCAAGTACATGAAAATGATTGAGAAAACTCTAATGACTTTTCAATATGTCATAAAACCCCCTTTTGCTAACACTCATCCGCTGTCTGTAACCTTCCTCCTCCCCGAGACAACTCCTCTAACTGCTGTAGCACTTTTTCATCGCCTGTTATTGCAAGGTTTTCGTGTTCCTATACTCATTATATTTGGTCACGGAGTTATGAAACACTGTGTAAATTTTCTACAATTTAATTAAAAAATTAGCATAACTTCTTCACTTGATTGACTCAATTGGTTTCACCAGTTGGTCATCATTTCTTCTACTTTTAACATAGTTACATCAGTTACATCATCAATTACATCAGGCACATTTTTACTTAATTTCCCATGGAGCAAATAACTTCCTTTCACACAATCAGTTCCGTGGAGTGAAATACATATTTAGAACACAATAATACATTTCCTACATATAATAATATTCTTAACTTAACATCCTAAGCTGCTGCTGCTAAGACTGCATTTCAGAGAGAGTTTCTACTCACCAAACTTCTCAAGGCCTCCATCTGAGCTGAGCTGCTCCTTCCCAAGGTTTGGAAGTAACAAGTTGAAGTGACTTTTGGAGGCCGACACATCGATATAGATTCACTCCAACTAACAGATTCCAAGTCTTCAATATCTAAAAGGGGAATGAATACCTTAAAGAGCATGTCAATTTGTTTACTGTCTCTGGGAATTTCTTTAAAGGGTTTTCCCAGGCCATCTGAAGGGATTAAACTTCACAAAACACACCGGCAAGTTTTAGCTATCTTTAGCGACAGAGCTTCGCTTAATAGGTATTCTAATTATCATATTGACCGTGAGTCAAACTCGGCTTCTGAACACCTGGTGTTTGTGGGAAGCAGGTCACCTCGTGCTGCCACCTTAACACGTAGTCATTTCCACCTTAACATCTGATCATTTCATCTTACATATGTGGTCATTCCACCTTACATATATGGTCACGACATACCTCCCCCCCCCTCCCTCCAAGTGCACGTCTCGGGATACCATACTAATGATGTTGACACGTTGACGTCGAAGCTTTAGGATCCGTCATCAATTCATGAAATTCCTGGGTGGCGTCCGGTTGTTTGGATAACAGACAAGCAAACAACCAAATATGCACCCATTTGAGTCCAAAAGAGCCCGAAGAGCAAGGTGACCATCACCGTGATACTCATTCGTAACCATCCCGGAAGTCCTGCATCGGTAGTCTGCTGTTTCAGTAATGGCTGCAACTGGTCAATGTAGGTGTTGAGAGGTAATGGCTACAATCTAGTACTGCTGGGTAGGGTGATATTAGTGACATTCATGAAAAATCCATGTTCCCATGTGGTGCAGGGGAGAGGCAACGAGAAGGGTGTTGCATGGGTCATCAAAATGGAGTCTGCCGTAACCGTTTTATTTGTTCAGGAAGGTTTCGACCTAGAAAAACATACAGCAATCAACAAATGTTACATGGCACTGAATGGCAGATAATCAAATTTAGACAAGCTAAAGAGCTTTAACACATAATTTTATAAACGCAACACTGTAGCAGTGAAGTGGATAAACACTTACAATATTACCCCAACCACGATGATCCACACAGTTGCACCCTGAGTATAGGGTCAGTGCGACGCCCGGTAATCCAACACACAGAGAGAAAAGCTGCAGCACCTGCGCCGGGACCACCGCCTGCCTGGGACTCGCAGGAGGCGGTCGCCGCGGTAGCCAGGTAACCATAATACCCATAATGCATCTAATGCGTGACTACCAAACAAGCGCATACAACTAGTGAACTTATTAGAATTGATACAAACAAGCAATACAACTCTATAAATTAATAGATAAACCACATACTTTAGAACCTATATCATAGTAAATGATACAAAGGGTAGGGGTTGATTTTTAAAGGTTCCTTTGTTACATATGTTTGGATAACCGTGAGAATGTATCGCTATGGATACTATAACCATGTCCAACTTCTAATACGCCAGTGCCATTTAACATATGCCTGGATTTTGGAATAGTTTGGTTTAAACAATTCAAACTAATGTCAATTAAATTACTAGTTGCATAAATCCATCCTTGAATATTCCTAATGAATATAGGTGGGAAATCTTTAACAATTTGTGTTTTACAAAGTTTAGATATAGAATTTTTCTCAAAAAACAATGCCAATTCATAACATTCTGTATTTCTATTATAAATAGGTCAAAGAGGTGGACATATTAATAAATCATCATATGTCCTACATACATTAAAATCATCCACTAAAAAATTATGAGTCCTAGACTCACTAATAACCAAATAATGCTTTGATGTAGTATGCAACATGAAAGCATTAGTATGTGGAATAGGATATGGTAAGGAAGCCATTCTTAAGACATCAAAATTGTCTGTGGGATCACCTCTGAGGGGAATAAGCAAGAACTCAGTCTATCTAATGCAGTCTTATGTACAATACAGATAGTAGCCCTATGAAGACCTGAAAATTCTGGTTTAGGAGGGAACAACAATCCAAGAGTTTTGATTGAAATATCATCCAATAGTTTTAACAACATAGTGTTAGTAACAATGTGAGGTGAAACATGTGTTTCCATCATGGTTTATAATCCAATTCTTAAATTGAATCGCAGAGATAACACTTAGAGCTAATTGTACATGTAGAAGAGTTTCTAACATCATTAAACCTTGATCTGTTTCGGTTATTTTTGTGTTCATAATATCAAACAAATTTGTTATTCTCGTAGCCGTTTCAAGTTTATCTAGTGCATGATGTACATTTGTTAAATCACCTAAGGTAACATTCAGAATATTAGAATTAACAATGAGGATTTTTCGTTCCTGTTCCGTAAATGAATCAAGAGATTGCAAACGATTATGAATGAATTCGATTTGGTCTTGTGTTGCTGTGCCAAAAAGAATACTTGCAATTGATCCTACAATATTTAAAGCACCTTTCGTATGTTTATTTTTTCCGGACTCATTTAAGTTATAACCCAATATGTGAATTAGAAAATCATTCATTTCATAATGCAATTGTTGAAATTTTGTATCAAACTCAAAAACATGCCGCATGAAATTTTTTTTTTCCCCATCAAGATTATGAATGATATTGGCTGTAAGGTTTTCAGCCCTTTTAACAGTTATGTCGTCAATCCTTATTTTAAAAGGGATAATGTAATTATTTCCGGTCTGGATTAACTTGAGCTCAGGTGTGAAGCTCATGCCTGGCCGAGCAGTTGAGTCTTGTGGGGCACTCATGGACAATATGGCTCCAAGACAGAGGTAGAAAATCTGGAAAAATAATATATTAATAATATACATTTTTATGTATATTCTACAGTTTTATACATAATTCGTAGTAGGTCAGGAACAATTGAAGTTGATCGCAGGCTATATCTATGTTGGGCATGATGTTCTATATTTTGATTCTCTTCTATTGAACTTTCCATTGAGCTAGAATCATCATCTGTATTTTCAGAAAAAAATGGAGATGGATCTACTGGTTGAAGGCTTATTTTTGTCTCTCCTGTTTAATCATTGTCATGTACTGGATAGGCTCTCTTCACATTAGGATTTAAATGTGGTGTAATATTATCTTCATGCATTACACGTATTCTATCTGTATGCAATGTCTTTATATCTAATATTTCTTACTTTTACCACTACATCACTCACTTTATCTATCACTCTAAATCAGGGGTCGGCAACCTCCGGCCCGCGGGCCAGATCCAGCCTGCAGAGTCCGAACTCATGGCCCGTCACCCTGCTTGATATTTATATAACAATCCTACCCGCAACAGCATAGCCAGCTAAATGAGTAAGTCGGTGCCTCTCGACGTGATCGCGGCGGGTAGTGCGGGGAAAATTTGCATGACTGAAATCTTTACCACAGAAGCACCAGGGAGAATTGCCAGGGAGAAAATGACTACATGACACGTGAAGCAGCCTTAACCACCGCCAGTTCCAGGCACTTACGGACGAAGTCAACGCACGCTATGGTGACCTGCTGTACTTCTGTGAGGTCCGCTGGTTGAATCATGGAGCCATGCTGTCCCACGTGTGCGACCTGCAGCAGGAGATCGCCACCTTCCTCCGTCAAAAGAACCTCCCCGGTGCTGATAATTTTTCCAACCTGCAATGGCTTGCTCGTCTGGCCCTGCTCACAGATATCACTACGCACCTAAATGACCTCAATGTGAAGCTGCAAGGCAAAAACATTCTAGTTACAGACATGTATTCGCACATCACCGCCTTCAAGGTAAAGCTGCGCTTGTGGGAGGTTCAACTGGCTGCTTTTTTTCTATATCACAAACTGTTGGTGCCAGTAGGCTTTATGGAGGCAAAGTTGGACTCGCCTCCTTCCTGTTATTTGGCGTAATTTTAGATTTTTTATAATGACATCTCGAATGTTTACATTCTCTCTTGAATATGTTGAGAACGAGAGAGGCTTATTGCTGCTACAGCCTCAAATGCATATAAACATTGTAGGTCCCGCGTGAGGACAGTATGGCAGCAATTTGGGTAGTATTTGGCCACTCGGCGGTGATACCAAAGAATGAAAAGTGGCCAGCAGATATCGGGGGATCGAACCCAGGATCGTATTCCGGCTTGTGCACCTGATGACGTGGACCTGAACACTTGTGTTGGTGTTGTCATTCCTTTGTAGGGCGACTTTACCTCCCGTTTCACAGGTGTCAGGCCACTGGCTCCGGGCTTCAAACTGTTCACCTCCACCTTTGACTTCCCTGTGGACGAAGCCCCTGCCCCCCTGCAGATGGAGTTGATGGAGCTTCAGTGTAATGACAAACTAGAGGCAAAGCATGACCTCGTCCTCCCTTCTAACAAATTTCCAAATTTCATTGAGCATGTAAAACACATCGTTGCCATGTTTGGCAGCACCTACTGTTGTGAACAATTCTTTTCAAAAAATTAAATATACGAAGACTCGCATTCGCTCCCAGCTAAGTGACCGTCACCTCAATGACATTCTGCTCTTGTCTACCTCATCAATCGATCCAGACATTGAATCACTTCTCCATGGCAAACAGCACCAAATTTCCCACTAATTTGCATGTCTCCTGATAAAACTTTTCTGCAGTCACTGATTTGCATGTTTTTCAATAAATTTCTAGTAATTAGTCACTGGTTTGCCTGCTTTTCTACAACTTTTTTGTATATTGTCACAAACTATTTTCTGCAATCACTGATTTGCATGTATATCAATAAATTTCTTGTAATCTAGTCGCTGGTTTATTTGCTTTTCTATTGAAAAGAAATGGGCTGAGACAGCTGCCCTGCGGGGAACCCAAGGTGTGAGGTTGCTGGGTGGAGAGGTGGCCCTGAAATCTCACGCAGGCACTGCGCCCTGTCAGGAACTCTTCCAGCCACTGCAGGAGGCGGCCCCTGACTCTTTTCCCCGCTAAGGCCTCGAGTATAGCAGATGCGTTTGCCACTTCAAAGGCCTTCTCCAGGTCTAGAAAGACAACTAGACTCGAACGTGATCGGAGAGCCCCCAGGGAGGGTCATGAGGCAGGTGGTAGTGTCCCAGCGCGATTGGAAAGCGAAGAGGTGTGGGTGGAGTTCGCCAACTTGCACTTGAGCCGATCGAGCACCAGATTCAGATTCAGATATGTATTCCATTATACAATGGTTATTCTTACAGCTTTGATACACAGTTTGTAGAATTTGTATGTGACTTTATATCCAAGTTAATATCGATAGTTACAACATTTCACACCCAATATTGTACGATATAATAGGTGCTCGTCATTAATTATTTAGAATTAGTCAATATAAAAGTTAAAAGACGATAAAGTTATAAAACGAACTTTAAATCCTAACAATTAATAAAAGAAAAAATACAGTAAAACACTAAAAATAGATAAAAGATAGAATTGTGATACTAAAATACTTGTGATAAAATATAGACATCCATGTAAATAAAACTATACATTAAATTGTTCATTAATAAAATAAGTACGCAGAAGTTTTTTTAATGACCGTATTGTTTGTGCATTCCTTATAGAGGAAGGAAGGCTATTCCACAGTTTTGGTCCTGCCACCAATAAAGACCTTGCACCGGTATAGGTGTTGGTCTTTGGTACATACAGGTTGTGCTGCTGTCTAGTGGGGACAAGACAGACATCACTCACTTTCGGCATGACAAACAAATGGTTAGGAACATTACCGTTTATGATATTATATGTCATGATGCCTACCTCATACTTGTGTTTTTGGTGCACTCTCAGCCACCCAAGTTCTTGCAGGAAAGGTGTGGCGTGGTCGTGTTTGGCGCCGCCGCCTATTGCGACCTTTGCGGCAAAATTTTGAAGTTTTTGTATTTGCTTGGTATGAGTGATGTTTGTTGTGCCCCATATTTTTATGCCGTAATTAATTAGACTTAATACTAGAGTTTGCATGACAGTCATCCTTGCCCTTATGTTAAAATGATCTTTAATCCTGTTGATATATAATATAGTGCTAAAAAGTTTTCTACTTAAGTTATTCACATGAGTATCAAAGGTCATGTGGGAATCAAAGTATATTCCTAAGTTTTTAAGGGAGGTGCTGGGAAATATATTTGTGCCGTCAACCTGTAAGCACGTATTGGGTGGAATCTGCGATATGTGACCTTTGGTGCCGACAAACATACACTGTGTCTTCTTAGTGTTTATTAGCAATCCATTTAAGTGGAAATACCTCTTTGTTTGAGCTAAAGTCTCCTCTCCCCTGTGAATGAGATCCTGAATATTGTTTGTGTTTCCTCTGTGAATGAGCTGTGTCGTCTGCGTATTGTATGACGAGGCAGTTGGGAATGTGTCGCGAAAGATCGTTAACGAATATTGAAAACAATATTGGGCCGAGCACTGATCCTTGAGGAACTCCATAGGCAACATCAAGTTTCTTGGAGACGTGTTTACCTATCCTAACTGACTGTGTTCTGTTATGAAGATAACTTTGGAACCAAAAGGAGTCGATTCTTAACATATCCATCTTGTTCATTAAAATTTCGTGATTTACGCTGAACGCTTTCGATAGGTCACACAGAGTTAGTAAGGAAATGTTTTTGTTGTCCATAGTCTCAAAAAGTGTATTGGTCAATGTGAGCAGTGCACTTTCTGTAGACAGCTGAGGTCTAAAACCGTGTTGTGTCGTGCTGAGGAGATGATTGCTCTCAAGGTGTGACGTGAGTTGAGCGGCAATAGTTTTCTCGAGAACCTTTGAAATGATTGAAAGAAGAGATATGGGACGATAGTCTTTAGGTTCCATAACATCACCGGTTTTGAAACTATTGCATGTTTCCAGGATTCTGGGAATATTCCTGTTACAATGGACGTATTTATGACACATGTGTGGTACGCGATCAATACTGGCAAGGAATCTTTTAGAAATCGCAGTGGGATATTGTCTGAACCGCAAGAGGAACTATTTTTTAAAGCTTTTGAGAATTAATATGATAGTGTCACTGTCAGTTAGTTTAGGTCGGAACATGTTACAAGGTGGATTGATGTTATTGTTGTTGCTGGGTAATGACACGTTCTCGTTTTCTACATTATTATTACCATTCGCTCCAAGATCTTGGCAGACCAGCTAAGCAGGGAGATGGGTCGCATGGTCCCCGGGTATTTAGACTTGGGGATTGGGGTGATAGTGGCAACCTTCCATGGTGTTGGCGGTGATCTGACCTCTAGTGACATATTGAAGATGGTCAGAAGCTCAGCCTTGCCCGTGGCCCCAAGGTGAGAGAACATGGAATATGTCACTTTGTCCGTGCCTGGTGCCGTGTCTGGCCTGTGCAAGAGGGCAGCGTCCAGTTCCCTCATGGCAAAAGGAGCGTCCGTAGCTGTCTCCTCAGAATAGGCATCGGCGACAATGGCAGCCTGAACACTTGTCAGGTCAGACTGTCTCCTCCGGGTGACAGCGGGAAGA
>JAPQNM010000005.1:81881-89381 GCA_029783475.1 Metacarcinus magister
TGTGTGTGTGTGTGTGTGTGTGTGTCTCGGAATGACATGGAGTAGGTCACGTGTGCAGTACAAAGCCCGTTTACAGACAGTCATAGCAAGATAACCAGCACGAACACATCCATTTTTCACCTCGAGACACTTGGTGGCAGTAGTAAGTTCCGTACTTCTCTCTAGGCAAGTGTCGGTAATAATAATAATAATAATAATAATAATAATAATGATAGTAATAATGATAATGTTAGTAAGTTTTGGTAGGTCATTCGCACCTCTAAAAGCCGGAAATGCTCTACGAATAATGTGACAGCTTTCATTTTTTTTTTTATATATATGTACATAAAAAGTGATAGGGCGCGCATGAAATTGTACAGTATATGAGAAACGATTTTTTTTTTTGTGTGTGTGTGTGTGCGTGTATACATGTATGATTCTTTCTATCTATAACATCAAAACCCACTAGGTACAGTACAGTACTACATAATCTTGGTTCTGTCTTGTTCTTGATATATGTTAATGACATAGATGATGGGATCACTTGCAAAATATCGAAATTCGCTGACGATACGAAAATTCTCAGCAAAGTAACTACGACAATTGACAGAGAAGTCTTACAATCAGACCTAGATCGACTAACGTCTTGGGCCAATAAATGGCAAATGAAATTTAACGTTGAAAAATGCAAGGTGCTACACATCGGAAGAAATAATGATCACGTTCAGTACTCAATGAATGGTAAATCACTTTCTACAGTAAACAAAGAAAAAGATCTGGGAATCACAATATCAAACGATTTAAAGCCCAGTCAACATTGTTCAGAGGTAGTTAAAACTGCTAACAGATTGGTCGGCTTTATTGGGCGTACTTTCGAAAATAAATCAGAAAAAGTCATATTAAAACTGCATAATTCACTAGTACGACCCCATCTTGAGTATTGCGTACAGTTTTGGTCCCCATATTACAGAAAGGACATTGACAAACTGGAAAGAGTCCAGCGAAGAATAACAAAAATGATTCCAAGGCTGAAAAATAAACCTTATGAAGAAAGACTTAAAGAACTAAACTTATTCAGCCTAGAAAAACGAAGGATGCGAGGGGATTTAATTGAAATGTTCAAGATAATCAAAGGATTCGATAATATCAATGCAGAAGATTACATTACTTTTGATCGATCAAATATAACAAGAAGACGTCATTCTTCTAAGATTACTGGTAAAAGATTCACATCAAACGAAGCCAAGCACTTCTTTTTCAATCGGATCGTTAACGTTTGGAACTCCCTACCCGCCAATGTCGTCGACAGTAAAACAATTACTACGTTCAAAAATAGACGACAAATATTTAGAAGCCAATCCACAACTAAAATACTATCCGTTAACGTAGCAAACTTTGAGTATGTTCATCCTGATGTACCTAACTTACGAAATGTCGATTCAAAAGACGTCGCTAGTGGCCTGACATCGCTTGCCAGGAAGTAGTGGTAGCAGTAGTGGTAGTGATAGTCTGGTCTTGGTTGGCCTTCCTTTCCCTGCCAGCCATGGCTGGGGAGAGAAGCCTTCACCCTTACTATCCTGTATCCTTCACTCTAGAGTAGATAGTATACTCACAAACAGCCTCGTAAGGGCCAGCAGGCCTGTTGTTGTTTGTTCTTCCTATGTGTTCATATGTGTTCCTATAATAGAACAGCGACACCAAGTAATCTAAATAATATCTCATCACATATTCCGTTTATTATTATTTTTTGTTCTCCATTCTTTAAACCTTCCATAACAACTGCGAAATACCGAAGTTACTTTATGAAAACGTATGAAGAGGCGGAAGGGGGGACTAAATCAGAGGTGAGGCTTTAGGCGGTGCAGAGGGAGAAAGGTGGAGGAGCGGAAGGCAGCGAGCCAGTTGGTGGAAACGAGTAAGCTAGGATGGGCTGGGAGGCGGAGAGGCGGGGAGCAGTGTTGGGTGGAGAGTTAGATTAAGTGAGTAAGGCTGGGCTGAAAGTTCGACTAGTGGTGGGCTTGGGAATAAGGATGTGTGGAGAGCCTAACTGGGTGAGGGAAGAGGGAAGAGGGAAGGCACTGGGAGTAAGGGAGTGTGGGGAGGAAGGAAAAGGAGTCGGGCTGGCTAACACGGAAGGCGGAGGAGGGAGAAGGAGGAGGAACCGTTGAAGAAGGAAATCAGATTGAGAATAGACTATATACGATTAAAGAGGAACGATGGGAGGTTATTAAAAGGTACATTATAAGTAGAGGCTGCGAGCGGGTGGACAGTCATCGCAGAGACAGACACACAGGCGGGTGGAGATAGATAGACAGTAAAAAACAGGCATTTTCCGCGGCTCTATTCCCGTCCGCCACCAGTCACTTAAAGGTGGTGGTGGGTGGCGAGGGCGCCCCGGGATCTTTCCATTAACGGTGACTGCGTGGAGGCATCATTTCTTGCTTGCAGCGTCCCACTTCTCAACGCCTCGCTGCTAGGTCTGCCGGGAGTGTGAGCTTTGCATTTAGAAGTGTCATCCGGACGTCTGATCGAACCTCTCTGTATATGTACATACGCGGAGGAGGAGGAGGAAGAGGAGGAGGAAGAGGAGGAGGAGGAGGAGGAGGAGGAGGAGGAGGAGATGGAGAAAGAACAAAAACACCAAGGAGAGAAAGAGCAAATGTTAAATGGTGTATTATAGCTTGGATGAGTTATTTAATCTTTGATATCCTCGTTGGGTATAAGTCAATTTGAAACTTCTTTTTTGCGTCAACATTCCTGGAATTTGAAAGGTTACATGTCATTTGATACTCAGACGATAGGTACTGAAGACATTTCACACTCAAGATATTTCTGCACCAGTCTTTTTGGTAGGTACTAAGACCATTTCTGACTCAAACCGTTTGTGACTCAAACCATTTATGACTTATTATTTTCAAAATAATTAAAATAAATATTAAGTAAATAGACATGCTAGGTGACCATGACCCCCAAAACCACTCACCCAGCATACTGCTCGCTTCAGTCTGGGTAATTGCTGCAAAACACATTGCCCTGTCGTCCGAAGACAATCTGAGCCATTGAGTGAAGGATACTGCCTGATGAGTCTTGTACCTCAGATTGAACAAACATACAACAGCTTGTTTAAAATAAGTCATCACCTAAGCCATTACTTTAAGTTTTAAGTATACTGGTGTTACTAAACCATCATAATGTCTTCTAGGATTCAGATCAACATTATAGTTTCTAACGAATAAAAAGATTGGTGGTGAAATATATATTGTATGTGTGAAGTGGCAAGCTGTCCCGTCTGCTACCCCTCCTCTCCCTTCCTCTCTTCCCTCCTCTCCCCTCCTCCTCCCCTCCTCCACGCAATTACCAAGTGGGTTTTGGGGGGGGGAGGGAGTCAGCTACTTCACTCACTCACTCATTCGCTCATTACGTGTTGTTCAGACGTTCGAAGCACCAGGCAGCCGTCTCGTACCAACCTTTCATCCTTCCTCTGCCTTACTTCACGAGTCAGTAGTAATAGGATTTGCCGTTTTGGCGTATTAATAATGATCAACTCTGGTTATATTTGGTGAGGTAAGGAAAAGGTGATCGCTCTCTAGCATATCCGGTTCAGGATAGCAAACATGACTGACATTGTTGCTATATAACTAATAAAACTAATAATTATTAAAATATCGTAAAGCAAGGAATTATTACATAACCTGTTGTACTACATGCATTCATAACGGCGCGGCGTTAAAAAAAAAATTAATAAAAGCTAGATTACATTATTAATTTCAAGGAATAACATCATCTAACATTTACTATCTGTCAAGACCTAGTTTTACACCCTTGCCTAGCTAGCCTTGAGGTTTCTACAGAAGCCAGCGGGGCATCAGGGAGGTACAAACCGGTGTGGTTATACCACACCATCTGAACACTGCAAATCACAGCCACACCTCACCTCACCTCACCTCGCCCATCCATCGCGCGTTCATGTATATTTTGTAGTGTTAAAACCGTGTGTTAAGAAGAGGATTACCGCCTGTTACCTGTTACCAATTACCTGTTACCAGCGCTGCTATGTAAGTGCTAATACGTAGTCACAATGTTAGTTATCTATACCTGTCTTCCTTCCTTCCTTCCTCCTTCTATCAACTTTATGAATGTAAACTAGATGCTAAGTAATCTATATTAGACAAGCGTGATGGAAGGGGTAAGGAGAGGGTAACAGTTTGGTAATAAATAGACATGCTGGGTGACCATGACCCTAAAAACCACTCACCCAGCATACCCAAACTGCTCGTTTCAGTTTGGGTAGTTGCTGCAAAACACATTGCCTTGTAGTCCAAAGACAATGTGAGCCATCAAGTGAAGGATACTGCCTGATGAGTCTTGTACCTCAGATTTTGTCTTATTGCTGGAATAGGAGCTGCGAAGTAGAGTAGCTTGTTTAGGACCTTCTCATCCCCATCTAAAAGGGCTATTTTCAGTTCTGCCACAGACAGATCTTGGGCACACCGCTTGGCAAACACATTTCCTGTGTTTAAAGCTGCATGCCTACGCAGCATATTTGTGCACACAAATGTGAATGAATGGTGGGTCACAAAACCATGTGCACAGTCCAATCTCATCAGATGGTGAAAAGTAGTCTGCCAAAGTCGAGTTAGCTCGCAGTCGCGGTTTGGTGTAGTCTCCTTTTCCATCGGGAAAAAGATCCGGAAATGCCTTGCTGAAGTAATCTGTTGTGAACTGGGAAATTGGCCGTTGATCTCTAGTAGGCCATTCAACATTTGCTTGTTGGTTTTCTGCCTGAAGAGCAGCCCTGAGCAAAGTCAATAGATTTTCTTGTGGTATAGGCAAGTCAACCGTAGATGATGGTTCCCTGACCGACTCTTCGTTTACAGCAGAAGCTTCCTCTTGTGGTATGTTGTGTGCAGAGTAGTCAATTTGGGGGACGGATTGTACAATTCCATTCTCTGGGTACATTGATGTGTTATGTTTGGATATCTGAATGTGCCGATAATCTTCGTTGTTTTCCTTGAGAAATTGGAGTGCAACAATCAATTTGTCTCTTCTCACCAAAAAAGATCTATCTGTGATAATCTCATTGGGGCTTTTTAGCACAATTACTGGCAACTCCTCGGGTATGCGGGGCAATACATGAGCATAGCCAGAGATGTCCTGTTGGTAGATGATGGTATGACTTCTCGACGCCTGCGATGTACTCATCTTATAAATGGCGATGATGGGGCAAATCAGTGATATCACTGACCTTTCAACCGGTGTGAGGTAGAAAGGGAGGTAGGAGGTAGAAAGGGAGGTAGAAGTTAGAAGGTAGCAAGGGAGGTAGGACGTAGGAGGGAGGTAAGAGGTAGAAAAGGAGGTAGGAAGTAGAAAGGGAGGTAGGAGGTAGAAAGGAAGGTAGAAGGTAGGAGGTAGAAAGGGAGGTAGAAAGTAGGAGGGAGGTAGGAGGTAGAAAAGGAGGTAGAAAGGGAGGTAGGTAGGAGGTAAAAAGAGAGGTAGAAGGTAGGAGATAGGAGGTAGGAGGTAGAAAGGGAGGTAGGAGGTAGAAAGAGAGGTTGGAGGTAGGAAGTAGAAAGGGAGGTAGGAAGTGGAAAGGGAGGTAAAAGGTAGAAAGAGAGGTAGGAGGTAGGAGGTAGGTAGGAGGTAGAAAGGGAGGTAGGAGGTAGGTCACTGTGTCTCCTGTGGAAGGTAAGTATGAATATGTGCGACCAGTATTAAGCGAGGTATAGGTTTTTCACAAATAACTTTAAAATTTACATAATAACGATATGTTTTTAATATATAATAACATTCTAAGGCCTACGACCCCTGAAAGTTTCATTCCGATCCCTCCAGTGTTCTAGAAGGAGATAGAAGATAGGCAGACAGACAGACAGACAGACAGACACACACACATACACACATACAGACACATATATAAATTTTGGTCGTTTCGAAACTTCCAAACTGGTTACTTCGCTCGCAGTTTGAAATAAAAAACATATTGGTACCAATAAACAAAGAAAATAAGAATCTATGAAAAATAACCGAAAATACGCGTACAAAATTATTAGCTTATAAGATATTTTTCTTGATTTCTTTGTTTATTAATGTTTTCTATGATTTCTAAAATTATTATAACTGCTTTCTGATTTTTCAAATATGTTTTTATAATGTTTTGTTTCTTATTAATGAAAATAAACTGAAAAATGAGAAATTATTTTGACGTAATATTTTCATTTTACATTCAAGGTTCGAAGCGCTGAGATCCATGTATGTTTTCGAATCATATTTTTTGGTATCTTGTTCCTGCCTAAAGAATATTACTTTGTCAACATAGAGAGAGAGAGAGAGAGAGAGAGAGAGAGAGAGAGAGAGAGAGAGAGAGAGAGAGAGAGGAGAGAGAGAGAGAGAGAGAGAGAGAGAGAGAGAGAGAGAGAGAGAGAGAGAGGAGGGAGGGAGAGGGAGAGGGAGAGAGAGAGAGAGAGAGAGAGAGAGAGAGAGAGAGAGAGAGAGAGAGAGAGAGAGAGAGAGAGAGAGAGAGAGAGAGAGAGAGAGAGAGAGAGAGAGAGAGAGAGAGAGAGAGAGAGAGAGAGAGAGAGAGAGTGAGTGAGTGAGTGAGTGAGTGAGAGAGAGAGAGAGAGAGAGAGAGAGAGAGAGAGAGAGAGAGAGAGAGAGAGAGAGAGAGAGAGAGAGAGAGAGAGAGAGAGAGAGAGTGCGAGCGAGCGAGCAAGCGAGCGAGAGCGAGAGCGAGAGCAAGAGCGAGAGAGAGAGAGAGAGAGAGAGAGAGAGAGAGAGAGAGAGAGAGAGAGAGAGAGAGAGAGAGAGAGAGAGAGAGAGTTAATTAATTCATATCGTAGTGAAAAATGTAGACATCTAAGAGACAAAGGCAAGGGACGTATTGCCGGCTGAGAGTATAAACACAATAGAAATAAGATCAAACTTTATATTTAAGTCCCGTTGCCTCTCTCTCTCTCTCTCTCTCTCTCTCTCTCTCTCTCTCTCTCTCTCTCTCTCTCTCTCTCTCTCTCTCTCTCTCTCTCTCTCTCTCTCTCTCTCTCTCTCTCTCTCTCTCTCTCTCTCTCTCTCTCTCTCTCTCTCTCTCTCTTTTCCCTTTTTCCTCTTCCTCGCGTGATCCGCAATATCATAGTGAATGACACACACACACACACACACACACACACACACACACACACACTCTCTCTCTCTCTCTCTCTCTCTCTCTCTCTCTCTCTCTCTCTCTCTCTCTCTCTCTCTCTCTCTCTCTCTCTCTATCTCTCTCTCTCTCAAATACCCTTTCATGCGCTTGGATTCCTCTCTTCTTCTACACTATTAAGAGTTCTGTGATTAATGGCGAGTGAACGAGGAGGAGGAGGAGGAGGAGGAGGAGGAGGAAAAAAGACGAAGAAGAAAAAGAAGAAAAAGAAAAAGAAGAAAAAGAAAAAGAAGAGGAAGAGGAAGAGGAGGAGGAGGAGGAGGAAGAAGATGAGGAGGAGGACAAGAAGAAGGAGGAGGAGGAGGAGGAGGAGGAGGAGGAGGAGGAGG
>JAPQNM010000005.1:94381-101881 GCA_029783475.1 Metacarcinus magister
TCGCACACACCGCTACTAGCCCCATGCTCCCCCACGAGCCTTGTTGTTGTCAAGTTTTGCACTCGACCCTTCCTCCATCTCATGCTTCCACCCCTCCAGAATCCTCCGCCTCAACTACACGAGCGGTCGCAAGTCACGAGGGAATAACCAAGAAATGTACACCTCCTTGTGTGGTGCTCCTTAGGCTGTGTTTTGAGTTCTCGGCCTAGGTTTCGCTCTCATTGCCACCGCCTCCTCCCTCCCACACATAACATCAGCACTGCGCCAGTGCCTGCGTCAGCTTCAGTCTCGTAAATACAGGAGGGTGATGGAAATAAATACAATTACAAAAGATATGAGAGGGGTGAGCACGGTGGTGAATGGAGAGGATATGGACATACATTTCGTATTGTTTTCGTTCTCAGTCTTTTTTCCTTCCCCTTCCCCCTTTGGTTTGGTTTATTCTCCCCCTAGCATCCCCCCCCCCACACACACAAACACACACATCCACACACACACACACACACACACACACACACACACATACACATACACACACACACACACACTACGATTACTGATGGTGCCTCGTGATGTATAGAAATGCTTGAATATACGTATGTATTTATGTATGCATGTATGTATGTATGTCTGCATGTTTGTATGCATGTATGTATGTCTGCATGTTTGTATATGTAATATTTTTGTATGTACTTTTAATCCCTAAAATACTTGACCACTCCCTAATGTGATCCAGAACATTTTTCTAGTGACCTGTCTTTTTCGGTTCTTATTGTTTATTTCTACCACTTTCTATACAAGAATTTTGTTTCAACTCCACTCCACACACCCTCTTCTTCATCACCCTCTTCATCACCCACTCCCATACAAACCATTCACTCCATTACATCTTTTTCAATCTAATTTACTTACACCATAGTTTTTCTTCCCAGTACTCTCCCTCCTATATACTCTTACCGCGTCTGATCCAACACCACCACCACCACCACCACCTCTTCTTCTTCCTCTTGGTCGTCGTGGTCGTGGTTAGGTTAAGTTAGGTTAGGTTAGGTTAGTCATAACCACCACCACCACCACCACCTCTTCTTCTTCTTGGTCTTGGTCTTGGTCGTCATCGTTGTTGCCGTCGTCGTTTGCGTCCCGTCCGCTTTCCGTCCACTTATCCATCAAGCTTCCCGGAGTTGTTTTCTCGGCGTCGTTCATGTATTATTCAGTACGGTGTGGGAGGGCGTGTTGGGCCACTGGGTTGACAAGTTGCTGCTGACGGCTCTATGTTTACTGGTGGTCCCCCTCCCTCCCTGCAAGACTCCCTTCCTCTATCCTTCCCTCCCTCCCTGCAAGCCTCCCTATCTCCCTCCCTCCATCCGTTCCAATGTTCGTCCGTCTTTCCATTCGCTAATTTCCTGCTGCTCTCTTCCCCGTCTTGTGTTTATTCTGATAAACACACACACACACACACACACACACACACACGCGCGCGCGCACACACACACACGACTCACTCCCTATACACACACACACACACACACATCCGCGCTCGCGCGGGCGTACACTTGTTATTATCTATGTGGGAGGCGAAAGGTGTGAGAGAGAGAGAGAGAGAGAGAGAGAGAGAGAGAGAGAGAGAGAGAGAGAGAGAGAGAGAGAGAGAGAGAGAGAGAGAGAGAGAGAGAGAGAGAGAGAGAGAGAGAGCAGTGTAGTCACTCCAATAGTTGTTATTCTTGCTAATAGATGGGGTTGTTCAATGGTGTTTTGATACTATTTACTTCTCATAGATGGTGCAAGGGAGAGAGAGTGGGGGAGAGAGTAGTTAATGGTAGTTAGGTAGTTACAATATTGGATGAAACACACACACACACACACACCCACACACACACACACACACACACACACAAACATGGACAGCCTCGTTAGGTCCAGTAAGACTGTTGCTGTATGTTCTTTCTTTTGTACTCCTCCTCCTCTTCCTCCTCCTCCTCCTCCTTCTTTTTCCCCTTTCCTCCTGAGAGTACGAAACATATATTTGTAGGATAATTTTTCCGCCGCCTCCCCTCCGCCTCCCTTCATCGAATTAAGTCCTATTTATGGAGGATTTTCCCCCTTGAATAAGTAAGTGTGTTAAGGATAAAGTGAGTGAGTGTCTGCGGTGCCCTTAAGGCGCGGTCACACGAGCGTTTTTTCCGCAATTCCCAAGCTGATTTCATCCCGCAGCGGTGATTTTGCAGCCGGTGGCGCTGGTCGGGTGGTCACACGGTGCTGGCTTGATGCTCGCCGATATTTCGGTGAGCAGCATCATTCGGTGCTGAGCCGAGCCGGTGTAGTATATACTTCATCAAAACAAAGCGGACACACGTTGTTTACTGGTGTTGTCAAGATGGCGGCCTCAGACGATGAAGTTGCAGCCATTGCAATGTTGCTGCTCTTGAAAAAGAAGGAGGAAGTTGAAGAGGGAAAAAAGAAAAGGCTATGGAGTCGTCAGTGGCTCTTGAGGAGGAGAGAGGAAAGTGTAGCCTTTCGACTGCTGAGAGAGCTGAGACAGGAGGATCCATCAACCTTCAGGCAGTGGCTACGTCTCAATGAGGAGCAGTTTAATGAGCTTCTGGCTTTGGTCACTCCTCTCATACAGAAAAAGGACACCAACATGCGTAAAGCTGTGACTGCCGCTGAACGTCTCAGTCTGACACTTCGCTATCTAGCAACAGGTAGGAAATTCTAAAAATGCAGTCTTAAAATAAGGATCCTAATCTGTAGAACCTAGCTTAACATAAAATATTCTAACCTACCCTAACGTAACATATCTCATGTACCCTATCCTAGGTTAACCTAACATAACTTAACCAACGCGAGAACCAGAGCACCAAAAAATAACGGAGGGCAGGATTGATTGGCTACTTATTTAGTTATTTGCAGATGTCATCTTTTTTTAGGTTAAAAATTTTTTTAATTGTATTTGGTGTTGGTGGTAATGATGAAAATAGATCATATGTCTGTGCAATCAATGAAAACATTTTATTCCGAATGTTAAAAAAAAAAATCAAACCTAACCAGAAGGATGAGTATGTTTTGAAGATGATTGATCTATGGTTAGGTTATATATATCTATATCTATATATCTATATCTATATCTATATCTATATATATATATATATATATATATATATATATATATATATATATATAGAGAGAGAGAGAGAGAGAGAGACGAGAGAGAGGTAGATAGATAGATAGATAAATAAAAAAAAATTTTAAATTATTTATTTATTTATTTTATTTTTCAGGAGAATCCTACCGATCACTGTCCTGTCAGTTTCGGATAAGCCACAACCTGGTGTGCAGGATTGTCCCATCAGTGTGTAGGGCAATATATCAAGTCCTACAAACTGAATATGTGAAGCTTCCACATACAGAAGAGGAGTGGCAGAAAGTAGCTAGTGGGTTTTTTCACCAGTGGAACTTCCCCATGTGCATTGGAGCATTAGATGGGAAACGAATCTTGGTACAGAAGCCACCAAAGTCTGGGTCAAACTATTATGACTATAAAGGTAACTATAGTGTGATAATGATGGCTCTAGTTGATGCTGACTGCAAGTTCCTGTATGTGGATGTTGGTGCTTGTGGGAGGGCAAGTGACGGTGGTGTGTGGGATCAATGCACCCTCAAGGAAGTTGTGGAGCAGAAACGGGTGAATATTCCTGGACAACAGAATATTCCTTTTACGGATAAGCAATCCCCATATGTAATCGTTGGTGATGATGCTTTTCCGTTAAAGGAGTATTTAATGAAGCCCTACCCTGGCTGTGGAGAAACACAGGAGACAAATATTTAATTATCGATTGTCCCGTGCTCGGAGAACATCCGAAAATGCTTTCGGAATTCTGGCAGCCCATTTCCAGGTATTCCGACAACCTATTCGAACTGCTCCCGAGAATGTGAAGGACATAACCCTTGCTGCCATAGCTCTCCACAACTTGTTGCTGGAGAAATCGAAAGACACATACTCTCCACCTGAACTTCTTGACAGGGAGGATGTCCACAATGGTAGGTTGCAGCAAGGGCAGATGCACCAGCACGCTGCACTACAAGATTTGCAGGCAACGGGGAGGGGACACAGCAGGGATGCAAACGAAGTACAGGAGACCTTCAACGCGTATTTCAATGGTCAAGGACAGGTCCCATGGCAGAGGGATATGGCCCTTCTACACTAATGTATATTGTACATCTTTTGTAATGTAGCACATACATATACCAAACCAGTCTCCCCTCAAAAAGAGGGTAGCCAATACAAGACACGCACATTTATACAACTCATCTCTGTTTTAATTCACAATATATATCCATCACTTGTGTGTGATATAAATAAGATCAATTTGTTTTTATGATTCCTTTTATTAATTTCTTATTGAAACTGGCTTTGCAGGTCTATATTAGACAAATGCCTGTAGATGTTTTTGGTATATCAAAGATGTAAAGGATAGAATAAATTACTTTCATAAATCCAATGTTATTTTAATGACTAGCACTCTACATTAGTCATCATTCACTATTCCCTCAAGAAGTTTAGAAATTTGAGCATGGAGCCTAACCCATTTAGCTAACGGTAGTTCCTGTGCTACAGCCGTGACAACGCGTCCCATACTAACTGAAACTGCATCAGCCTTTTTCTCTTGAAGAAAATCACCCATTGCAGCTATTGAATCATCAAGAATAGTGCAAGCCTTTACCTTTTTTTTTTTTTTTTTTTTTTGTGACTCGTTTTAATAACGAATCCGGGTCTGGTGTGGTGCATGCTGATGACGGTGTTGATGAGAGAAATCTTTGTGAACTAACACCAGAAGAAAGTGTAGGCACACCATCAGAACTGGGGAGCTGTTCTTCTGAAATGACTTCATCTTCAATGAATCCCTCCCCGAAAGAGACATCCGTTACCAAACTGACATGTAGTTCCTGAAAAGTAAGATCAGCAGACTTAAAAACACTAACATGTAATATACCTACCAATTAACATGCAAGCAAGCTAAAGACAATTAATAATAATAATGAGGTATACATTGTATTATAATTAGAGACGGGTGGGTACTCGGGGTCCTATCTGGGTACATGAGTACCGGGTGGCTAGCCGGGTACCCGGGTACCCTCCTGGTAATTGTCTGAACTATAAGTCCTGGGTACCCGCCTGGTAATGGTCTTAACTATAGGTCCTGGGTACCCGCCCGGTAATCGTCTTAACTATAGGTCCTGGGTACCCACCTGGTAATCATCTTAAATTATAGGTCCTGGGTACCCGCCTGGTAATGGTCTTAACTATAGGTCCCGGGTACCCGCCCAGTAATGGTCTTAACTATAGGTCCTGGGTACCCGCCCAGTAATCGTCTTAACTTTAGATCCCGGGTACCCGCCCAGTAATCATCTCGACTTAGATCATGGGACCACTGCGCACTGGCGGGTGGCAGTTGGTGACGGATACCTGGGACCTACCTGGGTATACCGGGTTGGCCGGGACGGGTACCCGTACCAGAAATCCCGTACTTTGCCCGTCCCTAATTATAAGGGATCAAATGCACTGTATATGTAAGATGCACAGTGGAAATATTTATCATACAAATACGGTTATCCTTTCTTTGAGGGGACAAAAATTATGAATTATAAAGTTAAAAACTTACTTCTTTGCAAGCTGGTGGCAGCTCAGGGGTGGATGTACTCTGTGTTTGTTCAATCTGTGCATCCAGCAAAAATGTAGCTGCATCGAACAGTGGCCACTTAACACCTGGACATCCTGCAGATCCGCTAGGAGCATTATGAAACTTCCTATGTTGAGTCTGGAAGTACGTCCGTAAATTTTTGAATTTTATCCAAACTTGATCTGTAAAACAAGGTTCTATGTTAGTTTACTGGAAAAAATAACACAATGTGCACTTAATTTTTCTCTGCCATTAGTTGTATATTTTGGAGCTAAAGGAAATTGGTAAGTTGTTCAGAAATTGATACTAAAATATAGTAGATGCAGTTAAACAAAACTTAAGCAATTCTGCACATCATCGAAATCCTGTTTTAATCACGCCTAAATAATTAGAGCAAAATGCATTCATTCACCTCTAATGTTTCAAAATTCTTAACCTAACCTCCCCTCATCCCTAGCAATCATGGGGGATAGTAAACCTAAGCTAATTTAACCTAACCTAAGCTAATCTTACAGAAAATCATTGGTTGGGTGACACTGAAAACTCTCCAAGTCTTTATTGTGGTATCTAATTATGGTAATCATAATATAGGAAATATATCTTTCCATTTCTCTTGCATGAGGTATATGATATGGTATAAATTCACTGAGAAACCTAACCACTGCCAACTTAACCTTAACCAAACATACTAAAAATAGCCTAATCTTCAATTCAACAGATAAGGAAGCACATTTGTATAGATTTACGTGTGTTTTGAATGATTCTGGTAACTGTTTTCGTCGCAAATTTGTTAGGTTAGGTTAGAATAGGTTGGGTTAGGTTATAATAAGTTAAGTTAGGTTAAGCTAGGTTAGGTTTGGTGATTAGAATATTTTTTCTGGTAGATTTACGTGTGTTTTGATTGTTTTTGCTAGCAGATTTCATCGCAAATCTTTAGTTTTTGATAGGGGTGGGGATGGAAAAAAAACTACGGTATTATTTTACATCTTCACCATAACGCTCTAGAGAATTCAGGGTTATATTTTTGCATTAACTGATGCATTTTGAATAGGTTTTCTTAATTACATATCCTACGCAAATTCTTAGTTAGTGAGATATTCAATGTGTTCTGTGAGACCTTCTCTTCCAGAAATACAGTTTAGTTTGGTTTAAACAAGGTTCTGTTATTTGTCAATGTAGGTTAAGGTTTGGATATGTTAGCTTGGCCTAGATTACATTAATATAGACGCTATCAAATGTTCTCTATGACCAAAAGTAGGGAGTTGGACGAGGAGCAAAGGCAAGACGCAGACGTAAACAAACGCCATAATGGTGAAGATGTTATATTTTACCAAAAATACTAATTAGCGATGAAAAAGGTTAGCAGAATCATTCAAAACACACGTAAATCTACCAGGAAGAAATATTTTTTTCATGAATCGTAAGACGGGGAAGAATTTTAAAATTTACCCGTGGCCTACGTCCAAATCTACAACCTGCTACCTTTATATACCTCTGATCTGTCAATAACAACATTTGCAAATCAACACAAGATTATTTCCTACCTCCATTCAGTGTATCCAGTTCAGGGTGTTGCAGAAGCAGTATCTCGGCGATGGACTTCAAAGCCTCTTGTCTGAGCTTTGTTTTGTGGTACAGCTCATCTTTTGGGTCCCACAAAAACCTCTTTTCCCTCACCAGCTCCACGAGTGAGCCTTCAGATGCACGGGTCCATCGGGTTCTATGCGTTTTATCCATGATGAGGAGAAGAACTGGAGGAGCAGGTGATGACCGCGTGAAGAGCAGGTGGTGAGTCAAGAACACGCGTGTTGTTTTCTCAATG
>JAPQNM010000005.1:106881-114381 GCA_029783475.1 Metacarcinus magister
TATTTACATATATTTTATACTATATAATATATACACCCCCTATTGGCTTCTCCTACAGCAGACAACCATCTCGCCGCCATGCTCATCTGTCCAGCCCCCACACATACGCAACCCTGCGCATACTACTACACCCAAACGAAGGTAGATTAAATTGTAATAGTTTCTTCATTTCACTAACTCTGCATTTATGATATAATTTCAATATCCGCTGCCCAGGAAAACAAGGTCACCGGACACCGAAATCCGGCCAACAAAAGGTCCTGTTCATCCACTTCCGACTCCAGCGAATCTTTGCGGGAAAAAAAGTTGAAGCAGTCCACTGTTACCTCGTAGGAAGAAAATGTTGAAGTTATTAAGAGTGACAAGGAGAAACTCGTGTGTGAGCTGATGGACCTCGGCGTACGTGTCTTTGAGAAGCTTAAGGTGGACGCCATGATAGGTGGTGTGTGTGTCACTCTGGGGTGGGGGACGCAGGGGTCATGCATCAAGACTGTGGACTCTCACACACACCAGCAGCTGGTGATTAAGACTTTTTTCCATGACGATGTCGATAGTTAGAAGACGGAAGCAATGGGTCTGCAGGTGCTGCAGATGCCGGGCTTGCAGCGTCTGGTAGGAGTGTGCGTCGAAACCTGCCAGATAGTGTCACTTTGCCGGAATGGCCATGGACCAGTACTTTGAAAAGCTCATCCCGCTGGTTGACGCGGTCACTATATTCTTGTAGCTCGCCAAGACTTCCAAGAACTTTGTAGAGAAAGGATTCACGCACAACGACATGAAAGGATATAATGTTTGCGTGTTGGATGGGAGCAGCAGCCCTGTCGTCACCATTATTGACTTGGGTCTCGTAAGTCGTATAGGCACCTGGAGTGTACTTTAGACAAGGTTCCATCCGGAGTGGTACCCGTGGTTACCGCCGAAACTCGTCACTCACACGCACCCGACCAGCGAGGCAAGTGAGGTGTACAGGCTCGGGAGCACAATGGTAAGACTGCTAGTGCTGGACGAGGAATACATCCTCCATCCCTTGTTTGACGACTTCATCACCTGGCTTGTGGAAGCCATCCTCCCCGACCCTGCACACCGCCCCACCATGGCGGCGTTGGTGAAGGTGTTGGAGACCCTGCTTGAGCAAGTGTCCAAGCTGCCGCCTCCAAGTGTAACGGTACTAGAGGACGCGCGTGAACACAACAGGAATCACCACACTCCGACTGGTACAATTATTGCCATTGTTTTTATTTTATCGCACATGGCAAAAATGGCGAGCGCCAGCGCGAGCCCTGACTACTACTACTACTGCTGCTACTACTACTACTGCTGTTGCTGCTGCTATTACTACTACTACTACTACTACTACTACTACTACTACTACTACTACTACTACTACTACTACTACTATAAGGGTTATAGTACTACTACTACTACTACTACTACTACTACTACTTCTTCTATCACCATCACCGTCACCACCACCACCACCACCACCACCACCATCACCATCACCATCACTACCACCACCACCATCACCACCACCACCACCACCACCACCACCACCATCACCACCACCACCACCACCACCACCACCACCACTACCATCACCATCATCATTAGGAACAACAAAAACAACAACAACAACAACAGCAACAGCAACAGCAACAACAACAACAACAACAACAACAACAACATCACCAACATATATAGCGCCAGCAACAACTGCAACAACAACAACAACAGGAAAAAAACAACACGGATAAATACATATCAAACTGTCATTACCATATGAATATCTAAACATAAATTTGTTTTAATATCACATTATATTTCTGTTCTTATTGCCTTTTCTTATTATTTACACTATATTTAAGCCATTTATTTACCTTTGAAATTACGGCATGAATAAATATTTAAGATTGTAATAAAGACACTGTCATGGGTGGAATTTTTGGGCCTACGTGACAGAGGTCGTGAGTACAGTAAGGAATCTTAAGGTTTACAATTAAGTTCTTTATAGCCAGGTTAGCGAGTGAATGGTGTGAGAGTCTTTAATAATCTTTCCGTTTCAGGGGAAGCTTATTTAAATAAACTAAAGAAGCTTGTCTTACTTGTTTAATTTGCCAAACACTCTGGGTACATTAGATTTAAAACTTAGGTGTTACAGAGCCTCCCGAAGGTGAGTGAAGAGAGGTTGGTGTCGTAAGGCTTGTAATTATCCTACAGATTTATCGTAACGAGTCCACAGAAAAGGAGTTAAAAAGAACCCGTAACAGACACTTTTGTATATCGTCTAATATAAGTTAGTGTGAATATGTGAGATGCTTTATTTTGGTGGATGGTGAGTTATAGCTTGTCTGGGTGTGACTGGCGCGTGTAAATATCATTCGGTCATTGGATGCGTCCGAACCTTATAAATATCACTGCCCGTGGAAACTGCAGCCAAACCTAACGAAACACTATCATTAATACCAATTGCAGAGGACAACAACCCATGTGACACAGCGAAACACGTATTTAATCTCATCATAACAGTAACAATAAAAAAAAAAAAATTGTAAGCTCGAAACAATTTGATGGAAGGGATTCAGATCCGGTTCGTTTCGCTTCGAAGCTGCAATTACAGTGTTATGTTTCGGCAGTTTGAGTTTTGGTGTTGGACGTTAGTCTTCCTTCTTCCTTTGCCGCGATAACACCACCTCTATAGCTCGTCATGGTGTTATATCTGCAGAATGTGTAAGTTTGTCTCTAGATCAACATAATCTTTCCCTCTGTTTATGAATACTTAAACATCAATATTGAAGAAAACCGTGAGACAATAATTTCAGTTGTTTGATAATGTAAGAACTAACAATGAAGAAATCTTGAAAATATAATCGTTTCCCGACTTCCAGTGTTGCCACAACCATGAAACACTTCGCCACCTCCTGACGACATCCCGGCTGACTAATTATGGAGGCTGACATCGCTCCTGCCATTTCCACGTGAGTAATGCTATCACCTGATCCTGTTTTTTTCATCGTTTTTTGCATATCTACGTATCACATAATTTTATATCCAATGATGGAGGAATGTACGAACGTGTAGTTGACATTAAGATACCTAAAAAGTTTTGTGACGGAACTCAATTTAAAGGTAAGTGATAATGTCAATATGTTTTCAAGTCTCGCCTCATTTTCTTTCAGAGTGCATTTGGTCGATGTCATATTTTTATTTTGTATTATTATTTGTAGGTGAGTTGCATATTTTTGTGTGAAGTACCATGTTTTCTCCTTGAAGTTATGGTTTCCGTTGTGTTATTTTGATATTATACAGTCTATCGTGGCCCTAAATCAGGCGTCTGGTATGTGCGGTGGTGTGGTGGTAGTGTTGTGGTGTTGTTTGTGGTGTTGTGGTTGTGGTGTTGTGATTGTGGTGACCTAACCTAACCTAACAAACCTAACTAATTAACTAGGTCACTTCATCTCCTTAGACGATAAATAATTCACTCCACGTGTTTAGTTTGTTGTTCAGGATGCGATCAGAAATTATTGTTTATAGCTGCGGCAAAATATCACCCGCAGGTTAAAAAAGTGTGATATATAAAGGGTATATATATATATATATATATATATATATATATATATATATATATATATATATATATATATATAAAAAGTAAATGTATCAAAAAGAAAACGTGACACTACTCCACCTCTTTCTTTTTTCTCTCCTTCCCTACATACTATACATAGTGTACTCAACACATCTGTGAAGGTTTCAGGCGGGGGGCACCATTATTTACCTCGCTAAACGTCTTTGAAGTTATGTTAGGTTATGTTATGTTAGGTTGGTTAGGTTATGTTAAGTTATGGTTAGGTTAAGGTTGTTAGGTTAGGTTACGGTTATGTTATGGTTAGGTCAAGTTAGGTTAGGTTCGGTTCAGCTAGTATCGATTATATAAGAATTTTACATTTTATTACCCAAATCCATAAAAAAATCTAAGGTTGAAAACCCTAACTTTTGGGTAATAAAATGTAAAAATTTTATATAACCAAACCTAACTGAACCGAACCTAATCTAGCTTAACCTAATCATAACATAACGGTAACCTAACCTAACAACCTTAACCTAACCATAACTTAACATAACCTAACCAACCTAACAATACATAACCTAACATAACTTCAAAGACGTTTTGCGAGGTAAATAATGGTGACCCCCGCCTGAAACCTTCACAAATGGTAATTACGGTGTGTAAGCTTTGCTATGCTATAATTTTTGTACATATCGGCGTGGAGTAGTGATTGTATAGTTTTTCCAATATATGTCCAGAAAATGTTCTGTTATAATGTTCATATATATATATATATATATATATATATATATATATATATATATATATATATATATATATACATACGTTTACGAGAGAGAGAGAGAGAGAGAGAGAGAGAGAGAGAGAGAGAGAGAGAGAGAGAGAGAGAGAGAGAGAGAGAGAGAGAGAGAGAGAGTTTTTTGTAGTTTACCGAATAATTATTTTGTTTTACATGAAAGCTTGCAGCCTATACGTAGTTCAATGGAATTTTAAAGTACTGAAAGGGATAGAGGTGTGTGTGCGTGCGTGTGTGTGTGTGTGTGTGTGTGTGTGTGTGTGTGTGTGTGTGTCTGTGTCTGTGTCTGTGTCTGTGTGTGTGTGTGTGTGTGTCTGTGTCTGTGTGTGTGTGTGTGTGTGTGTGTGTGTGTATGTAGCGGGGCGTTGCTCAATCTACACTACATGTAACTTTGGACACAGATCCGGGATCCATTGTGAAAGACTCTCCCTTGCTCCATTAAGCGTAGGGTTGGTGTGGGATTGGCGTGGGGTTGGCGTTGGGTGGTGGGGTGTGGTGGTGGGGGGATGAGCGAGAGAGAGAGAGAGAGAGAGAGAGAGAGAGAGAGAGAGAGAGAGAGAGAGAGAGAGAGAGAGAGAGAGTGTGGGTGTGGGGGGGAGGGGGTAGTAGAAGGTGTAGGTGAATGGAAGTACAGTTAGGGTGAGGAGGAGGGGGTGGTGATAGGGGTGTAAGAGTCTATCAAACTCCCCTTTCTATCTATCTATCTATCTATCCCATCCCTCCCTCCTTTATCTTTCTACCACCTACCACCACTACACACACACACACACACACACACACACACACACACCACACACACACACACACACGTAAGGGTGACACATCCTCGTTTTTTTGTGCTGGGACAGTAATCCACTCATGGTTTATTCGACGAATCAAAACAATATAGTGGTAAAAATAAAATGTTGTTTCCTATGCTTGCTGCCACTTTTTTTTAAATTTATTTTTTACGTTTTATTTATTTTTTATTTATTTATCTATTTTTACGTTGGAAGGTGATGCATGCAGTCAGTTCCCCGTTTGTGTAGCGTCATATCTGTCTCTCTTTGTCTTAGTTACCCGTCTATCTTTATCTGTATCTAATTATATGTGTATCTATGTATTTATTCTTTCAAATTTTTTTTTTGGAGAGAAAGAAAGAGAGAAAGAGATCGCAAATATTTCTCTTTTTATGGACCACGAATTCATCCTTTTTTTTTTTAGTCTGCTCTTTTCTGAATTATTTTCCTTTTTTTTATTATTTCAACTTTCATCTCCTTCCTTACTTACCATCTTGCATCACCACTTATTCTCATAATTTCCTCTCTCTCTCTCTCTCTCTCTCTCTCTCTCTCTCTCTCTCTCTCTCTCTCTCTCTCTCTCTCTCTCTCTCTCTCTCTCCTTCCCTTCCCTTCCCTTCCCTTCCCTTCTTCTGCGTCTTCATTCTCTGTGGCCAATTCTTCTATGCACATTTACCTCCAGCCATTTTCTCTTTCCCTCTCCTCCTCCATCCTCCCAAAACTAATGAGGAACAAGGATGTTAGACCAGAAAAAATGTTGGAAGCCCCGTGATGGCTCCAGCATAAAGTTTTTAAAGGGAGGCTTTCCTAATTTTTGTCACATGTGTATTCTCGCCGCGCCGAGCCTGCCTGTCTGCTATCCCCTTCCTCTCCTCTCCTCCCTCCTCCTCCTCCTCCTCCTCCTCCTCCTCCTCCTCCTCCTCCTCCTCCTCCTCCTCCTCCTCCTCCCTACTCACAGCCACTCTCGTTCCCATGTCCCTTTGCTCAGGGTATTTTGCTTGTCTTTTGTCTTATGTGCGTGTGATACAGTGAATTGCGTGCGCTTTTTATTTGACTGTTCTCTCTCTCTCTCTCTCTCTCTCTCTCTCTCTCTCTCTCTCTCTCTCTCTCTCTCTCTCTCTCTCTCTCTCTCTCTCTCTCTCTCTCTCTCTCTCTTCCCCCCTTCCCTTCGTCAATTTTGTGAGTGTTTAATGCATCGGCCTGTTGTTGATTGTCACTTTCTGCATGCCTGAAATTACCGCCGAATATTTACCTTATAACGTGAGCTAAAATTTTCAGTATAGGAAATAAACCTCTGCCGGATTCACTATATTGTTTGCAGGATAATAAGAGACTGAAGTATAGAAAGTAGATTCAATCGTTTTGAGACACCGTCACATTAAAAATGTTGAAATGATAATGAGGTTCTGGCAATTTTTTTTTTATAATGCTGGTCTGCTTTGGGTGGTCTCGCTGCTCAGCCAAGCCAAGCCAAGCCAAGCCAAGCCAAGCCAAGCCAAGCCAAGCCAATTTGCACCACCGACAATTTCTATCCGTGTGTTGTGACCTTTCAAGCTGCTGGAAATTATAAATACATTACATAAAGCCTCGCCGAAGAGCCTATGTTGTGTAGTGGTTAGTGTTCTTGTAGACGTGAGGATGAGTGTGTTGAGGGATAGCTAAGAAAGTCTTTGAATGTTTTTTGTATTCATATTGTCTATAATGTGTGGGTATGTGGCCAAGTGTGTGGATGTGTGATGAGTAGCCAGGTAGGTGCGGGAAGCTTGTAAAATAGGACAACATTGATCATGAATCCAATACACTTCGCCTTCTAGAAAAAGGTGAACATGTTATTCGTTATATATCATTATTATTGTTATTTGTATTATTCCTGTTATTGTTTTAATTGTTGTTGTTGTTGTTTTAAGCTAAATAAAAGGTGTTAGGAGCAGGCCTTAATTTGATAGATGTCGTAGGGGAGGGGAGAAAGAGGGGAGCTGGAACATGGATGGATCACAGTGGCTGGTGTGTCGTAGTGTATCGTGGTGTGAGGGTGTCAGTGTTAGGGTGTGAGGGTGTCAGGGGGTGAGTGTGTCAGGGTGTGAGGGTGAGAGGGAGAGAGCCAAGAATACTTCTACCTACCTCTCACCTCGCCTCACCTCTTGTTGTCCGTTTCAATTAACATTTCACATATAGCAACCTTTTAAAATGTAGGGCGACCGCATGTTCCGACAGATAATTAAGCCAATAACCGAGGGTCAGGCATACCATCACTGTCAAATGAAGACACAAATAAACTCTTTTCGTCGTGGGGAAAATTATGTTACACCGCGTCTAAATCTAATTACAAAAAGGCCGCCCCATGTATAACGGTGGGT
>JAPQNM010000005.1:119381-131881 GCA_029783475.1 Metacarcinus magister
ACACCATGACCTTGTAGAAAACATGGCCATGGACATTTTATAGTAAAGAATGAAAATAGAGGAGGATACTGTACTAGACTAGACTACTATACTATACTATACTATACTATTCTATACTATTCTATACTATTCTATACTATACTATACTATACTATACTATACTATACTATACTATATTAGACTATATTAGACTAGACTACACTACCACTAGTGATGGTACATCCTGGATGGGGAATATTATTTATATTGAATGAAATTACTGCCATTACACTTCTAATCTGAGATATAGGGACACAAGGATATAAGTTTCATAGATGCTCGCATTGTTTACTCTAAATTTTATGCTCATATCAAATGGGAACCAGAGAGAGAGAGAGAGAGAGAGAGAGAGAGAGAGAGAGAGAGAGAGAGAGAGAGAGAGAGAGAGAGAGAGAGAGAGAGAGAGAGAGAGAGATGGCAATTCTGAAAAAGCGAGTGAGTGAGTGTTGTTGTTAGTGTTTTATTTGTGTTTCGTTCGTGTGTGTGTGCGTGCGTTGGTAATGTCAAACAGCGTGTAGTGAGAGTGAATAACACGGTGAATGTTACCGTCAGCAGATGGCTCCGGATTCGGTTATGGCTCTCCCTCCGCACCCTCACCCCCCACCCCCCCCATTCCCTTCCTGACGTCCGTCCTTCATCTGTTTTGCCTCACCTCACGCGTCAGGAACTTATCATTACTATGTTGCGAAAAAATAACTGGAATCGTAAGAAAGTTAAATTCATTCGAGGGATTCCCACGCACTTATTATCAATGCAGAAATCCACATCATTTACTTGCGGGAAGGACTTCAACTCCCTAAAAAGTGTGATCGACCTAGTACATTGTGTGACTTGTTGGGGGAGGCGGCTGGTACTACCTTAATACACCCTTCAACTAGACTATAGAAGGAGGGAGGGAGGGGCGCTGTCAAGACTCCTGCTAAGCTGTTATGTTTTTGTTGATTGATATACTTGTAGTCATAAGATTCCATTTTAGGTGTCACTGTTTTATATTTCATAACCTTTACTTATACTTTTAAATGACTACATCTTCATTTCATTCCTCCTGTATCTATAATAGGCAGTGTGTGTGTGTGTGTGTGTGTGTGTGTGTGTGTGTGTGTGTGTGTGTGTGTGTGTGTGTGTGTGTGTGTGTGTGTGTGTGCGGGTGTGTGTGCGGGTGCGGGTGCGCGTGTATGTGTGCGTGTGCGGGTGCGCGTGTATGTGTGCGTGTGTGTGCATACAGAGACACTTAAGCTTTGGTCCTTTTTTTAACCAAAGTGTGTGTTAGTTGTTCAGTGAAGGATAATGTGAAAACATAAATGTTTTATTCATATATATTATACATCTTAATATCAGCAATAAATCATAAACATGCTGCAGTAAACCTTTAGTAAGACTGCATTGGTGTCTCTTTATGTGTGTGATTTACAACTCTCGTTACCACACCGTCGATGTCACTCTCCCTTTCAGTCCCATCACTCACTGCAAGCGAAATCCATGACGCAAGGCTATTCCAACAGGTCCAGCTGTTTAATTACTGTTGTGTTGGAAGTATACAATGGTGCAAGACACTTCAGATAATGTCTTCTGAACACTATTTGGAAAGAACCAAGTGGGGGGATGAAAAGAAGTGAAGTACCTTATCAAATAATTTTCATCAGTTTCTGCATATAATTAAACTCAAAATTATTGCAAGAAAACTAATTACTGGGGATACTGAAGGTGGATTAGATTGTTCCACACATGCATGAGTTCTAGTGTAAGTCTCCACAGACATGCAAGGAACAATGAAACAAAGAATATTAAGAAACATAAGAGTCAATGTTACAAGGCATTTCTTATTGACATCACAGCAGCTCGGTCCTGTAGGGCTGAATGTACAAGGCAAGTGATACCTTAACTTTGCAAAGTGATGGTGATAAGTTGACATGATGATACAACTCTACAGAAAATTGTTGTGTTTGCATTATATATATATATATATATATATATATATATATATATATATATATATATATATATATATATATATATATATCTCTAACACAAACTATGAAGATAGATAGATATTTTTTAATCTATGTTGATATATGTCAAGTTAGGGTGATAGAAAGCTGCAAGGACAAGGGGAGGAGGGAAAAATTTGTGTTGCAAGCTTCTTTTTGTATCAGTTACACGACGAAGAAAGGAGTTGCACACTACTCTCTCAATTTCCACACAGCACTACAATATTTTTTATATAAACACACATTCTACATTTCAAAATTTAATCATATATACATGGAATTATTCAACAACCAAGCTTTTAAGTCTTGTGGGAAGAGGACCAGAAATGTCCTGAAGTCGAACCACCGATATCCGCTGACCATTTTTCATTCTTTGATATCACCGCCGAGTGGCCAAAGACTACCCAAATTGCTGCCATACTGTCCTCAGACGGGACTTACAACGTTAATATGCATCTGAGGCTGTAGCAGTAATAAGCCTCACACGTTCTCAACATACTCAAGAGAGAACGTAAACATTCGAGGCGTCACTATAAAAAAATTATAAAACCTATGCCAAATAACAGGCGAGGCAAATCCATCTGTGCCTCCATAAGACTACTGGCGCCAACGGTAAATGATATAGAAAAAAAAACCCAGCACCGTCACCACAAAATCAGTCCTATTTTCACTAATATTATATGAATTAACTTTTTAACAATCTTGCATATATTTTTCTCACCTTAACCTCATAGTTTAAGATGTCTGAAGCTGCTAACAACAATTCTTATTATGCTTCTTCCTCCTTACTCTGCCCTGTGTTTCAAGCCAAGGGAGGCTGCTGCGTCTGTACATGTTAAGCTTCAGGCATTATGTGTTTGTTAAGTTGACTATTCGTGCTTGTTAGAGAGCCGTCTGTCTATGTTCACGGCATAGGAAAGGCAATTGTCTCTTAAAAGGAAAGCTACATTTCACACACCTTGTCTAATCCTCTCTTCCCTTAGCCTCTATTCACTCTCATCCACATTCTTTTCACCTTACTAATGCAGAACAGTAACATATTTCTTTGAAAAATAGATTACTTTTTCATTCATTCTACCATTCATTTTTTTTACAAAAGTTCAGGAAAGGAAACTTAGGAGTGCTCATAAAGTAATGAATATCAGACATAACAAGGAAAGGAAAGAGTAAACCAAAATTGAATACACTCTGATTATACTTGAAATATGTATGTTGGTGGGTCACGTTATGTTGAACCAGGGATGAACAGTGAGCCAAGATTCACGGAACAATACTGTGACCACATCAGAGGAAGAATTTCCACGAGTGTATGAACAGCAGACAAAGATCAGTGAACACAGCTGGGAGACGCCCGTGTCCTTCACCAGCGTTCCCTTAGTGGTGGCCGGTGATGATGATAGATAGTCAAAGGAAGGTGGAGGAGCAGAGGCTTCCCGCTGCCTTACCTTGACGCTCAACTCTAATACCGAGGCTTTACAGCGAGTGATGAACACAGACTCCTTATCGTGAGGGTTTCTGCCGTGTTTTAAGATGTTCATTGTGATGGGTTTCAGTTTTATATTATCTATTATAATGTTGTGGAACTTTCAGTCTGTTTTTTCCTAAAGTGAAAATGATATCCATCGGACAGCGTGTTCGTTTTCCTGTCGTTTTCTTAGTTGCGTCTGCCTGTCAGGACTTGAAACACTATGACTCCTTTGTCTAGAGGAGAAATCTAAATGTTTTATTTCGGTTTGTGTCGATACGATGGGAATGATTCCTTTCTTATCAACATGAACTTTACAGGTATTGTGAAACCTTAAACTTATCTATTTGGATAATGAAATACAAAACAGAGAGGGTTAACGTAGTCTCAAAATGTCATGTGTAAAATATTCATAAGAACCAACACATCAGCAACACTTAATCAGTAGTTCAATCGAAGAGACAAACTGTGAAGGCTTAACACATTGCTATTTCCACACCTTCACATTTGCTTTGGACCAAACAGTTTATCTAGCTTGCCTCATCTTTATAAACTTTTAACTGTAAAGTCTTGTTACAGGGATTGGCGGCGTGTCATCCCGTGTAAGGTGAATAGATAAGTGTATGCATGGATCCCCTCGCTAATACACCCAAAGTATGGCAAGGCGACGGTGTGATACTTGACTTTCTATTTACATCATTACATTGCTTTGAACGTTGACGGGATTCTATTTTCTGTTATTTTTTACGTTATGGGTCATATCCGCCTGTAGGTTATGATGATTTACAGGTGTCTGTGTTAGCTCGGGCAGGTGTGTGTTTAATGTGGTATCTTTCGAACGGAGTCACAATTTAGTACTGATACGAACGATGTGAAAAGTAGTGTATGAGATATTAAGTTACATCACCTGTCTGGATGAGTGTTAAAGGGTGTGGTACTGTACCTAGATGACGTGTTAATGCCGCCTTCATCCACCATCATCCGTCACCTCATAAACTTATTGAACTGATTGAATTTGTAAAGGAATGGATATGACATGTTTGTCCCTTTAGGTTTGTGGTGGGTGGAGATTGCAATAACACTATCAAAATGTTTCTTACCTGCAATATACAATTATTGATAAAAAAAAGGAGCAAAGTGATTTAGATATTTTAAAGTGTGGGAAGAAATTTTATGGCTTATGTAATAATTTAATTTACTGCGAACCATTTCACGGATATCCATTGATGTTTATTTCCATTTATTTATTTATTTAAACTTACATGTATAGACTTTTATGGTCGTGAATTGAGGTGATATAGTAAAAATTACGAGACGATGTCCAAACAAATTAGAGCTTGATACCACACAAAGCTTTGAATAATGTAAAATTTACCTCACAAAACAGTGATCCACAAACATATATTCTAACATGACTACTGACACTCAGCAGTCTTTCAAAGTGAATTAAAACTAAATTCGTTCAAAGAATACTTATAAAATATTGTAAATTTGTGGCGAGAAAAAAAAAATATATAACATATCTATGAAGTCACTTTTGGTACCACTTGTGAAAAATAATAACTTTGCTTTTTGAAATATATGATTTGAAATATAGTATTTTCTACATTAGTAATCATACAAATACAGTTTATTGTTAGACATTAGTGTGCGTGTACATTTACGCTGAGTTATACTGTATATGTACGTATGTATGTACGTATGTGTACGTGTAAGGAGTTATGTAAACCTTTTTACAAATTGAAACACAACCTAATTCACTTTCTGAATGTTTTTCTTCCTACCCATATTTTCATCTATAATTTTCCACCATTATTTGTTCATCTTTCTTTTCTATCTCTATATCTATATCTATATATCTAGTGCGTATGCGTGTGCGTGTGCGTGTGCGTGTGTGTGTGCGTGTGCGTGTGCGTGTGCGTGTGCGTGTGCGTGTGTGTGTGTGTGTGTGTGTGTGTGTGTGTGTGTGTGTCAGTAAGAGAGATGAGGCAGCGGGAGTTAGTATAGTAGTGAGGTTGGTGAGGGACAGTGGTGGGATGTAAGGGGAGGGAGAGGTGGTGAGGCAGTAGGTCCCGCGGGGAACACATTATCCTCTCGAGTTGCACCTCCGTCCTTCCTTTCCTTGTCCCGGTACGTGCCTGCCCGAGAAGGTGAGCGTCGCCTTAACCCTAAGCTTAGTGTTTGGAAACTGGAAGAGACAGGGAAACATAACGTGTGTAAAGCCTATTTGCCTCACTCTCCTCGGTGTTATTTTTCCGTGTATATGTGTGTTTAGTGAATGATTCTTAAGGCTGTGGGAGTGGCAGGAATGTTGTTATCTTAGTGCGTGTTTAGTGCGGTAGAAGATAGATGTCCAAGAGAAGTGTAAATGGTGTTGATGAAATGTATATAATGTTGCATGTATTCGTTCGTGGTCAAGGTTTGTGTTGTGTGTTGCTGAAGATGAAGTATTGGAACGAGTCTGTGTTTAAATATGTTTTCATTCATACTTCTTCATTACGTGTCATTCTTTATTATCTACTTTGCATCACGGTGTTTTTTTTTTCTTGCGGGAAGTTAGTCAAGATTGTATGGTTTTTTGAGTGTTTTTTTACGGTGTACTTGTGTCGAGAAAGAGTGTATCTTGTATCACTTTATCTTGCCTCGCCGCGGGGGCATCATCGCCTTAGTTATGCCGTGCTATGGAAGGGATCAGTCACGAAGCCAAGACACGCACTCCGCCGCACCAGGGTCAGTCAGTCAGTCAGTCGGTAAGTTAGTCAGTAAGTTAGTCAGTAAGTTAGTCAGTAAGTTAGTCAGTAAGTCAGTCAGTCAGTCAGTCAGTCAGTCAGTCAGTCAGTCAGTCCTTCATAGTCTCAGTGACCTTGGGCGGCCTTTGCTTCACTCATATTCGCTAGAAGCAGAAAACTTCTTAAATTCTGATATTGGAGATTTAAAAGGACTTTTTAGAACCTTCTCATAAAAGCTGCGAAACTGACAAGTCAAAGTTTGGGATTAAAACGCCCATTTCCCGTCAGCTGAGACGTGAGACGTGGTCCGGCTGAAGGGAGGAGGAGGAGGAGGAGGAGAGGAGAGATGGAAAGGAGAGATGGAAGGGGGAGAGGGAAGGGGTAGAGGGAAGGAGAGAGGGATAGATGAAGGGCTGGTGGGTGAGGGGAGGAAAGAGGGAAGGAAAGGGAGAAAGGGAATGGAATGACGGAGAGAAGAAGTAGACACAGGAGGTGGATGCCTTCAGAGGGGAAAGTTGAAGAAATTCAACGAACACAACGAATGGGATAACTAGTGGATGAATATTGACGTGTGCCTGCCTTCCTGCATGCCTGCCTGCCTGCCTGCCTGCTTGCTTGCTTTTCAAAGTGGTGTTTCACTTTATTACTATTTACTGGTTGTGTTTTAAAAAAGAAAAGATAAAAAAGAGAAAGAAAGGGAAGGAAAATGTATAGCACACATCCACTGATAACACCTTGGACATTACTGGAAAAACAATTACCTCAATTATGAATGACAGAAACACTGATAATTACAGTGCAACGCTGATGAGCTGTGATATTTATTGTGTATTTTTGAACAGTCCTAATTAACACAGTTTTCAAAATTGCAATACTAAACATCTGCTTTTGTGGCGGCAATTACGGAGGCGGGGCGGGAGGGGTGTGGAAGGGAAGGGGAAGGGTTGGTGATGGGACGTGGTGAAATAAGGAAGGAAGAGGTGCTGGGACGGGTGGGGTGGGGCGGGTGACGAAGCGGGTTGCATAAAATGATACTGAATTGGGAGGGGAGGGGAGAGAGGGGACAGAGAGGGGGAGCGGAGGAATGTGCGGCATTCTCTATTGATGCACTTTTTGTAAGTTATCTGCAAGCACGTAATGAGTGACAGACAGGCAGGCAGGATACTAGCTACCCCTTCTTCTCTCCCTTCATCACACCCTCCCCCTTCCCCTTCCCCCTAGGTGGATGGGTGTGGCATGCGGGCCTAATGATGTATTTAATGCCACTTTGTCTCTCCTCCGCGGGACGCACGTTATTATTACGCCTCGCTAGACGAGCCCAGCGCCTCCGTAGTATTGACCTCACTTCTAAGGGTCCGTCCGTCCAGGGTGACAGGGTGAAGAGTTGGCTCAGTTTTCCCTTCACACTCACGCGACGATTATTTCCTGGCTCCTCCTCCTCCATCTGTCGCGTCATGATTCTCAATGATTCATTCACACCTTGTTCTTGTTTTTGTTCTTGTTCTTGTTCTTGTTCTTGTTCTTGTTCTGCTTGTTCTGCTTCTTCTTCTTTTGATTATGTTTCTTCTTCTGCTTCTTCTTCTTCTTCTGCTTCTTCTTCTTCTTCTGCTTCTGCTTCTGCTTCTGCTTCTTCTACTGCTTTTTCTTCTTCTTCTGCTTCTTCTTCTTCTGCTTCTTCTGCTTCTTCTTCTTCTGCTTCTGCTTCTTCTTCTGCTTCTGCTTCTTCTGCTTCTTCTACTTCTTCTTCTGGTTCTTCTTCTGCTTCTGCTTCTGCTTCTTCTTCTGCTTCTTCTTCTGCTTCTGCTTCTGCTTCTGCTTCTTCTTCTGCTTCTTCTGCTTCTTCTTCTGCTTCTGCTTCTGCTTCTGCTTCTTCTTCTGCTTCTGCTTCTGCTTCTGCTTCTTCTTCTGCTTCTTCTGCTTCTGCTTCTGCTTCTGCTTCTTCTTCTGCTTCTTCTTCTGCTTCTGCTTCTTCTTCTTCTTCTACTTCTTCTTCTTCTTCTGGTTCTTCTTCTTCTTTTGCTTCTGCTTCTGCTTCTGTTTCTGTTTCTGCTTCTGCTTCTTCTTCTTCTTCTACCTCTTCTTCTTCTACCTCTTCTACTTCTTCTTCTTCTACCTCTTCTTCTTCTACCTCTTCTACTTCTTCTTCTTCTACCTCTTCTTCTTCTACCTCTTCTACTTCTTCTGCTTCTTCTGCTTCTGCTTCTGCTTCTTCTTCTTCTTCTTCTTCTTCTTCTGCTTCTTCTGCTTCTGCTTCTGCTTCTGCTTCTTCTTCTTCTTCTTCTTCTTCTTCTTGTTACTCCTCCTCCTCCTCCTCTTCCTTCTCTTCCTCCTCTATCCCTCTGCTAGAAACTTCTATGAACAAGTCTAAAAGTATAGGTAAAAAAAAGCTCACTGTTCAACCGTACCACGTCGGCAGAGCATGAGATGAGCGACCAGGTATGTATGTATGTATGTAACTTGTGTATGTATGTATGTATGTATATATGTACGCATTTTCTAGGCATCCGTAAAATAATTCATGAAGGAACATTTCTCACCTTCACCGCCCCCCCAATTTTTTTTTTATCACTTATGTATGTATGTATGTATGTATTAAGATATTTAAATAAACGTGGGGGGGTAGGTGGAGGGTGGGTGGGTGGTGGTGGTGGGGGGGTGTGGGGGTGGGTGGGGGGTGGGGGTGTGTGTGTGTGTGTGTGTGTGTGTGTGTGTGTGTGTGTGTGTGTGTGTGTGTGTGTGTGTGTGTGTGTGTGTGTGTGTGTGTGTGTGTGTGTGAACAAAAAATAGTAGTACTAGTAGCTGTAGTAGTAGTTTTTGTAGTCTTTACACTTTGTTTGTCTTTTTCCTCTTATTTTCTTATTCATATTGTTCTTATTTACTTTCTTTTTTCTTTCTTTTTTTGTTCTTGTTCTTGCTTCTTTTGGCGGCAGTAAAACATATTAAGTCGCTGCTTCGCGTTTTTAATTATAGATCTGAAGTTAATTGTAGCTACCTTCTTCTGCTCCTCCTCTTCTTTTTCCTCTTCCTCCTCCTCCTCCTCCTCCTCCTCCTCCTCCTCCTCCTCCTCCTCCTCCTCCTCCTCCTCCTCTTCCTCTTCCTCCTCCTCTTCCTTCACTGCAACACGCGTGGACACACTATTAATTGGTACTCACTCAAGCCACTAGTTTGCCTCCTCATAATTTATGCCACAATGACTTATGCATAGACCTTTTTTTTTCTTTCCCTTTTTTTTTCTCCTCACTCCTTTCAATGTTACAGTGACACGAGAACTTCAAACCCCCCCTCTCCCCCTTCCCCTCCCATCCTTCACTCCTCTCTCTCTCTCTCTCTCTCTCTCTCTCTCTCTCTCTCTCTCTCTCTCTCTCTCTCTCTCTCTCTCTCTCTCAAAAATGAAGTACAAGTCAAGGAACCATTGCTTGAGGTAGTCCATTGAAGTGTTTTAAGAGTAGTGGCCATTTGGCTGCCAGACTACAGTGGTCTGGGTTTGAATACCAAGCAAGGAAGGTGACACGCAGCCCACTCAAATATCCCACCACAATTATTAACCTGGTCGATGGATAAGTACCGGCAATAACAGGTGGAGGTAACGGTGGTGACGTGGGTTGTGTGCAAGGAACGCTTCACAGGTGGGTAGATCTAGGATATGGAGATGAGCAATGTAGCTACGCGCCATGATGCTTACGCGTGTACTGTACATACTTAGATCTGGGTTGTTAGATCACGATGCTATGGTGTTGTTTGTGGTGGAAGGAAGTTACGGTGTGTTGGGATGGGACGCCAAAACGAAGCCTCAGCGGCGAAGGGAAGGACAGAGAGGAAGGTATAGGCAGTGGTGAGGTTAGCAAGCCATACACACCTGCCCATCCTAGTTTATTATGCAATTGATACTCCAATTATCAAATCAGTTTATCTAATGCAAACGCAACGAACAATTTACTCTCTTTTTTTCTGCATTTTTCATTATTAATATTTACGTAAATAACGGCCAAACGTTTGTAGCAGAATTAATGTTTTATGCAAATACGCTTTATTCACACTTCAAAGAATTCATATTTTCATGCATAATCATGATATTTGGTGTATCGTATCATTCGCTGTTAACAAGTTGATCTCATTCTATTTTCACGAGACTCTACTGTACAAAAGGGAACCCAACCTCAGTCACGCTTGTTTCTGTGTATTGGGGTTCGTAGGAGTCTGTTAACACTGAACATAAATTAGGCTACACTGTGACATTCCGACCATCACAGTTTACTTTCCTTAAGGTTGCTTCTGGTACCCATGTAATCATGTAACTCGCAAAGAAGAATCAACCCCTCATTTTCAAGATTATTATTATTAGTGATAGCCATTTCTCGCTTCAATCGATTTGTTTATTAAAGTCATCCGTCCTGGATTTTATCGCAGTCTTCAAAGCATATTACTTTCCACCCAAGTTTTGTATCGTTTGCAAATTCTGCTGCTTTTGACAGATTACTCTCTAAATCATTCACGCCTATCCTCCGTTCAACTCTGCATTATTAAGTGACAAACTTTTTTTTTTCAACCCAACACTGTAACTGCGTGTGTGTGTGAGTTTGAAAAGAAAGTGTTCGTATGCATGTACTGTACCTGAACGAGTCTTTGTGTCCAGACTTGAGGGTGTGAAGTATAGGGTGTCTGGTAATAACAGTGTTTGGCGGCACGAGACAGACACAGTTCCTGGCCTGGGGAGGGGAGGGTGAAATCTAACCTCGTATATAAAGTAAATTTTTCACAGAATCAAGTTACCAGTTAAGGGTGATATCATAAGGATTCAGTGTAAATCGATGTGAGAATGACAACGAACAGAGGTGATAGGAAGGAAGGGAGAGAGGAAAGGAGGGAGGGAGGAAAAAAAAAAAAAAAAAAAGAAAATATATATATATATATATATATATATATATATATATATATATATATATATATATATATATATATATATATATATATATATATATTATAATATAAAAATAAAAAAAAATGTTGCCATGCTTTGCTTTGGGTGTCCATGGGGGATAAATATTATTGTACTAAATTCACTTCCAAGTACTTGCATGGTTCCACACCCAACCCTCTTCCTCCCCACCCATCCCTCCCTCATCCACACACTCTCCCATCCACACTAACTTGCTTGCTCACCACACTCACACTCCACGCCCCACACCCAGTAAAACCCCACCCCACCCCTTTTCTAGATCACTACTCCTCCCTCCCCTGCCCTGCCATACCCATCCACCATCTTGCCATTCCCTGCCATCCCCTCGCTACTAGTTTTGCCAAATCCCCGCCGGTCGCCCCTTCACTGGCTATCACACCTCTGCTGCTTCCCCTCCTGCACCTCGTCTCTGCTAACCTCGTCCATTCCCTTGCCTCGCCTTCACCCCCTCGTTGTCCCCTTCAAATGCCATGCCACCCTCCCCCTGATAGCAAGTCTTGTGTTCCCGCCTATTAAAAAAAAATTAAAAAAAAATAAAAAATGGTGAGCGAGTCCCCTCTCGCCAACTAAAAAAAAATAGATAAATGGATATATATATATATATATATATATATATATATATATATATATATATATATATATATATATATATATATATATATATAATGGAGTTCGTGAGTAAATCGTGGGGTCATGAACTCTTATGTATTATTAATTATTTAAGTTAACATTTGTTTGTGTGTCTTTCTGTCTCAGGTTTGTTTTCGTGTCGTGATACAAGGCCCCCACGAGTGTCCTCAAACGCAAACATGACCTATAAATAATCCACGTTCATTAAGAAAAAGAAAAAATAAATAAAGTTGGTTGACAGTGAGAGAAAAATAACTGAGACGGAGAGAAAGACAGACACAGAGACACATATATAGAGACAGAGAGACAGACAGAGACAGACCGAGACAAAAACCAGACATATATATTACCTCTCACCACCACCTTTTCCCACCATGACCTACTCCCACGTATAATTGGAGCTACGAGAGATAGATAATGAGAGAGTCACTGATTGCGATTGTAATTGTCACAAGCCGACGCGACACACCTCATCGATCCCACGACTCTTTCTTTTAAAGGCGCTGGTTCGGGGTGACTAGCGCTGACCGTGACTTCCTTCAGCCTTGGAAGCACCCCGCGTAAGGCTTCTTAGGGAGAATGAGGTGCAAAGGTGTGCTAGAGATCCTTGGTGTTATAGGTATGGCAGTTGTTGGTTGGTATAAGGCCTACACATCACCTCTACTGGGAATTGTGGCTTGGTTTGGCCCGAT
>JAPQNM010000005.1:134381-149381 GCA_029783475.1 Metacarcinus magister
CGTATTTTCTTATTTTCTTATTTTCTTATTTTCTTATTTTCTTATTCTCTCTTTCTCTCTTTCCCTCTCTCTAACCATACTAATAATAATGATAATGATAATAATAACAATGATAATATATTGATATATATTTATTTAGTCATTCTTTTATTAAACAAAATGAAACTCTGTGCGTATCTAACACTATATTAATAAAATACACTTACATACAGTCAAACTTAGATAAGATTAATACAAGTAACATACACATTAAAAAAGTAGCATATTCTTTATCTTTTATTATTATTGACATTGTAAAGTTTGATGCTTACTGTTACAAATGAATTTTTAAATCTAGATGTTTTTATGTTGTGGCAATTTTTTCTCAGTTTCATCTAACTGTTAATATTGAAACATCCATAAAAGTAGTTAAACAATAACATAGAGCTGACTATTCCTAAGCAAGTGTGTTTTTTGTAACATACCAACCAAATCCAGATTTTGGCAAATTAGTCTTGGAGCATTTACATTGGTTATGGTCAATTACAATTAATTAATTACATTTCAAAAATACTACAATAACCGTTACGACCTCTGGTTTGGTCTTTTTCCCAATTTATTCAACGCACGTCACCACTCAGAGTCCCGTTTCGACGCATCCTCAAGAATTCCCTCCAACAGCACCACCAATGCTGTCAAGGTGGGCCGCTTTGCTGGGTCGTCTTCAAATGCTGTTTCTATCCACCTCATAAGACCTTCATCCACGTCCGGGCTGACACAGTTTGTCTTCATGGTCAGCAAGGCAAACATCATGAGCGAAAGGGAGTACGCGTCACTCGCCTCACTGTTTGGACGCGTTTGTGTCACTAGCTCCGGTGCAACCCACGGCTTAGCTTCGTGTGGAAGACGCTTTTTGCGAGTGACACGCTCAGTGCCTATAGGCTTCATGAGGCCTAGATCAATTATGGTGGCAACAAGGCTGTTGCCACTATCGGATACACAAACGTTATCGTACTTTAAGTCATTGTGGGTAAAGCCTCTTGTTGTAATGTCCTTGAGTGCCCGCGCGATCTGCAGGAATACGGTGGCGGCGTCAACAAACGGCACGTCCTTTCTGAAATAGCGAATGGCGGTGTCTCCGGCAAAATACGTCAATAATTGGCAAGTGTCGACGCACACTCCCATGAGACGCTGCACGCCAGGAGTCTGTAATTTGTGCAGATTCTTGGTCTCGATGAGTAAGTCATCGAAATTACTTTTGAAAGTTTTAACAACAACCTCCTCTTGTGTCTGAGGGTCCACAGTCTTGGTGCAGGAGCCGTACGATCCTGCACCAAGATACTGACACACAGAGTCAGTCATGGCCTTCACCTCCTTCTTCTCCAGGATACGCACGCCTATCTCTTTCAGCTCACGGCGGATCTTATCCTGTTTGTCCTGCTTGTTGACGGTCCTTGGAACACTCTTCGTCTTGCCCCACCAAGCGCTAAATAAGTGCCAAATTAACGTGAAACTCACGACACTTAGCAAGAAACCACTAAACAAAAACATTTTGCTCCTGAAGTTTTCGTGTTCCTGGTGAGCCAACAAGATATGTTCCTGAAGACAGTTGAGGCGCTCCTTGGCTTCCTTCAGCCTCCAGAACACCGTCCACCACTTGGATCCTCCATTAACACCACACACTTCCAGCGGGTTGATTGGAGGCTCAGGTTTCAGTGGACCAAACCACCACAAACCCGCCAATACCTGCCGCACTTGACCAATAATGGTGCTGCGAGGGTTCTCAGCTTCCCACAGTTGCAATATTTGTTGAAGGTTACGAGAAGTGTCCAGAGCAGTCCACGCCATGACTGCGATGTACAGCGAGACCAACACGAGGCTGCCAGTCATGAACACTCGTACCAACTTGGTCTTATTATTATCTATATTTACTTGTATATGTTCTCCTTCCTCGTCTGTGTTCTTCTTCTTCGTATTCGAGAAAAAGTTCACAAAGGGGATTCGCATCTTTGCCTTCCCATCATCTCCTGTGGTCCCTCGTAGGTAACTTGCCATGATGGGCTTATTTTCCATGTTTGTTTTATTATATGGATTAGTGAGAGGTGTCAAAACCAATGCGGCGAGAATATTGAGGTAGCAAATTTCCAGACTCAAACCACCAACTCCAACCTTGTTCAACTCTATCCAGACTCAGTGACACCAACTCCAACCTTCGACTAGATCCAGACTCCGTGTTTCCTTCACCACCTGTACCTTAGATAGTGTTTATTGTTAGATTTGCTTCCTCCTCCCCTCTTCTTCTTCCTTCTTCTTCTTCCCCTCCCCTATTCCTCTTCCCTCTTCACTGCCCTCATTTTTATCTCCTCCCTTTCTTCATCCATCTTTCTTTCAGTCCTTAACATTCTTACTCTCTTCCTTTTCTATCCCTTCCTTTTCTTTCTCCTCCATTTCTCTCTCCTCTCTCACACACACACACACACACACACACACACACACACTCTCTCTCTCTCTCTCTCTCTCTCTCTCTCTCTCTCTCTCTCTCTCTCTCTCTCTCTCTCTCTCTCTCTCCATCTTCTTCATTTATCTCTCCTTTTTCCTTCGTCTCTTTCACTTGCCTCTTTCCCTCCTCCCCTTTCTCTTCTCCTTTCTTTGTCTTTTAAATTTCTTCTTTCATAGTTTATTTTCTTTGTTTATTGCTATTAATATGTCTTTTATATTTATTTGAATTATTTTGAAGATAATAAATGCATTATCTCCCTTTTATTTCATATAATTTCAATGCAAAACGAAATGTTACGTTAAAGTAATTTCTCATTTTACTGGATTTTCCTTAATAAGAAACAAAACATTGTAGAAACATATTAGAAAAATCTGAAAACAACTATAATAAATTTAGAAATCATAGAAAATAATAATAAACAAAGAAATAAAAAAATAATCAAATAAGCGAATTCTTTTGTACACGTATTTTCGGTTATTTTTTCACAATTGCTTATTTTCTATCTTATGAGCTATAATACAATGAATTTAAATTTTAAACTTCTTAAAAAAGTAGACATTTGTGTTGATCAAAAATACTTTTTATCACATTATTTTTCCAAAACTTTGAAAGCAATTAAAACAATTATCAAAGCTATATATAAAATTGTTCAAGCTTAACAATTTTGGTTCTATAAAAGTTTCCTGTAGGTCTGATAGTTAAGCAGTAAAATGACAAAAACTCACTTCCACCCGAATCCTGATAAATTTTTAGGCCCCTCAAAATTGAAAAATTCGTATTCATGACAGACCCAAGAAACATCATGTTAATGAAAGTTGTTAATGTTACAATGCACAATAAGACTTGTTAAGGTAGTTTTAAGGTTTAACAAACACTTGGGGAGAGATGCAGGAATACAGACTTGGATTTCACTCAATAACAAACAAAACATTATATAAACACTTTTAAAAAATCACAAAAGTATTATACTAATTTTAGAAAACATAAAAAACATTGATTAGCAAAAAAGATAACAAATATTAAATAAGCTAATAATTTTGTACTCTTATTTTCGTTTATTTTTTATAGCTTGATTTGCATTGATTTTTGTCAATAATTAGTTTGTTTATATATGATTATAATTATTTCAAAGGAAAGAATGCATAATCTATTTATTTTTGTTTATAACTAAAGTGTTTTGTTGAATGCAAAATGGAAAGTGATTTTGCAAAATATATATATGTTTTCCTTAATAAGAATCGACTGATAAAGTACAGCAGATCATTTTGCAGTTGCACAGAGAAAGCCAGAAAGTGGCTTGTAAGACGTATATGAAGTGATATTAAAAATTTACATACTAGACAATGAAGTTAAGATATATGATGAAGTAATAGAATTTGCCCATGAGTACATTTCATAGGACAGAATTATAATAATAATAATAATAATAATAATAATATGGAAAATAATAATATACAGAGAGAGAGAGAGAGAGAGAGAGAGAGAGAGAGAGAGAGAGAGAGAGAGAGAGAGAGAGAGAGAGAGAGAGAGAGAGAGAGAGAGAGAGAGAGAGAGAGAGAGAGAGAGAGAGAGAGAGAGAGAGAGAGAGAGAGAGTGGTGGGGGGGGGATGCCGGGTAAAAGGCACATGGTGGAAAAAAATGGTGATGGAAAGAGGTGGAGGATTTGAGGATTAAGGTGAAGCACGGGTCACTGGAGGTCAGCCAATGACAGATCCCATGATAAAGGAGGTGACATATGCCTCCTGATTCAGTATTTTGGTCAGGAAGAGCCTGGTACAGATTCCCCGCGACTGTACCTGTGTTAACATTTTCGTACATTTTCCTTCACTTTTGTTGCAAACCTCACACTCATCGTAGGTGGGGGTAGGTGGGGGGGGGAGACAGGTGGGCGGGGACCTGCAACACACTTAAAATCTGGACGAAGGTGTGGCTGAAACGGACCTTTTCTGCCTTGTTTTGCAGGTGACCAGAGCGAGAGAGAGAGAGAGAAAGAGAGAAAGAGAGAGAGAGAGAGAGAGAGAGAGAGAGAGAGAGAGAGAGAGAGAGAGAGAGAGAGAGAGAGAGAGAGAGAGAGAGAGAGAGAAAGGGTGAGGGTGAGGGTGAGGGTTGGGTTGGGTTGGGGGTAACTGGGGCGGGGCGGGGCGGGGCAGAGTTCAGGAAAAAGAATGACGCTCATGGGGGTCATTACTGGGGCTGAGTGGTGTTCCGGGGCCGCCTGTGCACTGGCCCCGCCAGGGAGGTTGTAGGAGAGCGTGATGGGGTCCTGCAGGAACACAGTCGGTGGGGAAGTAATCTCGGGAAGAGCAGCCGCCCCCCACCCCATCTGTGACCCGTGAGACACACCACCCTTCCACCCCCTTCCACCCATTCCACCCTTCCATCCCTTCCACAACCCAGGACACCACTGCTCTACTCCCCTCTGTCTCCTCCTCCTCCTCCTCCTCCTCCTCCTCCTCCTCCTCCTCCTCCTAGTTGATTCCGTGACCTCGCTCCGGACAGACTACCCCCTCTCACGCTCCGTGACCTCCGCGTCCACGTGGTGCAAATTCATTCATCGGTCTTCGTTGCGATAAGTGTACCTTTGCGTTACACAAAGCATACACACCTTCCGTACTTAAATAGTGCTCGCATTAGCCAGACAATCAAAACACACAGCCCTTCACATCCATAGTGATACACACTGTAGCTAAAATATCTCATATAAACAACAGTGATACATATTGTATTTATTTTGCCTGCGATTTGATTTTGTGATTAATTGTGTTCCCTTATCTCTGATTGTTCATTCTGTTTTCTTTCTTTGTTTCTGTCTTAATTTCCGTGACAAAACAAAGAAGTGATAAAATTAGGCCTATTTTTTACCTACCAGCTACAAAGAATTCCCTGGGGACCCTGGGGACCAACTGCCGGAACACTCACAGAGAAAACCAGTTGACACCGCATTTTTCTACTTATTATCGTAAAATTATTTAAAGCTTTCCAGAAATGCCGTCCACGATGAAAAAATGTGAGAGCTGTGGAGAGCGTTTTGTGAAGAAGTTCTTTCAGCAAAATACAATCTGTAGACTATGTATATTAGATAAAAAATATAACACTTTGTTTGAATTCGTCACTGCTAAGCATGGATTTGTAACTCTCCCTGACGCCGCATCCTCCCACCCTTCCCCTTCCCCTTCCCCTTCCTCCTCCTCCTCCTCCTCCTCCTCCTCCTCCTCCTCCTCCTCCTCCTCCTCCTCCCCCACCGCCGCCTCTTCCATCTCCTCCCCCTCCACCTCCACCTCCCCCTCCACCTCCACCTCCACCACCCACCCAGCCTCCTCTTCCTCCTCCTCCATCTCTCCCGCCCCCACTTCCTCCTCCTCCTCCTCCTCCTCCTCCTCCTCCTCCTCCTCCTCCTCCTCCTCCTCCTCCCCCTCCTTCTCCTCCTCCTCCTCTACCGCCATCCTTTCCTCCTCCTCCTCCTCCTCCCCCACCGCCGCCTCTTCCATCTCCTCCTCCCCCTCCCCCTCCCCCCTCCACCCCCACCCCCACCCCCACCTCCACCTCCACCTCCACCACCCACCCAGCCTCCTCCTCCTCCTCCTCCTCCTCCTCCTCTTCCACCCCCTCCTCCTCCTCCTCCACCCCCTCCTCCTCCTCCTCCACCCCCTCCTCCTCCTCCTCCACCCCCCTCCTCTTCCTCCTCCTCCACCCCCTCCTCCTCCTCCTCCACCCACTCCTCCTCCTCCTCCACCCCCTCCTCCTCCTCCTCCTCCTCCTCCACCCCCTCCTCCTCCTCCTCCTCCTCCTCCTCCTCCACCCCCTCCTCCTCCTCCTCCTCCTCACAGGACTTGTATTCATGGAGAGTAGCCAGTAGACGTGCTGCTATATGCTCTAAGAAACCACTAACTACGGAAACTTTTAACAGATACCAAGTGCTCAGCACGTCACAGGAGGCTATTGGAGAGACGAGGCTTCCAGCCGCCTCCTCCTCCACCCCCTCCTCTCTTCAAGACTCTTATCCTTGGAGGGCACCTAGGGGCGCTGCTAGAATCCCTAGAAAACCACTAACTCAAATAACTTTCAACAAATTCCAGGTGATCGGTTCGACACAGGAGGAAATTGGAGAGACAAGGCTGGTGGGTGATTCTATCATTCGTGGACAGCTAATAGAATTCAGTGGCCGTGCCCCAAATAATAGGAAGCGTTATTGTATTCCAGGAGCCAGGCTTGACGACATAACAGAAGTTTACGGAGAGGTCACCAGTGAAGCAGATGATAACACTCTTTTTATCATCCACGCAGGAACGAATGATGTGTCATCCACAAGACCTGAGGAGTTGCTGGAAAAGTACAGAAAGATGATCCGCCAGTTCAGGACAAAGACTAATAACATCGTTATTTCAGGTATTCTTCCCAGGATGGGTGCTGACGGGAGGTTCTATGGCAAGGCGCGCACCATCAACAGCAGACTTAATTCTCTCTGTTCACAGGAAGGTGTTGACTTTGTAAACCTGTGGGATAACTTTTATAATAAACCACTTCTTTTCCAGTACGACGGACTGCACCTAAACAGCGTTGGGGATGCACGCTTGGGCAGACTTTTCAGTGACCAAGTTATTCTCAATAGGTCAAAAAACGCCGAGCGAACGAGAGCAGCAACGACGTCGTAGTTGCTCCGTGTAATGCCACCGCTGATCCAAATACTAATGCCACTGCTGATCCACATATTAAAGTTTGTTATGTAAATGCTCGCAGCATCAGAAATAAATTCACAGACCTCGAAGCTCTCGCGGCGATGGATCAGTACCACATCATAGGAGTCACAGAATCATGGTTAGATACGTCGAACAGAGATTACATTGCAGAATTTCAGTTACCTGGTTATACAATCTTTAGCTGTGAAAGAGAGAACAGAATTGGCGGTGGTGTAATCCTATATATTCACAGCTCGCTCCATCCGATCTCCATTAAAACAGAACCCATCAACGGTATTGACACAGTTTTTATCGAATTAAAGAGTAACTCAAGTAGAAAAATACTCGGATTGATTTACAGACCACCGGGGCGCACCGCTGAAATTGACCGTTTACTATTCGAATCAATCTCCGAAACAATTAGTCAATGCGAGACAATTATTATGGGTGATTTTAATTTGCCAGTAACGAGATGGGGAAATCCGTTACGATCTCATACAGGACACGACCTGTACACGAACTTATTAGAGAGCGAATTACATCAACACGTTCACGAACCGACGCGAGACTTAAATACCCTTGATCTCATTCTTTCAACAAGTAAAGATTTAGTCAGTAACGTAAATGTCGGCCCAGTTTTCAGTTCTAGTGACCATCGAATAATCACGTTCAATTTGAAAATTAAGGAAATAAAAGTAAAAGACAGTAAGGAGAAGGTACCAAATTATCAAAGGGCGAATTTCATCAGAATGCGATCAATTCTAGAAGACACTGACTGGAGTGAACTGTTGTCAGAGTCAGATATTGATAAGTCATGGGAGGCCTTTACCACAAAACTGAATGAAGTTATAAGCGTATGTGTACCGTATCGATACAGACGTTCAGCAAGGAAGAACAAACCAAAATGGTGGAACGAAGAGATAAAAAACAGCCTCACTCTCAAAAAACATGCGTACAATAAGTACATATTAACTAAAAGCCAAGATGATAAAGTAGAGTTTGACAGAATTCGTCGCGATACTAAGAGATTGATAAAGCGTAGCAAGAAAAACCTGGAAGAATATATAGCGGAATCATGTAAATCAAATCCTAAAGAATTTTATAGTTTTGTTAAGAGTAAAAAAGCCCTTACCTGCAATATCGGTCCACTTACTAAAGGACATGGAAATCACACAAATGACGAAAACGAAATGGCTACAATCCTTAATAACTTTTTTGCATCCGTATTTACAGAAGAGGATTGTTCATCGTTTCAGCCACTTGAGATTAGAGGGACCGTAAACTTCTTAAATGATATACTCATAGTAGAAAATGACGTTTTGCAAAAAATCAATAAGATGAAAACAAACAAAACCCCTGGACCAGATAAAATTTCCCCAAGAATCTTGAAAGAGGTCAAGCACCAGATCAGTAAACCGCTTACAATCTTATTCAATAAATCCTTAAGAGATGGTAAAGTTCCATCAGATTGGAAACGTGCAAATGTAACACCAATCTTCAAAAAGGGGGACAAGTCACAACCCGGAAATTATAGGCCAATCAGTCTGACATCAGTTGTATGTAAATTAATGGAGACAATCATTCGTGACAATGTGGTGAAATTCCTTGAAGACAACGATATAATAAAACCATCACAACATGGTTTTCGTAATAAACGTTCATGCTTAACTAACTTATTAGACTTCTTCCACAATGTTTTTGACGCGTACGATGAAAGCAGAGCAGTAGATGTCATATATCTGGATTTTCAAAAGGCTTTTGATAAAGTACCTCATCAACGATTGCTTAATAAACTAATGACTCATGGTATCTCTGGTAGCATTTACAATTGGCTTCTGGACTGGCTCTCTGAACGTAAGCAGAGAGTAGTCTTAAACGGTGTCTCCTCTCAATGGTTAAACGTTAAAAGTGGCGTACCACAAGGCTCAGTGCTTGGTCCTGTCTTATTTTTGATATATGTTAATGACATAGATGATGGGATCACTTGCAAAATATCGAAATTCGCTGACGATACGAAAATTCTCAGCAAAGTAACTACGACAATTGACAGAGAAGTCTTACAATCAGACCTAGATCGACTAACGTCTTGGGCCAATAAATGGCAAATGAAATTTAACGTTGAAAAATGCAAGGTACTACACATCGGAAGAAATAATGATCACGTTCAGTACTCAATGAATGGTAAATCACTTTCTACAGTAAATAAAGAAAAAGATCTGGGAATCACAATATCAAACGATTTAAAACCCAGTCAACATTGTTCAGAGGTAGTTAAAACTGCTAACAGATTGGTCGGCTTTATTGGGCGTACTTTCGAAAATAAATCAGAAAAAGTCATATTAAAACTGCATAATTCACTAGTACGACCCCATCTTGAGTATTGCGTACAGTTTTGGTCCCCATATTACAGAAAGGACATTGACAAACTGGAAAGAGTCCAGCGAAGAATAACAAAAATGATTCCAAGGCTGAAAAATAAACCTTATGAAGAAAGACTTAAAGAACTAAACTTATTCAGCCTAGAAAAACGAAGGATGCGAGGGGATTTAATTGAAATGTTCAAGATAATCAAAGGATTCGATAATATCAATGTAGAAGATTACATTACTTTTGATCGATCAAATATAACAAGACGACGTCATTCTTTTAAGATTACTGGTAAAAGATTCACATCAAACGAAGCCAAGCACTTCTTTTTCAATCGGATCGTTAACGTTTGGAACTCCCTGCCCGCCAATATCGTCGACAGTAAAACAATTACTACGTTCAAAAATAGACTTGACAAATATTTAGAAGCCAATCCACAACTAAAATACTATCCGTTAACGTAGCAAACTTTGAGTAAGTTCATCCTGATGTACCTAATTTACGAAATGTCGATTCAAAAGACGTCGCTAGTGGCCTGACATCGCTTGCCAGGAAGTAGTGGTAGCAGTAGTGGTAGTGACAGTATGGTCTTGGTTGGCCTTCCTTTCCCTGCCAGCCATGGCTGGGGAGAGAAGCCTTCACCCTTACTATCCTGTATCCTACACTCTAGAGTAGATAGTGTAGTCTCACAAACAGCCTCGTAAGGGCCAGCAGGCCTGTTGTTGTTTGTTCTTCCTATGTGTTCCTATGTATGTGTTCCTCCTCCTCCTCCTCCTCCTCCTCCTCCTCCTCCTCCTCCTCCTCCTTCTCCTCCTTCTCCTCCTCCTCCTCCTCCTCCTCCTCCTCCTCCTCCTCCTCCTCCTCCTCCTCCTCCTCCTCCTCCTCCTCCTCCTCCTCCTCCTCCTCCTCCTCCTCCTCCTCCTCCTTCTCTGCCACTCCTTCAAGACCCAATCCCTCTGCCTCCTCCTCCTATGCTCCTCCCACACAGGCCGCACACCTGCCCATCCCTCCCTCCCTCACTCTCTCCCGCCCTCCTCTCCCTCCCTCCCTCCCTCTTTCCCACCCACCCACCCGTCCCTCGTCCATGTATCCTCCAAGAGTGGGTAATGCACGGTTCTTCCACACACTTTATTCCTTCTGAGAAAAAAAATATTAAACTTTTTTTTTTTTGCGTGTGCGTGTGCGTGCGTGTTTGTGTTTGTGTGCGTGCGTGTGCGTGCGTGTGCGTAAGCGTGTGCGTGTGTGCGTGTGTGTGTGTGTGTGCGTGTGTGCGTGTGCGCGTGTGCGTGTGTGCGCGTGTGCGTGCGTGTGTGTGTGTGTGTGTCTTCTTTAATACTTTGTTGCTGATCTCCTTGAAAAAAAAAAACGTAGTTAGTTGTAATGATATGGATTAAACTAACAAAAAGCATGAAGTATTGAAGAAAAGTTGAAATTAATGAGAAATTTCACTAGAAAATTTTAGACGATACAGTTAGTTGTTCTATAAAAAAAATAAATACTGAGCACAAGAAAAAGAAAATAGATTACCGAGAAACAGTTATTCAGTATAATGCGTTGGACAAAAAGGGGTTAATGAATACACCAACAAAAGAATTAAAAGAGTGAAAGGCAATGGCTGCTTTATTCATATAGTCTGTTGCAACCTTCCATAACCTCATTTTACCAATCAACCATTTACGTTGGGCTCCATTTTTTGTTTTTTTTAATGTATACGAAATGTGAAAACTTATGCATTGGCCTGTTTAAACATTTCCATTGCAAGAAGGAATTTATTTACTCACTAACCTTTCATCATTTTCATTCTTCACTAAGTAACGTTAACGACAACTATAATATTTTTCTAACTTGACATTCTTCTTATTTGTGATGAAAACAAGAACTCATTGACTGATATTATTGACCTATTTTTACCTGTTTATATCATGGCTTTATCCACACCTGTCTATCAGCCTTGCATGTCCTTAATGTGACTCTTTTACATCTTTTCATTCAACGTTATAAGTCGCCTCTGGCTGACTCAGTGGAAACGTTTCTACTCATGTTTTATACCAACAGATTTCTCTCTCACTCACTCGTCTCATTCTCTCCTTATATCACTTCTCCAATACTCTCTCTCTCTCTCTCTCTCTCTCTCTCTCTCTCTCTCTCTCTCTCTCTCTCTCTCTCTCTCTCTCTCTCTCTCTCTCTCTCTCTCTCTCTCTCTCTCATAATCATCTTGCAATACTCGTTCTTCGTTGTCTTTTAATTTTTATATTTAATCTCTGTGTGTTTTCGTAGTTATCCTCTTTATTTTCCTTTCAATCAATACTTTACCACAAACAAACAGCCTCGTAAGGGTCAACATGTTTGCTGCTGCTATTTGTTATTCCTTTGTGTTCCTTTTTGTTCCTCTGTGTTCCTTCCTCTCCTCTTACCCAACACCTCCGTAGATCCTTCCCTCCTTCCTTCCTTCCTCATGTGTCTGTGTCCCTCTCTCCATTTATTTTCACCTACTCTTTTTTTTTGGGGGGGGTGGGGGACATTGATTGCATAAAAAAAACACTGCGCTTTTACAGCATATCTATAACAAGGGAGGTTTTGTAAATTCTGTTGTAGAGCATTACGTTTGGTTGTGATTGACAGAAGAGGAGGAGGAGGAAGAGGGGGGGAGAAAGAAGGGGGAGGGGGAGGGGTATACACAGGAAAAATATGAATATTTATACGAAATGGACCATCGTGCTGGACCGGAACAAGGGTGACTTACTATTTTATACCGGGTCCGATCTTTTTTTTTTTTTAAATGAAAGTTTAAATAGCAATGGCACTGTAATTGAAACTAAAACACTCCGGATGTTATATTACGTAATTTTATCGTCGACTGCAGAAATGATAGAAGTAGTGAAATAACAGAATAATAATGACAATAATAATAATAATAATAATAATAATAATAATAATAATAATAATAACATAAATATTAATATAAATAATAATAATGATAAAGAATAGCGTAGAAACAGGTGCTGTATCAAACAATGTAAAACAGCCTTACCCACCTGTATTTATGAGTGATGGTGATATAATAGTGATTGAGAGGAAGCGGTGGTGGTTGATGGTGAATAGTGGTGTTGGTGGTGGTGATGATGCCTTGTGGGTGAATGATGAAAGTATAGGATCGCTAGGTGGTGGTGATTGTGGTGGTGGTGGTGGTGGTGGTGGTGGTGGTGGTGGTGGTGATCATCGTTTGGTGAGAATAAATTTGTGGTTGGTAGTGGGAACGAGGATAAGCTGTGTGTGTGTGCGTGTGCGTACGTATGTGGGCGTGTGCGTGTATGTGTGCGTGGGCGTGTGCGTGTATGTGTGTATGTAGGTTTGTGTTTCTATCCCATTAGCGTCAGGACACCATCATTGTGCTATATCATGCATCGATGGGTCATCATTTTAACTCAAAAATGTGTCGCCCATATTGGTGTGGGGCAGGTGTTGAGGCCCGCGCGACGCTCCAAGGATTACCAAAATGTAGCTACATAGGTTAGGTTAGGTTGGGTTAGGTTAGCGTGCCACCTGTAGGGAAAATCATGTTATAAATAAATCTTTCATTGGGTAAATTTATCTATATTGTATAACTTCGTCTTTAGGTAACAAGGTAATATATGTGTTATAAGTTAATTTTAGTGTAGGTAAATGTGATGTAAATATGCTTTCCCTTCACTCAATGATCGTTATAAAGGATTGTGTTTTCCCTAAAGGGTCATCAGTCATATATCTTGGGAGGGGCTAAAGGAAGGGCGGGGCTTACCCATATTGTTATCCAATGGCAGGCATGGGATGGATCGAGAGGGAGGAGCTGATCTGTCAAATTAATCAGAATGCTGAATATAAAAAGACGGCCGGACAAAGTTTTACTCAAAGAGCGAAATATACAATGATGATGCACCACCACCACCACCACCACCACCACCACCACCACCACCACCACCACCACCACCACCACTACCACCACCACCACCACTACCACCACCACCACTGCCACCACCACCACTGCCACCACCACCACCACCACCACCACCACCACCACCACCACCACCACCACCACCACCACCACCACCACCACCACCACCACCACCACAATCACAATTGCAACCATCCAGACACACTTCCTGATATCACCACTCTTTCACCATTAAAACAATCAGTGGTTTTTTTTAATCTCGGCAAACAACAAAATCCAACCTTAGTTAATTTTCTAAGCCGGCAGCCAACTCCTCTCCCCTAACTTTTGTTCTAAACTTTTGACGCCTACGGCAACTTTGCTTCTCAAGTATTATATTTTCACATTTTTGCCTGATATATTGAAGAAGAAAAAAACACACAATGACGTAAATTATAAAGACGGTGTAACCTAGCTTGTCTTTGCTCACGTTTTCTGTTGAACATTCCACAGGATATACTTAAGGAAAATAAACTAAAAATGAGAAACTTTTGACGTATCGTTTTCAGTTTGCATTAAAGTTATATACAATTAAAGGGAGAAAATGCATTTATTATCTTCAAAATAATTCAAATGAATATAAAAAAACCATACTGGTACCAATAAACGAAAAACAATAAGAATCTATGAAAAATAACTGAAAATACACGTAAAAAATTAGTAGCTTATTTGATATTTTTTCTTGATTTTTTTGTTTATATATTTTTTCTATGGTTTTTCAAATTATTGTAATTATTTTCTGATTTGTCTGTAATGTTTTTATAATGTCTTGTTTCTTAAGGAAAAAAACTAAAATGAGAAACTATATGACATAACATTTTCAGTTTGCATCAAAATTACATAAAATAAAGGAGAGAGATGATGCATTATTATCTTCAAAATGATTCAAATAAATATAAAAACCATATTGGTACAGATAAACAATGAAAAATAAAAATATGATAAGGAACCGAAAATTCACCTAAAAAAAAAAATTTGCTTATTTGATATATTTTCATGATTTTTTCAATTATTGGAAAAGAGAGAGAGAGAGAGAGAGAGAGAGAGAGAGAGAGAGAGAGAGAGAGAGAGAGAGAGAGAGAGAGAGAGAGAGAGAGAGAGAGAGAGAGAGAGAGAGAGAGAGAGAGAGAGAGAGAGAGAGAGAGAGAAAGAGAGAGAATGAACCCTGGAAGAAGAAAAAAAAGTTTAGTAGAGAGCATGGAAGGAAACGGCAAAAGAGGAAGACAAGATAGAGGAAGGAAGGAAGGAAGAAAGGAAGGAAGAAAGAAAGGAAGGAAGAAAGAAGAACGGACAAGGCTAAGAGAAGACGAGGGAAAGTAGGAAAATAATGAAAAGGACCAAATAAAGTAGGGAGAGAAAAGGAAGGAAAAAAGAAAAAAGGATGAGGGTTGGTCGAAGGATTTGAGGTCAGACTGAAGTAAATGCTTAAGTATAAAAAGATGCTGGAAAGAGAGAGAGAGAGAGAGAGAGAGAGAGAGAGAGAGAGAGAGAGAGAGAGAGAGAGAGAG
>JAPQNM010000005.1:154381-159381 GCA_029783475.1 Metacarcinus magister
TAAAAGGTAAATATTCATGAAATAAAAAATAAAACTGAAATTCAGTAGAGGAATCGCACCCATAAAATTAGTAAATTGAAAAAGCAATCCACTTGTTTGATAGGCCTCCTGGAAAAGGTAAGTCTTAAGTATCTTCCTAAAAGCACTTATATCATTGGCATTTTTAAGATTATCAGGCCAGCAATTAAAAAGCCTTGAACCTACAACAGAAACTGGAAGCAACTGGAAGCAGTGCGTGGAACACTGAGTAGCCTCATCTCAGCAGTACGCAGCTAGCGAAGTCGAACGTATGGAGACAGAAGTTCACAAATGTACGAGGGGGCCACAGTGCTTAAGGCCTTGTGAACTAAGACGGCGACCTTATACTCCACACGTTGCCTCAGAGGGAGCCAATGAAGTCTCTCCAAAACAGGAGTGATGTGGTCAGGACGGGCCGCACCAGACACGAAACGAGCTGCTGAGTTCTGCAACTTCTGCAAATAATTAAGATCCTTGCCAGAAGCCCCATAAGACAGGCTATTACAGTAGTCTAGTCTTGATATTACCACAGTTTGAACAATAGCCTTGGCCGCAAACTCATTTAGACAACCACGAATCTTGTAAAGATTATGCAATTTAAAATTTATTTCCTTCTTCATGGCAGCAATATGATTACTAACCATGAGCTCATTGTTTAACTGAAATCCGAGGTTACGTATTGAACTGGTCGCAGCGATCACCCCACCCTGGAGGCTAAACTCTTGGCGAGCAAGACGACCACGCTGAGCACCACTTCCCATAAACAAAAGTTCAGTCTTAGTAATATTGAGCTTCAGTTTGTTCATATGTATCCATTGAGTGACTTCCCTTAAGCCAGACTGCAGCAGACGTAGGGCAGTCTCTTGCTTGCCTGCAGGAAAAGAGATTGTCACCTGGAGGTCATCAGCATAGCAAATGTGGTTCAGACCAGTAGAAGCAATAATCTCAGTCAGAGGACGGATATAAAAACAAAAAAAGCAGAGGGCCAAGGACAGAACCCTGTGGCACACCGTAGGAGAGAGGGAGAGAGACAAACTTTGAACCATTAATACATACATGCTGACAACGCCCCCTAAAGCTACGGTCACACTGTCCAAGTATATGCTGGAAAATCCCAGCGTATGGTTGTAAATTGGATTTCCAACCCAAGGGTAATGGTCACACTGTTCAAGGATACACAAAGCACAACAAACATACCGAACACAATGGAGAACGATGTGTTATTTCTTGCAGCCCTTACCCATACTCTTATGACAATTGTGCAAGGTTATAGACGTATCCAAAGGATGAATAATAGGGTGAAAAGATTGTGGGTTAAGCCATGGATGGCTAGAAAAGAAAAAAGTGTGTACGGCAACTCAGTCCAGGAGATGTTTGTTTTGGTAGCGGGCTGGCGGGCGAGCTAGTGCTATCAAATGAGGTTGAGAAGATCTTGTTATAATTTCATTAAAAATATTCGTGTATGTTGTTTCCGGCAGAATTTATTTATAAATCAATTCTATACTATTATTTTTCGTATGATGTGAAGTATAACATTTAAAATAATATCTGTAATAATTAATAAAATAGATCCTTTGTTTCTTAATTCCAACCTTGGATGGCAAACGATGCGAGATGTCTTGACAATTTCCAAGCGAAATGCTACAAGGTTGGACGAAAATCAAACTCTACAGTTGGATCCAAACATTTTTTGGCCAGTGTGACCGCGGCTTAAGGTAACTCTCAAACCACTTAAGAGGAGCATCATGTATACCAAACAAGCTCTCTAGCCGCTTGAGTAGAATGTCATGGTCCACAGTGTCAAACGCGGCAGAGAGATCAAGGAGTATCAGAGCTGTAACGTTACCTTTATCCGCCTCAAGCATGGCATCATTGAGGAGGCGACAGAAGGCAACCTCAGTAGAATGATTAGGACGATAATCAGATTGACGAGGATCAGCAAGGTTATTAGAATATACATAAGAAGATAAATGCTCTGAGACCACATTCTCCATTATCTTGCTCAAAAGTAGGTAAATTAGAGATAGGACGATAGTTATTCAAAACAGGCTCGAGAGAAGCTTTTTTAAGTACTGGGGTGACAACAGCAGTCTTGAGATAGATGCAGAGCTCGCCAGTATTCAAGGATAAATTAATGAGAAAAGTAATATAAGGCACTAGTTCATTGACACACTGTTTTAGCAGAGTGATAGGTATAGGGTAAAAAATGCAGGATTTATTGGGGAGCTTTATAATGATATTTCGAACTGTCAGCTCAGATACAGGATCAAACTGGGACAGGGAGAGCGACAAGGCTGTGGTTCACAGTTCAAGACACGAGTATGGGCATCAAGCTGCTGGCGTACTGAATGCACTTTTTCATTAAAGAAGTTAGCAAAGTCGACAGAAAGTTGCTGACTACTACTGTGTTTAGGGAACAAGTGTTGCTCCCTATTACCAGAGATGGTTTTATAGACCTTGAAAAGCTCTTTGTTGTCACGCTGACTAGATGTTATTTTCTCCCTGTAATAAGCAGCCTTAGCTCTATTCAGCTGTCTATTAAAAATGTTCCTGTGAGCTTTAAAGTTAAGGTAATGTCAGGATGCTTGCCCTTCAGCCACCGCAGCTCATAAGTTCTCTTTTCTCGTTTCGCCATAGTAATATCATGATTATACCATGAGCGGCAAGGCCTAATGTAGACACTACGAGTGCACTGAGGGGCAAGTTTGTATTGAGTGACCATGCTCTCAACGGTGCAATGAGCAGACAAAGTTTGTCCAAGCTGAGACGCAAAAATATCTTGGCGAAACTACTCGATGTTAACATCGGCAAGGCGCCGCAGTGTAATATTCCGCTGCGGTGCACGGCGAGGCTTCAATACAAACAGCGAGCAATGCACGGCACAATGATCACTAATATAGTCACCGGGTAGTACAGAATCAATCACGACAGATCCTGTACAGCGAGAGATCATGAGGTCAAGCGTGTGGCCCAAAGAATGGGTAGTAAATTTAACATGCTGCTTAAAACAAGACGTGTCAAGGATGTCAGCAAAGCGGGAAACGCCAATGGCACCGGGCTCATCAAGGTGGATATTAAAATCACCTACAACAAGGATGGAATGCTGCACATCTAAAAGAAAATCACAAAGCTCTTCAAAGTCTGACAAAAACTGAGAAAGAGGCTCATTGAGAGAGAGAGAGAGAGAGAGAGAGAGAGAGAGAGAGAGAGAGAGAGAGAGAGAGAGAGAGAGAGAGAGAGAGAGAGAGAGAGAGAGAGAGAGAGAGAGAGAGAGAGAGAGAATAAATAAAAAAGAAAGAAAAAAAAAGAATAAGAGAAAAATCACACAAAAACAATTCAATATAAAAAAGTAATAGATAAATGAAAAATAGACTGGAGCCAGAGACCATTCTCTCCTTTTTCTTCCTGTACATGTGTAAGTCTTTTTATATCTATTACACTATATAACCAGCGGGGGACACTAACACACATCTTGACACTAACCTCCTCGTACACCAGAAAGGGAAAGGATGCGTGTATGTGTGTGCGTGTGCGTGTGCGTGTGTGTGTGTGTGTGTGTGTGTGCGTGTGCGTGTGCGTGTGCGTGTGTGTGTGGAGGAGTGTTACCTAAGACCGCAAGAAAAGGAGCATCAACAGTGTATAAAGACCTTTGGGGGCGTGAGGCAGTAGTTATTATCATAGTATAATAATAGTAATAATAAGGTATTATAAGTCAGCCCAGCACTACTCCAGCACCTGAGGCTAATATTGTAGTCGATAATTACTTAGGTTTAGTGCTTGTTTATGGGCATATCCCTTCAGTATTAGGAGGTGGGAGTAGAGTAAAGACAACAGGCAAGGGAAGGTGGAAAGGTGGGAGGGAAGGAAGGAACACAACGACGTACAAAGGAAGAATAAACAGCAGTAGACCTGTTGGCTCTTACTAATGTGTTTGAAATAGATTACATTATTTTGTTTAAAGTGTGATACAGGATAGAAAGGACGAAAGCTCCTCCCCACCCACCTACCACTCCCTCTAACCGGAGTTGGCAGGAAAGGAAGAGAGAGAGAGAGAGAGAGAGAGAGAGAGAGAGAGAGAGAGAGAGAGAGAGAGAGAGAGAGAGAGAGAGAGAGAGAGAGAGAGAGAGAGAGAGAGAGAGAGAGAGATTGGATGGAGGTGAGTAATCTAACGAAGAAAGGCAAGAAGGGAAAAAAATATCTGAGGAAAGGAAGAACGAAAGAAAATAAGATGGCAGGAAAGAAATAAAGAAAGGAAGGAATAAGTGAGGAAGGAAGGAAGGAAGGAAGAAAAAGGTGGAGTAAGTGGAGGAGGAGGAGGAGGAGGAGAAACGTGTACTGAATCAAATCAAATTGAATTATAGAAGTGCAGGTGACTGGCTGCAAGGGACTGGAAGGAGACTGCAAAGGGAGTGGAAGAGGGCTGGAAGGCACTGGAATGGGACTGGAAGAGGATTGGAAGGCACTGGAATGGGACTGGAAGGGGATTGGAGGGGACTGGAGGGGACTGGAGAAGACTGGAAGGGAGTGGAAGGGGGCGGGGGACCTGTGACGCTTGTAGGGAGAGAGAGAGAGAGAGAGAGAGAGAGAGAGAGAGAGAGAGAGAGAGAGAGAGAGAGAGAGAGAGAGAGAGAGAGAGAGAGAGCAGAGAGAGAGAGAGAGAGAGAGAGGTGCCTTGGGCCTGTCACACTTTGCTTGCCGAGAAAATGGATTGACGTGGTTTATTCCAAAAAGCCCAGAAACTTGCCTGGTCGAGGAGGGAAGCATCAGCCTTTAAACCTTATCATGAGACGAGGAACTTAAAAACGCTATCATTAGGAAGGACGCACGCTCATTACACTTATCATAGCTATCGTGTTAGGTGTGTGTGTGTGTGTGTGTGTGTGCGTGTGCGTGTGCGTGTGTGTCATTTTCCTTAGTTTAGTCAAATTCATCCTTCACTTTCTTTTGTAATGCGTGTCAGCAAGGATTGACATCATTAGTTA
>JAPQNM010000005.1:161881-164381 GCA_029783475.1 Metacarcinus magister
ATATATGAGTTAGTGGATGAGTGAATGGAATGAATAAGTGAGTTAGGAGGGATAAATGAGTGAATATGGATGAGTGAATGAGTAGCTACATACGAGTGAGTTAGTGAATGAATGAATGAGTGAATGCATGAATGAGTGAGCGAGTCAGTCAGTAATTTCGTCTTCTCCATCGCTGGTGAGCTGTGAAAAACATAAATATCATTCTTGTCATGCAGCAGTGTAGGGGAACCGTTCTTGCTTGAGGACCCGTGTGGCAATATCTCTGCAATATTGTTTCTTTTTCTCCCTCGTTATCGATAGCGTCATCATCCTTTCCCTTCCTCCTCCTTCCTCCTCTTCTTCCTCCTTCTTCCTCTTCCTCCTCCTCCTCCTCTTTCCCCAGGTACTCAGGAGGGTCGAAAACAAAGACTATACAAGGGAAAACTGGAAAAAAATAAGTCCTCGTTTAAAACAAAGAAAATCGTGAACACCATCAGCGCCATCTGTGAAGGGAGATAGACACTCTATCCTTCCCTCCTCCTCATCTTTACTCAGTACTACTCTGATTCGCACTTTTCCGTCTCGTGACTCCCTGCTTTAGTCCAGAACGACTCGTGAATAACAGTAGTTCATCAATGTATAATTAACGTTTTTTTGGGGTGAATTTTTACTTCAGGACGGAGGGGAGGGAGGGAGGGGAGGAAGGGAGAGAGTGAGGGGAGACTTCGTAGGAATGCCAATGTGATGTTTATTGCATCAACTAAGGTGTGGTGAAGTTTGGTCCATCAAGAAGCCCATTATAGCACCTGCCTCTTTGCATTATTCAGGCTTGGCAAGTCACCACAGAGAGAGAGAGAGAGAGAGAGAGAGAGAGAGAGAGAGAGAGAGAGAGAGAGAGAGAGAGAGAGAGAGAGAGAGAGAGAGAGAGTGAGTGAGTGAGTGTGTGTGTGTGTGTGTGTGTGTGTGTGTGTGTGTGTGTGTGTGAGTGTGAGTGTGTGTGTGTGTGTGTGTCCAGGTGCTTGTGGGTCTATAGCGTACACACTCCTTACCTCCCTCCCTTCCTGTCCCTCTACCTCCTTCCCTTCGCTCTTCTCTTTTCACCATCCCTCCTACACGTTAAGACAAAGCTGAGGTTACGTAGCGAATACTCTTTTAACTCCTTCCTTCCTACCTTTCCTCCCATGCCTCCTTCCAACCTGCCTTCCCTTTCTTCCCTGCCTCCTTCCTTCCTACCTTCCTTCCTTCCTTCCTACCTTCCTTCCCTACCTCCTTCCTAGCTACCTTCCCTCCTGCCCTCCTTCCTACCTTCCCTCCCTCCTTGCCTGCTTCCTTCCTACCTTCCCTTCCTGCCTTCTTACTTCCTACCTTCCCTTCCTCCCTTCTTCCTACTTTCCTTCCCTCCCTGCCTCCTTCCTTCCTTCCTTCCCTCCCCTCGTCTCACTATCCCCAACACGAACAGACACAGTTTATGCTGCTGGGATCACTCTCCTTTATTTCCTTCCTTCTTTCATCCCTCTCTTCCTTTCTTCCCTCTCCTCCCTTCTTCCCTTCTCTTCCTCTTTGCCCCCTCATCCTCCTCCTCCTCCTCCTCCCTCCTCCTCCTCCTCCTCCTCCTCCTCCTCCTCCTCCTCCTCAATGGTTAAACGTAAAAAGTGGCGTACCACAAGGTTCAGTGCTTGGTCCTGTCTTATTCTTGATATATGTTAATGACATAGATGATGGGATCACTTGGAAAATATCGAAATTCGCTGACGATATGAAAATTTTCAGCAAAGTAACTACGACAATTGACAGAGAAGTCTTACAATCAGACTTAGATCGACTAACGTCTTGGGCCAATAAATGGCAAATGAAATTTAACGTTGAAAAATGTAAGGTACTACACATCGGAAGAAATAATGATCACGTTCAGTACTCAATGAATGGTAAATCACTTTCTACAGTAAACAAGGAAAAAGATCTGGGAATCACAATATCAAACGATTTAAAACCCAGTCAACATTGCTCAGAGGTAGTTAAAACTGCAAACAGATTGGTCGGCTTTATTGGGCGTACTTTCGAAAATAAATCAGAAAAAGTCATATTAAAACTGCATAATTCACTAGTACGACCCCATCTTGAGTATTGCGTAGTTTTGGTCCCCATATTACAGAAAGGACATTGACAAACTGGAAAGAGTCCAGCGAAGAATAACAAAAATGATTCCAAGGCTGAAAAATAAACCTTATGAAGAAAGACTTAAAGAACTAAACTTATTCAGCCTAGAAAAACGAAGGATGCGTGGGGATTTAATTGAAATGTTCAAGATAGTCAAAGGATTCAATAATATCAATGCAGAAGATTACATTACTTTTGATCGATCAAATATAACAAGAAGACGTCATTCTTTTAAGATTACTGGTAAAAGATTCACATCAAACGAAGCCAAGCACTTCTTTTTCAATCGGATCGTTAACGTTTGGAACTCCCTGCCCGCTAATGTCGTCGACAGTAAAACAATTACTACGTTCAAAAATAGACT
>JAPQNM010000005.1:166881-176881 GCA_029783475.1 Metacarcinus magister
TTAAACTCGGGAAAGACAAACATACCTACATGGAATAAATATTGATGCTTCCAATCTAAATGTCACACGGGAGGGAAGGAGGTAATCAAAAGAGAGAGAAAAAAGACAAAGAATCAAGCAAGCAAGCAAGTTAAGTATAAATACAAACACCCTCCCACCTTGATTTACTCTCATCCTGTGTAGCTTCAGATTGGACATGATAACCGAGACAACACAGGATGCTACTCAGACGGAGATGAAAAAAAGAAAGAAAGAAGGAACTTGTGGTGGGAAGTGGCACTTTATGGCAGACAGAGAGAATAAAAAAAAAAGAGAGAGAGAGAGAGAGAGAGAGGTTGAGGATAGCGTAGGTGTATTTGGAGGCAGGCTGGGAAAGAGAATACAAGCGTTGTCATTAAAGGAGAGGGAAGTGTCGTGTTATTGGTGTTGGTGTAGGTGATTCTGGCCTTAAAGTGCTGGCAGGGCAAGGAGAAGGTGGCAGTGCAAGGCAAGGAGGAGGAGAAGGAGAAGGAGGAGGAGGAGGAGGAGGAGGAGGAGGAGGAGGAGGAGGAGGAGGAGGAGGAGGAGGAGGAGGAGGGGGAGGGTTGGACTTGGACTTGGACCGGTCATCGAGAGAGAGGGAGGGAAGGAAGGAAGGTAGCGAGAAATGAGATAGCGAATGAATGAGTGAGATGTAACCTGTAACTGTCTACTCAGATCAATCATAATAATCTTCTCTGACGAGGTATATATGGTATGGGATTGCAGTGAGGAATAGAGAAAGAGAAGATAAAGATAGATAGTGAGAGAGATACAATAAAACAAATCTAGAGAATGAAATCATGTAGAATAATAACAAATAACTTAATAGCAAGATATGTTTACTATAACCAGTAGAGGAATGACATCAGGATTCATTGGTGAGTGAGTGCGTGTGTGCGTGCGTGCGTGTGTGGTCAATGTGATAGGGAAAGTAACCTGAGTTGTATGTAATTTAACCGAGAGAGGAGACTTTGAGAGGGCGTGACGGGAGAGTGGAGGTATAATTCAGTATAGCAAGGGAGTGAGGACCGTATAGGTGGTTGGTTGGTTAGTTGAGTAGGCGTTACATGGCGTGGTGTGAAGACAGCAATCATGGTTATTCTGGCCCAGGAAGACGTGTTGCATATATACTACTACAAGGTATTGATTAGGCAAGCGAAGCGCGGCACGTTGAGGTAATTGATGCCTACTTTCAGAGATGCATGAAAGGGGTGACAGAAAGCTCGATTTGACAGAGAGAGAGAGAGAGAGAGAGAGAGAGAGAGAGAGAGAGAGAGAGAGAGAGAGAGAGAGAGAGAGAGAGAGAGAGAGAGAGAGAGAGAGAGAGAGAGAGAGAGGTGGAAGAAGAAAAAACGAGGAAACAGACATACAGACAGCCACACAGCAGAAAAAATATATAGTGCGAGGAGAACAAGTTGTAAAAGGGTTGAGTACAAAACCTTTTCGAACTTTGTCAGGAGTGCAACAAAATCCCTGGTCCTAAGAGAGACGCCCTCTCCCCTCCCTGCCCCCCCTGCCCCCATGCCCCCCATTCCTCCTGCCCCCCTCGCGTAATGGCAGACGTCAATACCTTTTCAGTTTTGCACAAGAAGTAAATAGTTTAGAGAGAGAGAGAGAGAGAGAGAGAGAGAGAGAGAGAGAGAGAGAGAGAGAGAGAGAGAGAGAGAGAGAGAGAGAGAGAGAGAGAGAGAGAGAGAGAGTTGGATAGATAGATTGCCGGACTGGCGTGATAAGGCGTAGTTTAGGCCGAGATATACAATGTCACCGAAACACCTTCCCTTTCTCTATCTGTCGCCGAGGCTTCGTTGACTTTGCCGCTGCTGAAACCTTATTTACAACTCGCTATGTGGTCGATGGAGGTGACTTATAGGACAGGTTTTTTTTTCCTTAGCGGTCTGGCATAATGCGGTGATGTTAAATATTTATTCAGCACTTCCCCGGAACATTACCTAGAAAGTGGGCGGGGCGCTGCGACCCCCCGCCGGACGAGAAAGGAGTGCGGGAGGGAGGGAGAGAGAGGGGTAAGAGGGGGCGAGGCTACGTACATTAATTTTTTATTTGTCTTTCTTGGGAACCTTAATAGTTGGGTGTAGCAAGTTTCTCGCTACGAAAAACGGGTGTGAATTTTCCCAAGGAGAGGAACGAGGAGAAAAAACTACCATTGCATTTCATTGTATTGTTGGCAGGGCGACATAATTTTTCTTTACAATGCACTGCCAAGCGTAATGTTTCACCGCTCCTCCCGCCACCCAAGGCAGAGAATTCCACTTATTATTTCAAACTGCGAGCGAAGCGACCAGTTTGGAAGTTACGAAATGACCCCATCCAAAATTTGTCTGTGTGTCTGTATGTATGTGTGTCTGTCTGTCTGTCTGTCTTCTATCTCCTCCTAGACCACTGGAGGGATTGGAATGAAATTTTCAGGGGTTGTAGGCATCAACCCTTAGATGGTTATTATATATTAAAAACATATTGTTATTACTTAAATTTTAGAGTTATTTATGAAAAATAATAATACTTCTTGGACATATTCATACTTACCTGGCACAGGAGACACCGTCACCTACCTCCTACCTACCTCCTACCTCTTACCTCCCTTTCTACCTCCTACCTCCCTTTCTACCGCCTACCTCCCTCCTACCTCCTACCTCCCTTTCTACCTCCTACCTCCCTTTCTACCTCCTACCTCCCTTTCTAACTCCTCTTTCTACCTCCTACCTCCCTTTCTACCTCCTCTTTCTACCTCACACCGGTTGAAAAGTCAGCGATATCACTGATTTGTTCCATCATCGCCATTTACAAGATGGGTAGATCCCAGGCATCAAGAGGTCACACCATCAGCTTCCAACAGGACATCTCTGACTTTGCTCATGTATTGCCCCGCATACCCGAGGAGTTGCCAGTAATTGTGCTAAAAAGACCCAATGAGACTATCACAGATAGATTTTTTTTGGTGAGAAGAGACAAATTGATTGCTGCGCTCCAATTTTTCAAGGAAAACAACGAAGATTATCAGCACATTCAGATATCCACACAGAACGCATCAATGTACCCAGAGGATGGAATTGTACAATCCGTCCTCCAAATTGACCCCTCTGCACACAACATACCACAAGAGGAAGCTTCTGCTGTAAACGAAGAGTCGGCCAGGGAACCATCATCTACGGTATCCTTCACCTGATGGCTCAGATTGTCTTCGGACGACAAGGCAATGTTTAACTACTTTCAAACATTCTCGGCTGCAGACATCCATTGGGATGACCTGTGGAGGCTACTAACTGGATCCGAGAGGTACATATTAAATACAGTTCTGAAAGACATGGAAGGACTTAGCCAAGATACCAGTGAAAATTGCATCTTGCAGTCTGACAACTTTAGACTGTGCTCAAAGGCCTGTATACATGTGTGTCAGATTACGCGGGTAATATCTGTATATACTATTTTTCTTTCTTGCATTACGAAAAATTCCAAACCTTTCCTCTAATAGTTGTCGTGGTTGCGTTGTTGGTGGGTGAGTGCCAAGGTGTTTACCGTACATCATCACGAGGTTCGATTGACCTTCTACAAAGTCAAGTTCATATTTATAACAAACTGTGAATAGTATATTACAAATAGCTTTCGCGTATACTTTATATCAACGTTGTGTTAGGTTGTTTTCCCCATCGAATATTGTTGAATGTCATTTGTTGACAGTTATTTTGGTAACCGGAAGCTAACTAAATAGTTGATTTTTTATATCATTCTGTGGGCTGTAATTTTTTGCTTGTTTCTATGTTTGCAAACAAGCATTTGATATCCATTTTATATCCGCATTTTTGTTCCTTGCACAGCTACAAGAAGTGTTATACAAAAACACTACATCAGTTTCGATTTTAGATACACGTATCAACACAGTAACGCAACTATAGATCGTGGCATAATAAGGTAGTAGTGTTATGAATATATATATATATATATATATATATATATATATATATATATATATATATATATACATACATAATGTATGTATATGTGTATATATATATATATATATATATATATATATATATATATATATATATATATATACATACATACATAATGTATGTATATGTGTATATATATATATATATATATATATATATATATATATATATATATATATATATATATATATATATATATACATACATAATGTATGTATATGTGTATATATATATATATATATATATATATATATATATATATATATATTTATACATACATAATGTATGTATATGTGTGTATATATATATATATATATATATATATATATATATATATATATATATATACATATATATATATATATATATATATATATATATATATATAAATATATGTATAAATATATATATATATATATATATATATATATATATATATATATACATAATGTATGTATATGTATATATATATATATATATATATATATATATATATATATATATAATGTATGTATATGTATGTATATATATATATATATATATATATATATATATATATATATATATATATATATATATATAGAGAGAGAGAGAGAGAGAGAGAGAGAGAGAGAGAGAGAGACAGAGAGAGAGAGAGAGAGAGTGAGTGAGTGAGTGAGTGAGTGAGTGAGTGAGTGAGTGATTGCGTTAGTGTTTTTTTAATTCTAAGATTCTGGAATGACATCCCTGAAACTATCCTTCTTATAAAACTAATTTATACTGTATTCTACTTTACAGTTATGATGACGTCACTTAGGTCCAATCGTCTATTACGAAATTAAAGTTGAAACCCTTCAAATGTCTATATTTGTCATGCCGGGGGCGGGTATTTTTAAGATTGTTTATTATTTCTTCTTATGCTGTTATGATTACCATTTATTACCACCTCCCGGTCATGCTCTGGGGTTTATATATGATGTTATTAAGCGGGTCGGTATTTCGCTGCCACCACCTACTATGAGGGAAGTAGGAACCCTTTCGAAAGTTGGCCACTGGTCAATGTTGTTGTAATTTTGGTAGTAATCAACCTTAGCCACAAGGAGTCACTCCGGTTACCACTGGGGGAGACATATGTCACGAATGAAATAACTTCTAATTTTCTTTGTATAATTATTATTCACCAACGAGAAAAAAAAAGAAAAAAAAACTAACTTTTCACATCCTTTTCCACAAGTTGACATACAGTGTAATTATTCAGTTATTGGGTACGAAAGACCTAAATAAGGACTGGTGGTCACTCCACAGGTTTTCACTTTGATTAATACACAAAACAAATTCAATCACAAATTTTTCCTAGGTTTAACACTGTCCAACTTAATCTTCACTTTCCAGACTTATTTCTTAAACAAAACATATGATCCAAAATACGACAAATATCTAATGGGGAAACCAATGTGAGTGTGTGTGTGTGTGAATATGTGTTGGTGTGGCACTGGTGGAACCTGATCGTGGGGGGGAAGAGACGCGGACTGAGTTAAACAATACACTCCCAACACACTCAAAGGGGATAATACTTGAACAATATAACAAATATTAAGGTGAAAGGGATATATAATGACCAATGAAACATATTTAAGGGAGGAAAGAGGGGACCATGCGGTCTCAGATGCAGCCCCATAATAAAAATGGAAGAATTGCTATTATTAATTAATAATCAGCCTTAAAAGGGCTTTAAATGACTTTACATATTCAAAGGGAAGATTATTGAATACATGAGAACACTGAATGACTAAGGATTTAGGACATATTAAGAGATGTTTACGTAACACTCAACACAGACCTGATCGTGGGGGGGAAGAGACGCGGACTAAGCTTAACAATGGATTCCCGCGAAGGCAGGATAGCGTCTATAAGGGTGACTCATTAAGAATTTTTCTTACATTTGATTTCTATAATTACAGATCATTGAGATATGAGATTATTACTAAAATATATAGAATTAATTTTGGTGTAGAAAAAGTGTTACTATTTAAGCTAATGAACTTGATTTCAACTAATACATGAGAAAAACCGTGCTCATTAGATAACTCACTGGGATTTGGCGCGAAAACTGTGTTTGGGTAAGGTTAATAAGATGTTACATCATCTTTTGTCTTATCAAACTTATGAAGGGAAATCTAGTTAAGTTAATTACTTTAAGATATGGAGTTTGATTTTAATTGGAAATGAATGTTATTTAAGCTAATATAAGGAAATAATTTTCTTTTCATAGAAAACTGATTTAAAGAATGGTAGTTACTGTACAAGACATAAAGATTTCGGGCATTACATATTTTCAGCATTCATAGTTTAAGGAAGGCACATAAAAGTTGCAGCTCATGGAGAAATATGGCAACTCCTTAAGAAATTAAATACAGTGTGAGTGTTGCCTGCCGCGTCCTCCTATAAACCTGCAGAGTGTGTTGACGGATGTCTCCACTACCACAATTAATAACACGGACAGGCTTTTCTCCTCACATTCATATTTAACGCCAAATAATCATCCTTAATCCCCTGTAGGTTTCTGAAGTTTGAGAAGATAGTCATAATCTGCATCGAACGGCATTGCGAAGCCGATTCACTTAAAGCTCGGTCGTTGAAGCATCGGAGTAAAGTTATCCTGAATAAACAAACGGTGAACTTTCATCATCAGTGTTAAAGGTTCATCATGTGTGTTATCACAGTCACGGACATATACACTCATGCTCACACACACAAACTTATTGCCATGCTTTCGAATTAATTCAGAAAACACTTCCCTACTTCCGGAACATCGTTTGAACCACATGTGAATTAGTACCGTTTGGTGTCTGGAGCCTTAGCTGTCCGTGTGAGGAGTTAGTCTGTGAGCTGAGTGTGGCGAGTGTGGTGTGCTTAGTGTGTTGTATCATACTCCTTAAAAGCTGCGGCGTGCCCTTATCACTGCTTCATCAGGTAAGTCGTTATATATTAATTGTGTGTGTGTGTGTGTGTGTATGTGTGTGTGTGTGTGTGTGTGTGTGTGAGCGTGTGCGTGCGTGTGCGCGCGCGCGTGCGCGTGCGTGCGTGCGTGTGTGTATGTGTGTGTGTGTGTGTGTGTGTGTGTGTGTGTGTGTGTGTGCGGGCGGGCAGGCGGGCAGGCGCGTGCGTGCGTGCGTGCATGCGTGTGCACATGCGTGTGCGTGCGTGCGTGCATGCGTGTGCACATGCGTGTGCGTGCGTGCGTGCATGCGTGTGCACATGCGTGTGCGTGCGTGCATGCGTGTGCACATGCGTGTGCGTGCGTGCGTGCATGCGTGTGCACATGCGTGTGCGTGCGTGCGTGCATGCGTGTGCACATGCGTGTGCGTGCGTGCGTGCATGCGTGTGCACATGCGTGTGCGTGCGTGCGTGTGTGGATGGGTGGGTGGGTGTGTAGATCTGTCTGTGGCAGAACTGAAAAGAGCCCTCTTAGAGGGGGATGAGAAGGTCTTACGACAAGGCAATGTGTTTTGCAGCTACTACCCAAACTGAAGCGAGCAGTTTGGGTATGCCGGACGAGTGGTTTTGGGAGTCATGGTCCCCCAGCAGGTCTATTTACTTAATTGAATATAATGAATACGAAGGTGGACGACGGTGAGGTATGCCGGGAGAACTTTGTGAAAACTGTGCATCAAGGAAGGGTGGGACTGAGGGTACGTGGGTTTGAGGAAAGGATTAGGATTGGGGTAAGCGTGGGATAGCCTGGTTAAGGGGTTAGAGGGGCGGTAGGGGTAGGGGTAAGAGCAAAGAGGGGAACGGTGCGAGGGTGGTGAGGGAACAGAACGAGGCAGAGAAGGGAGGTGGGCGGTGGATATACATACAATTAATGGAAGTAGGTATACATACCTAAGGGATCCGTCAGCTGTCCCTGGTTTGGTGAAGTGCACTGTATCTATATTGTATATCAAATCATTGGTTGTCTGTTGTGTGCGGCTGTTACATTGATGGAACTATCTTTATAGTGATCGTGATGGTGTTTAGAGTGCGAAAGGTATTGCTAGGGAGGATGGAGGAGGGAGGAGGAGGGTAGCCTTGGGTAGGAAAAGAGAGTGGAAGGTAAGGTAAGGGAAGGAAGGTGAGGAAAGGAACCAAGCCGAGTCACATTAATAAAAGACGGATAAATTTGCAGTTGCAACCAATATTCCCTATCTCTACCCACACCCCCTTAAACCCTCAAGCAAGCTTGGGGGCCTGTGGGGAATCGGGGATTTTTTCGGGGAGGCATATATGAGTGATATATGGACTTTGAAAATCTAGGGAAATTTCCCCCAAAATTTCCTAAATGTAGCAAACACGACAAACCTATTCTAACAGGGGGGGGCTGGACCCTCAGCTAGGACACTATTCAAACACAACCAGAAACATGGTTCAATATCCTAACCTAACCTGCATAACTGCAATAATACTTCATAATAATGACAATAATATAATAAAACATTCATCAATATGGACTGAAAAATCTAGGCAAATTTTTTTTTATCTAGGGAAATTTCCCTAGAAGTCAAAGAAATTTCCTATTATTAATTATTAATTTCCGACAGTGTAATATGGGGATAAAAATGCTCCTAACAGTGTCATCTAGACCCTGAGACAGTTTATAGTTGCGTGTGGTGTATTGGTTGAAACTGCAATAATACCAAAAGACGTACAGTTTTAAGATGGAGGTGCTTGAGAAAATTTACCAAAGTTACCTTTGCAACAAATACAGTGCGTGTGCGTGTGCGTTTGTGTGTGTGTGTGTGTGTGTGTGTGTGTGTGTGTGTGTGTGTGTGTGTGTGTGTGTGTGTGTGTGTGTGTGTGTGTGTGTGTGTAAACAAAACAAAACAAAAACCCTACGAAGAACACGAAGAAATTAAGAGATACCGGAAACTTAAGCATGATTAGTGTAGCCAACAGAGGAGGAAAACACACCGAGGAATGCAGTACAATTTGCGAAGTAGTAATGGAATCCAAGCTCAGCAGCAAAGAATGAAGACAAGTGAGACGGGGTTAAGGGGGAGGGGGGAGAGGAGGGGAGTAAGGGGTGGGTGGTGGATAAAACTAAGAAAATACACCTTTGTCTTGATGCAGCTGAAGCGTGGTGTGGTATGGTGGGGGAGGAGTGGGAGACTAGGTACAAGGGGGACCAGTGGGAACAATATCTTCTTCCCAAGGTCGCCAGGATGAGCAAAGCATATCATAATTTCATTTAAATTCATAACAAACAAGTTCATGTAAAAACATGAGGAAAAATCGCAGATCGAGTGAGTGGGACGCAGCTGCAGCCTTGAGCAAGAATAATAAGTGATTTTGCTAACCTAACCTAACCTAACCTTACCTAACTTAATCTAGCCTAACCTTACTTTACCTTACCTTACCTTACCTTACCTTACCTTACCTTACCTTATCTAACGTAACCTAACCTAGCCTTACCTTACCTTACCTTACCTTACCTTACCTTACCTTACCTTACCTAACCTAACCTAACCTTACCTTACCTTACCTAAACTTACCTTACCTTACCTAAGCTTACCTTACCTTACCTAAACTTACCTTACCTTACCTAAACTTACCTTACCTAACCTTACCTTACCTTACCCAGCCTCTTCTTACCTTACCTTATTTTACCTTACCTTACCTAACCTAACCTTACCTAACCTTACTTTACTTTACCTTACCTTACCTTACCTTACCGTACTTTACCTTACCTTACCTTACCTAACCTATCCTAACAAAAAACCTAACCTAATCTAGCCCAACCTTACTTTACCTTACATTACCTAACCTAACCTAACCTTACCTTACCTTATCTTACCTTACCTTACCTTACCAAACCTAGCCTTACCTTACCGTACTTTACCTTACCTTATCTAACCTAACCTAACTTAGGGTTATCTTACCTTACCTTACCTTACCTTAACTAACCTTACCTTACCTTACCTTACCTTAGCTTAGCTTAGCTTAGCTTAGCTTAGCTTAGCTTAGCTTAGCTTAGCTTAGCTTAGCTTACCTTA
>JAPQNM010000005.1:181881-186881 GCA_029783475.1 Metacarcinus magister
AAGGCTGCGGTGCTGCGGTTGCGTGGGCGGCAGTAGGTGCAGCACCTTGGATCAGCGGCAGGATGGGGGTGGGGGCGGCTGCAAGGCTGCGGTGCTGCGGTTGCGTGGGCGGCAGTAGGTGCAGCACCTTGGATCAGCGGCAGGAGCTGCGAGGCTGCGGCAGGTTAAGCAGCGGCAGGGGCAGAGGCAGCGACAGGCTTCAGGAGGCCGCGGCAGGCACGTGAGGCGGCGGGTGTGGTGGCGCGTCATGTTGGGACGTGAGGCAGCGTGGGCGTGGGCGGCGGATCGTCTGTCATTCCAATGTGTTCACTCCGGGGGTCACCAATGTAGAGGTTTGGGAGTTATGTACACACAAAGGTTTGACAACAGACGAATGTGGCTTAGTTGGTTTATTGCTGCAGCGTTGGTTGTACACAACTATACAGAGCCCAGGGAAGGTGAGCATGTGTTGTTGTCTGGGGAGCCCCGACGTGGGGCTCCCAGACGCTATGCTGGAGGTGTTGCCTGAACTGTGTGTGGTGGTAGACTGGTGGTTGACTGACTGACTGACTGTGTTTTGAGATTGCCATCTTGTTAGGATGGCTTGGGCCTTTTGCCTTTGGCGGCCCATAATAAAACTTCCCGTGCCGGGAATCGAACCCGGGCCTCGCGGGTGAGAGCCGCGTATCCTAGCCACTAGACAACACGGGATTGTAAACATGGAATGCCAACAACATCTGGTGTTTCCAGGCGGTCACCCATCCAAGTACTATCCAGACCCAACGTTGCTTAACTTCGCTGATCGGACGAGAAGCGGTGCATTCAACGTGGTATGGTCGTTGGCTGTGTGTGTGTGTGGCAGCTTATATTGGGCTCGCAGACCTGTGGACACCTGGAGTCAGATCACAGGTGAGGTGAGGTCAAGTTAATCTCGACCTCAGCCGCGGTCTCGAGGGAAGTCATTATAGGCTCTGGGTGTGTGTGCACCTGGTATGTAGGTGTGTTGTATGTGTGTTGTCACTACAGTAATTATCATTTTTGTTCTCTTTCTCTTTCTCATTTTGTAGTGGTGGTGGTGGTGGTGGTGGTGATGATGGTGGTGGTGAAAGATTTATTATTATTTTTTTTATTTTTTAGTGGTTCTTCTCTTTTTATTTTGTTTTCTAATTTCCTTTTATTTTTTTTCCTTTTTTGTCGTTTTTTTTTTCTTCCAAAGTTTATTGAATAATTTGATGCATTGGCGTGGATATTGAGATTGATTTCCAGAACTACACACGCATACGCACACGCACACGCACACACACACACACACACACACACACACACACACACACACACACACACACACACACACACACACACACACACACACACAGCTTCCTTCCTCTAGAACACAAAAACACACGCTATCGAAGAGTAAGTGTACAGTACAACATAAGGAAGAACAGCAGAGAAAAATTAGGTTAGGTTAGGTTAGGTTACATAGACACAGCTTCCTTCCTCTAGATCACAAACACACAATAACACAAGTGACCTAAGAGTGAGTGTTTGAGTGTACAGTACAACATAAGGAAGGACAGTGGAGAAAGGTTCGGTTAGGTTACGTTACATAGATACAGCTTCCTTCCTCCACAAGAACACAAACACACACGCAACCTAAGAGTGAGTGTGTGAGTGTACAGTCCATATAGAAGTACAGTGGAGAAAGGTTCGGAAATAGGGCAGAACACAACCTAACTGGCGGCGGAGATAGCATGGCGGGGAGCTTGTAATCTTCTGTTATCACCCGAGGCCCAGGACAGACCACCGCACTTAAGGGTCGTTATGGGAGTGTCGGTCACGTGGAGGAGGAGGAGGAGGAGGAGGAGGAGGAGGAGGAGGAGGAGGAGGAGGAGGGAGGATGAAGACGAGTGAGAAGTGGGAGTCGATGGTTCAGGGGAAATGTTACGGAGAGAGAGAGAGAGAGAGAGAGAGAGAGAGAGAGAGAGAGAGAGAGAGAGAGAGAGAGAGAGAGAGAGAGAGAGAGAGAGAGAGAGAGAGAGAGAGAGAGAGAGGAGAGAGAGAGGATGGTGTGTGTGTGTGTGGTGTGTGTGTGTGTGTGTGTGTGTGTGTGTGTGTGTGTGTGTGTGTGTGTCTGTGTGTGTATGTGTGTGTGTGTGTGCATTGCTGGCTGGCTGGCTGGCTTCGTGCTTCTCCATTGTTAAGGTGTCGTGCAGTCGCCTGAATAAATAAGTTGTCTCTATTTTCGAGACTTGTGAGGTTTGTGTGGTGCAGAAACTCACCTAAATTCGCTCAGTAAATAGATACCAATCACAGGCTATACCGTGGCGATGAGGAGGAGGAGGAGGAGGAGGAGGAGTGTGGTGTGAGTTGAGACAGAGAGTGAGTGACTTGTAATGAGACGGTTCGGAGTCGTACACGCCTCCGACAAAGTTCACTGAGATAGTTATTTTATTCCTCTTCTGATACTTTAAATTCCCTCCTCCTCATCAATATCGGTGACTACGTAATTTGATAAATGAGTGAGGAGTGAGTGAGAGGTGGAGGGATGAGGTTTAAACTTGCTGGACGTGATGGCAGAGTTTGTGTTGGTCAGTTTTTCTTAGACCAACCAGCGTTCTTGTGCTCCGTTAGGGTTATGTGTGCACTAATGGCGCATCCTTATGTGGGTCATGTTTCACGCTGCATCCACCACCACCACCACCACCACCGCAACCACCACCACCACCACCACCGCCACCGCCACCGCCACCACCACCACCACCACTACCACCGCCACCGCCACCACCGCCACCACCACCACCACCACCACCACCACACTAAGAGCTATGGTGGGTGGGTGACACATACTACGCAATATACTATACTCTATTATACGTTTATACATAGTATTCACTGACGTCACGACACGCGCAACGCGGCCATCTTGCTGGTCAACTAGATGTTGTAAATCCTGGACCCAGCCACCATCACTGATGACATAATTATATGCCTCAAGCGATTTGTAAGCTTTGAACTTATCCAGTGTGTAGGCACCCTGAGTGAACACTAAATAGTTCATGTCAGGATAAGTTATGTCTGGTAGCCCATCTTGAGTGTTCTCAAAATTATCTTTATCCACTTCATATGGATCTATACCGTCAATTAAGCTGATTTTAGCAAGATATCGTTCCTTAGTGACATTGTCCAGAGTATCCACATATTTTTGCTTCACCGGAGCAGATGCCATAGTGCAATCTACGCAACATCTAGCCACAACAAACTTGCGTGCATGCATTCACGCACTTTGTTGAAAACCATATCTCTACAAATCTTAATCCATTCTTGGTGCCTAATAATGTTAGGCGGACTTAGGCCTCCTAGCTGTTACATAGGTGTTGGAAGCGGGTGGGGACAATTACCCATGCACCCAGATTTTCAAGTGGAGATGCAGCCCCCCCTCCCCCCTCTTCCCATTAAAAAAACAGTGGACACTTGATATGGGTTGATATCTTGCAAAAAGTGATCTTAACTAGATCTATGCCTCAGAAGCATTTTAGCTGTATAAAGTTATTTTTTTCGGGAAAACCTCGCAAGAGTCACAGAGGACTGGAACAAGGTAAGCCAAGACACCGTTGACACATTCAAACGAAGACTAGCCAGAGAGTGGGAGCACAAGACAGACACATACCAGTACACGTTTTCCTACTGAGCAGACACAACCTCCAACAGACACAACTAAGGCAAGTTAATGCTACCCAAACATTGAAGACCAGCATTTACTGAGCTTTTTTATATGTGGTCTCATTACCCTTACGGGTATCTAATGACCAATACTAAAGGTAAGGCTTCAAGGTTATGCACCCCACCCCCACCCTCACCTTTCAAATGCTTCCTACGTCACTGTAGCTTACTAATACTATAATTAGGCCTGGATCTAACTTGAACTTTTGTCCCGATAATGGCTGGATAAAGATCTGAAGCTACCTAACGTTAATCGAGCTCAAGGGACAAGGTTAGGTGTTGCCTGGCTTGGAAATCTCAGAGTTTATAAAATTAATAAAACAGATTTATATATAACTGTTAGGCCTAGATCTAGGCGGCCTAGCAGTTAGATATAAATCTAAAAATGGGCAGATTCGTCATCAACGCAAGACTAACGACATTAGAACTTACAACTAACCATTCCTAGGCTAGATTTAAATCTAGATCTAGATCTAGCTAGGTCTTTCGAAATTGATAATGGATAGGACTACAAAGCTGCACACCTGCTATGAAGTGATCGGAGCACACTTTAGTGAGTTTGGTTGGAGCAAAGTCCTTGCGGTTAATCCTGGCGATCCATAGATCTCGCAGCCTCTTACTGAGTTCCTCACTTTGGCTGCCTTCATGGGTTCTTACAACTGGTACGCCGTGAAAGCTACGTTTTATAGGCCCGCATGCCCTGTTGGTACAACCATATATAGTGCATGCGTACACCATTGTGTCAATTTGTGACAAACGCTACATGTTTTGGCCTATCAGCTGTGTTTCTTCTTCTTCTTCTTGGGAATTTGCTGGGGCCGTGCAGGCTGTGGTGCCACGGCCTCTAGTGCCCCAAAAGTGCAGGTTGCAGATGAGTGAGTGGATCAGATCCTGTTGAGTTGACCTGTCCTTTGGAGGAAGGTCCTGGTGTGCTTGAGTATTTATCAGCTGTGTTTGGTTACTGGTGGCCTGGACCAACAAGATGGCCGCCAAGAAATGCGTGACGTCATGTGAATACTATCTATAATAGATCGTGTATATATATACATATTATAGCAGGTTTTTGATCGCTTTGAGGCATGTGAAAAATTATATCAATGTACCTAATTTTTCATCAGTGTTACTCTTTCAGACCTTAATACGAATGCTTTTTTTTTATCGCTGTTAGATTGAAAGTGTAAACAGGAGATAGAATTCCTAACCTAACTTAACCTAACCTAACCCAACAATAGAAAAAGTAATTCTAAAAATATTCCTGTTGGATGAAACCACGGCGATGTTGGGTGAGTGTGTGTTTG
>JAPQNM010000005.1:194381-199381 GCA_029783475.1 Metacarcinus magister
CTGTTCACGTAATATAACTGTTTCACTTATAGTTAAGGTTTTCTTATCATGATGCTGGCATATAAACAATTACTATGTGATATTTATGTACTATGGTCAGCTGCAGCAACACTAACCTTCCTCTTGTGTTGAGGATGCCACGCAATACAATACAATGCAACACAACGCAACGCTACATGGATTTCCCTGCGTACATATTAAACTTACTTTTTTTTTATTTAATTAGTGCCATAAACCTCTTTCAATCGTTTCTATATCCTTTGTAATTATTGTATAACTTCAAACAGTATGTATCTCTAGTTGTGGCAGGAATCACAACCACTATACGTAGGAATGAATCAATAACTTCATTGCAGTTTAAACAAAGAATCATAAAAAATGTCTAGGTAGAAAGTCAATAGCATTTAACCACTTACAATACACACACACACACACACACACACACACACACACACACACACACACACACACACACACACACACACACACACACATGCACACGCACACGCACGCACGCACACACACACACACATGCACATACACACACGCACACGCACACGCACACACATATACACACACACACACACACACACACACACACACACACACACACACACACACACACACACAACCAAATCCTTAGAATCATCATCATCATCACCTCGGTCTCCCATGAAACACGTGAAAATAATACAGGTGTTAGGCATGACCCTTGGAACCTAGCCTGACCTTACCTGACCTGACTTAACCTAACCTAACCTGCCATGAATATGCGACGTTAGTGTGGCCTTAGAGCGAGGGTTAGGTGTGATGCATTAATTATCCCTTCGTACTAAATTCCATCAGATCACTCGGGTGTTAAGAAGACAAGAAGTCGATACTAGGCAAGAGGCGGTAGGAAGGAAGGAAGGAACTCTAACCTAACCAAACCTAACCTAACCTCCAAAGTATACATTGACGAGGTGGTGATGGTGGTGGTGGTGGTGACGTGGGGTTCTGTGGGTTGTTCTGTTCTGGTGTGTGTCATTCGATCGGGATCTTAGTAAAAGTTATACTGATACATAATTCAATGATGGTTGCACTATTCAAAGCTTGAGTGTATAAGTTATTTACCAAACCATGGCCACGTCTTGCACCGCTGGTAAAGGAAAGATGTTTTGATAGAGCAAACAACGAAAGTGTGTGAGTCTGAGTGTGTGTGTGTGTGGGGTGGGGGGGTATTCCAAGCCAGTGTGGTTAGAGGGTTCGGAAGTTCGGGTCGTAGAGGTGTGAAGCCTTGCTCGCCTCTAACATGCTGGAGGGTAGTTGGGGGTAGCGTTGGGGGTAGCGGGGTGGTGCTGGTAAAGCGTTTTGGTACAGTTCAGGACTACATAGTATTACGCTGCCAAGGTCGTCCTGCCTTCGATCACCTTCCTGATGCATTATTTCGCGGTACCAATACAATGTTAACAACATTCGTAACGCTTTCATGCTCCTCAATCCTAACTCTCATGTGGCATTTCCTGTTTGACTTTTTATGTTTTTGGTGTTTCGTCATCTCCTCCTCCTCCTCCTCCTCCTCCTCTTCCTCCTCCTCCTCAGCCCTCGACTCAAGCTTTTCCTAATATATGTCAACGATTTACAGAATTATTATCTATCTGTCAAAAGTATCAATATTCATAGACGATACATAATTAAGGTGTAATGTAATATAGACTGAAGATTTGTGTTAGAATTAAAGTGGATCTTGATCATATAATTAATTGGTTAGGGCTCGAAATACCTAATGTTTTTTTTTTTTAATATCAATAAATGTATAATGTTATTCTTTTTGTTTTATAAGGTTTATTGTACAAATATACAGTTTACATGTTATAAATATATATATATATATATATATATATATATATATATATATATATATATATATATATATATATAAATTAAAAAGTATATAGTACAATGCGGGCATCTGTCCGCCAGTGAGGAGTGTCCTTTCCCGCTCTAAAGGTTCAAGTGGTGGTGTGTCGCGGTTGCGGCAGGTGTGGTCAGCGGGGGGGGAGGTGCTGCTCTGAGCACCCCCAGGAGCCGGTCACGAGGGGTGTGTCTGACCAGGAGGGCAGCTTTCACCTCGCGACTGCTCAAGAGGCCCCCTCCGGCAGGCTGGGCGGCTGCAGCTGGCACAATGTTATTCTTATTGGCGAATGCAAAAGTCTAAAAAATGTAAATATCTAATCTCTGATCAGAAGCTCGATAATGTCAATTGATAAAATGATCTAACTGTAATCATGGGTAAAAATCTAAAAAATGGGTGAACAGAATACGTACAGCAACGAATAAAAAAGCAAATATTATGTAAGTTAACTTTTTCAAGAAATTTCAACTATAAATAACCAGAAGTAATAAAAAAAAAACTGTATACACTTTCTACACCGTTCATATCTGGTCACGGAATAGAGACGTTTTGATTGACTCACACACGAAGACATCCATCATAACACGGCCGCAGTGCATGTGGGATGTCTGAGTGACCGTTCGGAAGTGACAGGGACGCGAGTTTCTTGAAGAATTTTGTGGTATTAAGGATAAGTGACTGACTGTGAGGAGAGCAATGTCAAACTATTATTATTTCACTGGGTGTAAAAATAAGGTAGACGAACACTAGCGTAAAGTCAGTGGTTATCAAGTATTCCTTTAGCCCAGACCTCAAGTAAAAATTAGGTCTCGGTAACAATAACAAGTAGAGACAAAGTGTTTTCCATCTATGTATACAGCTAATGCCTCCAATGGTAAATCTATAACACCTTTACCGTGATTCAGAAAGTTTGTTCAGTGGTGTTAAGCAAAGATTAAAGATGTTGAATGGAGAGAGAGCGCGAAATAAGTGAAATAAGTGCTCCATTTCTCTATTTTCTCCTCCTCCTCCTCCTCGTCCTCCTCTTCCCCCACCCCCTAACAATCAAGGAGGAGTCGAATATAAGTGGTCTTCCTAAAACTTGAATCAGGTCAAAGGTTCCCGTCAGAAAACGAGGAAGAAAAAAAAGGTCTTACATGATATTCCGGAAAAGGATTCTGTTGCCTTATTCATACCTGGACGAGAAAACTTTTGAACCATAAACCTTGACACACACACACACACACACGCACACGCACACGCACACGCACAGAAAAAAAAGAGAAAGAGAGAAATCTACAATACAGTTTACATCACATAACATAACAGACAAAAAAATAAACTTAACTAACTTTTGAACTTTTTTAAACCTGTCATTTCCGTTGCTCATCCCACCTTCCTTCCTTCCTCCCTTCTCCCTTGGTCTTTTAACATCGATTTGGGGACGTTATCACTGCTATCCTCCTCCTCCTCCTCCTCCTCCTCCTCCTCCTCCTCCTCACGTATCTTCACCGTCAACAAATAAAATATTCACGTTGACTCCCGAGTGGCGTAGTGAAGCGAGTGTAGTCTGCGTGCTGCTGCTTGTTGTGACTGCTGGTGGTGTGTGTGTGTGTGTGTGGGGGGGGGGAGGGGTTGTAATGGTGTTGTTGCACTATTGTTTTTGGCTGGCTTGTTTGTTTAGTGATTTGGTGTTGTTGGTGGTGGTGGTGGTGGTGTTGCTGTTGCTGTTGGTGTTGTTTTTATAATTGGTATTTATTGTTTTCATAACTACCGTTACTATTAGATATGCTATTGTTAGTTATTCGTGCTATTACTACTATTTATACTACTACTACTACTACTACTACTACTACTACTACTACTACTAGTACTAGTACTAGTACTAGTACTAGTACTAGTACTAGTACTACTACTACTACTACTACTACTATATTTTTTCTGGTTGTGTCTTTTTTTTTTTTACAAGTTATGTCGTTTGTCAGTATTTGTCGGTTTTTTTTCTTTCATCCAAGGTTCATAAATGTTTTGGTGCATTGGCGTGGATATTGAGTTTGATATACAGAACTACACACACACACACACACACACACACACACACACACACACACACACACACACACACACACACACACACACACACACACACACACACACACACACACACACACACACACACACACACACACACACACACACACACACTTCTTCACTGTATTCATAGAAGAAGTTTTGAGTGAAGCCACACGCATGCACACCTTTCAATAGACAAACTAGATGAAGTAAGAGTTATAACACGCATGGAAGGGCTTCGTAGGCAGGCAGATATATGACCGATATTTTCGCTTCCATGAATGTTTCTGGAAATCCTCGGTTATATTGGCGTTACTGAAATTTTTTTTAAACGCACGTTCGATTTCCTTTTCGAAGCTCCGATCAGGAGGTCAAATCAATGACACGGAAGATTGGCCCCCTTCCCTTCCCTACCTTTCCTTTCCCTTCCCTTCCCTTCCCTTCCCTTCCCTTCCCTTCCCTTCCCTTCCCTTCCCTTTCCTTTCCTTCCCTTCCCTTCCCTTCCCTTCCCTTCCCTTCCCTTCCCTTCCCTTCCCTTCCCTTCCCTTCCCTTCCCTTCCCTTCCCTTCCCTTCCCTTCCCTTCCCTTCCCTTTCTTTCCCTTCCCTTCCCTTTCTTTCCCTTCCCTTCCCTTCCCTTTCTTTCCCTTCCCTTCCCTTCCCTTCCCTTCCCTTCTCATCCCATCCCTTCCCTTCATCTGTCACTCCTCTCCCTGCTTCTACCTTCGCCCACTTCTGCGTCATCTGTTCCACCTTTCACCTCTCCTTGTCTTTATTTTTTCTCCCTCTGCCGTCATTCCCTTCACTTTTTCCTTCTTGTTTTCCGCCCAGTCCTTGTCCTCTCTATTTTCTTTCTCTCGAGTTCCTTACCTTTTGTTTTCCTTCATCGTTCTCGTATTTAACCTTTTCCTTTCCTTCATTTATCTTCCTCTTTCCTTCTTCCTCTTCCTACACTTTTCTCATTATTTTTCCCAAACATTCGTCTTATTTCTTCCCTATTTTCCTATTAGTCTCGCCTCCCCAACGCATATATCACTTCTACACCTCATTTTTCAC
>JAPQNM010000005.1:229381-231881 GCA_029783475.1 Metacarcinus magister
GTCGTGTATTACTATTTCTATTTAATTCTCTCTCTCTCTCCTTCTCTCTTTTCTCTCTCTCTCTCTCTCTCTCTCTCTCTCTCTCTCTCTCTCTCTCTCTCTCTCTCTCTCTCTCTCTCTCTCTCTCTCTCTCTCTCTCTCTCTCTCTCTCTCTTCACCCCACTAATTGTTATTTTCCCTTCTCACATTCCCCTCGTCCTTCCTACCACCCTTTCCCCCTCGTTTGCCCCTTTCCCCTTGAATCCACGCTTGCAGTCTATTCCTTCCTTGAACTGTCCGCCTACTCGTGCTGCCTATCCTCTCACCCATTCATTGCCTCCCCTAGTCACTTTACTCATCTCCTCTTTTCCACGTCCTCCATTCCTTCCTTCCTTCCTTCCTTTCTCTCTTTCCCCCATCACTCACTCTTTCACGTTCCCTTCCTCTCTTTCGTTCAGATTTTCCCCTCTTTTCCTCTCACCTCTCATCTCTCACGCCCTCTTCCCCTCACTTTCCTCTTCTCTCCTTCCTTCCTTCTTCACTCACTTTCTCTCTTTAAAAATTACTTCCTCTCATGTACTCCATTTTTTTCATCCTCATCCTTCCCACTCTCTTTTCGTTTCAATTGCTCCATTATTCTTTTTCCCTTTCTGATATTCTCTTTTATTCCTCATTATCCACATTCTTTCCTCTCTGTTTTTTTATTCACTATTATCCTTCACCCATTTCACTTTTAATCCTTTTACCTCTCATCTTTGTTTTTCTTTATTTCCTCTCCTCTCTATTTTCTTTCCCTTATCCAGGACACTAACTTTTCCTCACTCATTCATTCTTTTCCTCATATTCTTCATCCTCATCATCATCATCTCACTCACTCACTCAACCTTCTTTCAACACCTTTCTCGTTACATTACATTATTTCTCTTATCATTCCGCCACTTTTAACTTCAACACCTTTTCCGTTACATACCTCTTTTATTTCCTCTCACCTCTTGCCTCCCTCAGTCTCCTACCAAACCAAACCAAACCACACCACACCTAACCTAACCTAACCTAACCTAACCTAACCTAACCTAACCTAACCTGACCTAACCAAACCAAACCAAACCTTTGCTCGCTTGGCATCATCTACACAGTGCTTGCTTCTCCTCCTCCGTGTGATGTCGTTTGTTGGTCCTTGAAAAGCTCTGATGAAGAAGATAGGGTGTCTTAGTCTTAGTTAGTTAGCCTTTGCTCTCGCTCACAAGTGTTTACCAGGCGAATGTATATATGATCTCGTGTTACCGTGTGTGTGTGTGTGTGTGTGTGTGTGTGTGTGTGTGTGTGTGTGTGTGTGTGTGTGTGTGTGTGTGTGTGTGTGTGTGTGTTAGTCTGTCACTCACTCACATTGGGGGTTGAATATGCATCTGTTTATTCACTAGTGTGTAAATAATGTGTTTTTATGTTCGCTTATCTATCTGTCTGTCTGTCTGTCTGTCTGTCTGTCTGTCTGTCTGTCTGTCTGTCTGTCTACTTATTTATCTCTCCTCTTGTGTGTGTGTTTTTCTTTCTCTCCTTCACTTACTTCTGTATCATTCTTACTCGTACTGAGAGAGAGAGAGAGAGAGAGAGAGAGAGAGAGAGAGAGAGAGAGAGAGAGAGAGAGAGAGAGAGAGAGAGAGAGAGAGAGAGAGAGAGAGAGCTAGACAGACAGACAGAAACGTCTGGATCTGCTTCATAATCACGACTTGCATTGATTACTAAGTCCCAGACACACACACACACACACACACACACACACACACACACACACACACACACACACACACACACACACACACACACACACACACACACATTGGTCCGTCACTGTCACATTAATTATCTTTTCACTTAATATGCAGATGTACTTCCCTTACCTCCCTCCCAGCTTCCTAAATTCACCGACACCATCCATTCTAGTTACCGGTACAGATGACTCGTGTTTAAGATAGTTACTGTTCGTTCTCCCACGCTGAGCCCCGTTTTTTATGTCAGGTATATCTATGTAAGGTGGAATGGGGGGAGGGAGAGAGAGAGAGAGAGAGAGAGAGAGAGAGAGAGAGAGAGAGAGAGAGAGAGAGAGAGAGAGAGAGAGAGAGAGAGAATATTATAAGTGATGAAAATATATCAGACAATTAATACGTACAGTTGAAGAGCAAAAAAAATAAATATATATATATATATGAGCAAGTAACGAATGAGATGGATAATGTTGCATATATTGATTAACTACTACCGAAAACGACCACCAGATGGGGTAGTTAAGGTCGTTCAAGATGGAAGGGTCGTTAGTCTGTCTGGGAGTGATAAGAGTAATAAATAACGGCATTTGATTTGAAAATGAATTAGAACATCTTGATAGATATGATATAATATACATATTCTCTTCTTCTCAATGACTGTTTTTGCATTAATAATCATTGTCTCATGTTTCGTCATATCTTTCTTGAACCATTTGACTTTAATATGCAATGAGAGAACATATACATAAAAAAAATAA
>JAPQNM010000005.1:236881-242390 GCA_029783475.1 Metacarcinus magister
CACTAACACTTGATTTGTTTTGTAGTGTTGTTGGTGGTATTAGCTGATAATATATACTGTTGTTGCGTTGAGTGTTGTGTTGTGTTGTGTCTTTCGAAGAAACTCACTTCTGGCTACTCGTGAACATAAATCTTTAAAACTTTACCGATTTCATTGATCCTCATTATTGTTCATTCATAGTTAATTCTTTCAAAACATAATGCAGTGAAATATATACATGTGTGTCCTCCCCAACAAGTCCAGGTCCGTTTTAATGATGTTTACTTCTCTCTTCTTTCCTGTTTTCTTTCCCTGACTTTTTTTATTTTCATCATGGAGATTAGATTGCATCGCAGCCTCCATCATAATATCTTTGCTCGTTGGTCTATAAAAATTGAATAATACAATCACTCACATACACATACTTATACTTTTACTAGTTGTACAAGTAAACCCAATAGTGTCCATAGTACTACTGCTTAAAATACACACACACACACACGCATACGCACACGCACACGCACACGCACACGCACACACACACACACACACACACACACACACACACACACACACACACACACAGGGTTGTTAATTTTGTTTAGACGTTAGACGATGCGGAGAGAGAGAGAGAGAGAGAGAGAGAGAGAGAGAGAGAGAGAGAGAGAGAGAGAGAGAGAGAGAGAGAGAGAGAGAGAGAGAGAGAGAGAGAGAGAGAGAGAGAGAGAGAGGTTGTGAATTCAGGGATGAGCCTCAGGACAGCTTTGTTATGGAGAAATGTTTCCTTTAGCACCGATGAGTTGGTTACAAGGCGGGAATGCGGGAATGGTTTTCGATACTGTTGGGCGTCGAGGCGGAAACGCGGCCGACGAAGGAAGGAAACTATGATGAGTGGTGTTGACGGGGGTGACGAAATGGTGTTGCGTGGGTGAGGGGGAGATTTAGGAATGTATGAGAAAGTGTTTTGGGATAAAGAAACACACAAGAAACACACATACTTGCCTCCTAAGTTTGTTTAATTGCACCTTTGTGTATGCGAGTAACACACACTGTAACACACAAGCCGGCCAAACAAGAGCGTGGGAGGTGAGAGGTGAAGGTTGTCATTGGCAATACCACAACATAGGATGGATATAAACAGATGAACTGATGGTTGGCTGGTTGTTGACAGTGCGACTCCTCACCGTCTATCCTGAAGAGAACTTGTGTGCCTTTTACCTTCCCAGCCAAATATAGACGAGGAGATGTAAGACTGGAGGGAAAGGGAAGCAACTGCACGTGTTTGAGTGTTGGTGTGAATATGACGAGAAGAATATGAGTGGTTTTTTATTTCTTTTCTTCCCTCGAGGTTTTCATTTTAGAGCGGCGGTTCAGACGACGTGCGGCGTGGTAGTGGTGCATGTGTGTATGTTGTCCGGGGGGCGGGGGTAGAAGAGGGTGAGTGGGAGGGGGAGCAAGATCAGGGCATATATGGTATTAGATTCCAATCGTGTTCAAAAAATTGTGAAAGCGGGAAATGATTTTGATGATTAAAGTAGTAACGAGGAATGTAGGAATGTAGGAAGACGCACACACACACACACACACACACACACACACAGACACACACACAGACACAGACACAGACACAGACACAGACACACACACACACACACACGGGTATTCCGCTCTTCTACACTAACGACGCTTGTGTATTGAGAGGCGGCTGGGCTGGGCAAGGCGGGGCATGGTCGGGGTGGGGCGGGGCACGAAACCACCACCTCCTTGTCCTCCTCCTCCTCCTCCTAGTCCTCCTCCTTCTCCTCCTCCTCCTTCTCCTCCTCCTCCTCCTCCTCCTCCTCCTCCTCCTCCTCCTCCTCCTCCTCCTCCTCCTCCTCCTCCTCCTCCTCCTCCTCCTCCTCCTCCTCGTTATGACACGTGTCAGAGTGAGTGTGTCCTTTAATGAGAGTGGATCCTCTTGCTTCGTTTCATCATATCAATATATTTCTACGAGGAGAGGTATTGTCGAGGGTCTGATGACATTTCCTCGGATAGCGATCATTGGCCTCGATCACGACACCAGCACTCAAAAATAATGGGTACAATAACGGTGCACAAAGGGTACTTTTAGTGATGAAATAGTGATACCCTTTTCGTACCCTTACATATCTACCATTTTTTACCCACGCAAATCTACCTTTCTGAAAATGAAATATACCCTTTTTTTTTCAATTCAAATGTACCTTTTTTCAATACCCTCCACCCGCCAATAGTTCCCCCTACACCCCATCCCCTACGGTTCCCCCTATACCCCACACCACCACCCACCCACTCCCATACCCCACGAGGATGAACAAGGAAGAAATTACATACACATATTATTATAAATTTAATTTCATAATAATTACATATACATATAATTATACTTGCATAATAATTACATACACTTACATAATAATACACACATAATAATTACATAAATATTTACACAAAGTACATGTTGAAAAAGATTCCAGACAGTACTCAAATGTGAAAAAACAATTAATAAGAAACACACATATTCGTTTACATATAATGTATGGATCAGAGACGTTGATATGGAATAGAGCATATACATTATCACTGTGCTGCCGTTATTTACCTCAATGCATCTTTGAACTCAAGCCGGCAGGGAGGGTATACCCTTCCTGCCGGCCAGCTAAGGCCACAGCGCCTTACCCTCCCTGCCGGCCAGCTAAGGCCGCGGCGCCTTACCCTCTGCCGGCCAGCTAAGGCCGCGGCGCCTTACCCTCTGCCGGCCAGATAAGGCCGCGGCGCCTTACCCTCTGCCGGCCAGCTAAGTCCGCGGCTGGAACCCTTGATGTAATTGCACGAGTTTGGAGTACGACTCTGTCTTCAATCTTTCCCTTGTTTTCATGCCATTGACTCTGCCATTGCAAAAGCATGACGCCCCCCAGACTTTCATTGCCTAGACGCGGTCTTTCCTTCTGTTTTCTTGGAGCGGCCAAAGCCTCTCTGCATAAAGATCCAGGCGAAGATTGCGATGACGTAGAAAACTATGAGAAATATGGTTTTTTCTTGGTACTCCCCTATGAAGTAACGAGCCATGTCCAACAAAGATGCAGAAAGAGCCCTGAGGTGTGACATCTTAACATTGTGTATTAGGTACGCGCTAATAAGAATTAGATAGAACACGACTCTAAGGCTCTGAATGCCGGTGATCGCTGCGATTGCGTCCTCTACTTTACGAACCATGCCGAAAATGACCTTGTCCATAATCTTTCCGTGTTCTCTGTCGGGTTTTTGAAGTGTTGGGTAGCGGTTACCCACGTGATCACGGTTCCCTTGTACAGCTGGGTACTTCTCCGCTTCCTTCATTGTTAGTAGTTGGATGGTCATACTAACGCTCGCAACCGAATGGAGTTCCCTACTTAAGAATTTTTTCTTGACGAAAGGCCAGTAACCAGTGAGCTCCCGCGGGAAGACGGCGTCCTTACGTCTTAGCTGCTTGATAGCGAATGGGTCCAAAAGATTTACTCGATTGTTGTCTAGTGTGACCACGCCGCATCCCTCCTGGTCGGTGGGCAGGATCAGGTCTTGGAGGTTCAACGTGATGCTCCCCATCTTGTCGTTACGTGTATGTTCGTCTTGGTCCATCATGACAACCTCCAGCGTCGGTGCTTTACCTGATCTGAGCGGGTACTGGAAGGACGGTAATATGAGGCGATATTCGAAGAGCGACATATTGCCCACGCTGTTTAAGTGGGTGTCTGTGCGGCGCCATTCACTGCGTGGGTTGTTCATTCTCGCCTTCACATAAGTGTCCATGAAGAATTCCCAGCTGCCGGTTATATCATCGACGCGGTGCACGATGAGCCTCACCTGGTAGGTGTTAGAGAACGGTTGGTGCCTCCGGTACACACGTTTCAATAGCGGAAAATTGGGCAAAACTTTCCTCCACTTTGGAATGTTTTGGTTCGGTAATATTAGCTTGTTGTTTTGCATTCCTGTCCGATCCTGATTCTGATCCTGATTCTGATCCTGATTCTGATCCTGATTCTGATCCTGATCCTGATCCTGATCCTGACCCTGACCCTGACCCTGACCCTGACCCTGACTCTGGTAACTTGGCCAGGACTCTTCCGTACGTGCACAACGGTGCCCGTTGCAGTAAAGAGCAAACATGACGATTTTGCCGTTCATGAAATTCATCTCTTTGAAATTGATGTGCAGCGACGAGGCCCATCCACCGTGGGGGGCCTGAGTCAGCGCCTTCAGGAGGTCGCTGAGGAAGAGGCTGAACTTGAGAACAGTCGCCCCATCAACCAGCGCGGTCATCGTGACCGTCATGCCGGGATTCTTGCGTCGAAGTTTGTCAAGGGGCATCGATGCAGCCTTGACAGCTACGTTTTCAAACACTCCGTTGTTAGTCGCGTCCCAACCTCGAGAAGGGAAGGTGAAGATACCTATGGTCTTCTTCCTTTTGCCCCAGCACGTCACTCGCTTGTACGACAAGCGAATTTGGTCGAGGCGTTGGGCAGCGGTGGGCACCGTGAGGGTAGCTGATACTTTGTGTACTGATGCTCTCTGTCCCATGTCTGGCTAACAATTATGTTGGAAGTGAGAAGCTGCAAAACCACATACCTTTTTCAACACACGTTATATCAAGGGACATTACCACACACATCAAGAAGAGCTTGGAGGTAGGAACCAAATTTTTTTTCTTTCATTTCAGGTTGAAACAAATCACGTTACTAAAATAGCTTGGAGGTAGTAAACATAATGATAATGATATGGTGAAAATATTGAACTTCATTTTGATCAGCAAGTTAATATTAACTCCAACCTGTCATCTTATTGGTCCTCTCATGTTGGCTTTCCGTCCAATCATCATTCATCTTGCGCTATCCATTACTTCTTCTTTTTCAGTGAGGTGTAGACGGAGCGAACGGGTGGAGTGAGTTTACATAAGGTGGAGTGAATAAGGTGATTATGGGGAATGGAAATGACTAAAGGATGGTGTAGTTGGTGGTAGAGTAGTGGGGGAGGAGTGGAGTGGCTTGAGGGGGGGTTAAGGGGTTGGAGTAGCAGACAGGTGGAGTAGCTAGTGGTGTTCCAGAGTACTACCTGTTGCAGTAATGGTAACGATCAATTAACTTTCAGAACACCTGCATTACGTGTTACCTGGAGATTGACCTGACTCTGACCTGACCTCACATTACCTAGGTGGTGGTGTTCTTCATCCTTTCTTTGAGTGAGTGAGTGAGTGACGCAATAATTGACCAAATGAATGCATGAGTTAATGAATGATAAATCAGTGAATGAATAAAGGAGTAAATGAGGAAGTGAGTGGGTGGAGGATTTTACTTAAAGAACTTTTTGCTTTTTTTTGTGCTTGCAAAGTAACCAGATGTTTTTGCAAAATATCCTTTTTGCGTGTTTTTTTGCAAAGTAACCAGACAAAGTGATTTTGCAAACGTATCACGATTTTCGTTTATTTGCATAATGACCGGGAACTTTGCAAAATCACCGATTTCACACACAAAAAAAA
>JAPQNM010000005.1:242490-249990 GCA_029783475.1 Metacarcinus magister
CTCAGTGCACTCCACTCTCCGAAGGTTTAAGATCCCGCCTTGCCATTGCCCCTCAAACATACGTCTATATTCACTGCCTTCACTTTTTAAGGGGGACGAAAGTGTTGGGCAAGCGACACCACTCCAGCGTTGCACTGCCTTCTCTCTTCCTCCCAACGCCCCCTGCCAACGCCCCCTACCGTCCCCTGCCGCCCTGCCCTCCACGTTGTGTCCCTCTGCGTCTTTCCTTGATGTGACCACTCCTTGCTCTTCTCTAAGCCGCACTCTTGCCTTCTACACCAATTTTTCTCATCTTTCTTAGTCTCGCCTCGCTCTGCCCCTCCACGTCCCTACTCTTCACGCCCCTCCTCATACTACTCCTCTCCTCCATCCTTGCCCTCATGTATAAAATCATCTATTCTGTCGTTTGATTATGTATTGGTTTCTCTTTGAGGCTGCCCTGCGCTGTGGTGGTGGCTGTTGGGAAGGAGAATAAACGTGCCGCCACATCGCCTTCCTCTTCACTTTGTTCTGCAGAAGTTGGTGTCCGTCTTTGTTTCGTTCTGAGTTGGAAATTTTCTTCGACACCAAATACAAATACACCGCCGCGAGTCCCATGATTCCTTGACGGGAGAGGAAGGAAGGAAGGAAGCTGTGCACCGCGGCAGCATCCAACTGCCATGTCATCTCTGTTCACTTGACAATGATGCTGCAAAGACAGTGAAAATCATAACATCAGATTACTTCTCGCTCCCTTCAAAATGGGTTTATATATTGAAGTGAAGCAATCCAGTTTATTTCGTGGACCTTATATAATAGTTTCATAAGTATATAACACATTTTGCTATATAACTGCTCTATACAAAGCCCTAAAACATGTTAATTCATTGTTAGACTAAATGCCGAAAAGAAATGCCGAGCCGCTGGCGTTTGACGATCAGAAGTTGTCGAATACCGTTGAAATGTCTGAAATGTCATAGTTTTCAGAGGTAGAACCAGATGAATCCAGGACGAGGCGGTGCGACATGTCTGGTATTGAAGACATAGACGAGACATAGATAGACAGATGTGCGTGATGCATCTGGACCGTATCCTTGATGTACAGAGAAGTGAAGTGGTTGACCTTTTATCATTAATCAGAGACGTCTCCATGTGTTGATGAATCTGCATCTTATTTTCTCTTGACAAATAGAAGTGATAAGCGCGTGGCATACACACACACATAACAACAACAACAACACCACACACACACACACACACACACACACACACACACACACACACACACACACACACACACACACACACACACACACACACACACACACACACACACACACACCACACACACACACACACACACACACACACACACACACACCACACACACCACACACACACACACACACACACACACACACACACACACACACACACACACACACACACACACACACACACCACACACACACACACACACACACACACACACACCACACACACACACACACACACACACACACACACACACACACACACACCACACACACACACACACACACACACACACACACCACACACACACACACACACACACACACACACACACACACACACACACACACACACACACACACACACACACACACACACACACACACACACACACACACACACACACACACACACACACACACACACACACACACACACACACACACACACACACACACACACACACACACACACACACACACACACACACACACACACACACACACACACACACACACACACACACCACACACACACACACACACACACACACACACACACACACACACCACACACACACACACACACACACACACACACACACACACACACACACACACACACACACACACACACACACACACACACACACACACACACACACACACACCACCTTTCTTCCTACACATACAAAAAAGCGAAGAGAGGAAAATAAAGAGAACTTGTGTATCAGACCAAAGGGAAAGTTGTAATGACCTCTGGCAGCTCCACCTTAAGGAAAATAGTGTTCGTCGCTGCTACAGCCTGAGACGGACGGGGAGGAGGAAGAAAGGGAAGGATAGGGAAGGATGGAGAATGATTTTAGGGTGTGAAGAGGAATGTTAAGAAGAAAAGTAGAGGTGTAGGATGAAGGAAAGAATTGCGAGAAGCGTCCAGAAGCTCGGCATTGTTCAAGCTAGAAAAATGATAGATGATTGGGAGAAGCGGAAGTATGGTGTCTGTAGCCTGTGGTTGGGATGAATTGTCGTCAGTGTGTGTGTGTGTGGTGTGTGTGTGCGTGTGCGTGTGCGTGTGCGTGTGCGTGTGCGTGTGCGTGTGCGTGTGCGTGTGTGCGTGCGTGCGTGCGTGCGTGCGTGTGTGTTCGTCTGTGACCACTGATATGCTTTCATACAAAACAGCTATTTTTATTGCGTAAAATGAAAACGACTTCAAATGATGTTGTTTGATGTTCTTTATCACTTGATACAACACTAAAATTGCATGAATAATAATACAATATGAAATTTGAAACTTTTTTGATGAATAGAAGTATAATATTTGCGTAACAGATAAAAAGTCAGACTTCTCAGGAGGGAGGGAAGAAAAAAACAAAAAAGCACTTGAGTTTTTAGGATTCAGTCAAATAAAATGAATGAATTATGTCCCAAAAGATGGAGATTGGACGAAAATTAAATAGAAAGTATTCGCAAGGAAATTCCTGTGACCTGCACCGCAAAAGGCACAGAACCCTTATCTCCTCCTCCCTTTGCAACCTTCCCCCCACCTTGCAACCTCTCCCCCTTGCAACCTACCCCACCTTGCAACCTGTTTCCACCTTGCAACTTACTCCATCTTGCATCCTCTCCCCCTTGCAACCTACCCCACCTTGCAACCTGTTTCCACCTTGCAACTTACTCCATCTTGCAACCTCTTTCCACCTTGCAACCTACCCCACCTTGCAACCTGTTTCCACCTTGCAACTTACTCCACCTTGCAACCTCTTTCCACCTTGCAACCTACCCCACCTTGCAATCTTTCCTTTCTCGCAACCTCTCCCCTCTTGTAACCTCTCTCCCTTGCAACCTACCCCACCTTGCAACCTCTCCCCCCTTGCAACCTCTCCCCCCTTTGCAACCTCTTCCCCCTTTGCAACCTCTCCCTTGCAACTTCTTCCCCCTTGCAACCTCTTCCCCCTTTGCAACCTCTCTTGCAACCTCTTCCCCCTTTGCAACCTCTCCCTCCTTGCAAGCTCTCCCCCCACCAAACTCTTACTCGACCTCAAGGTTACGTGTTTATAAATATTCTTCTTGCCTTACTTACATTCACTTACATTCAGTGATGCAACACCACCACCACAGTCAGAACATATCTTATATCTTTACATTTGCATCTCAGCGTCGAGAGTTGTTCCATCATACTGGGTTTTATTTCTGCTGGATTGTTCTCCCTGCAAGTGTGTGGCGGTAGGCAGCGAGGGAGGAAAGGAAGGCTTATGGAACTACTGTCAAGGAGGAAAGGAAGAAGGGAAGAAGAGAGGAGGAAGAGGAGGAGGAGGAGGAGGAAGAGGAAGAGGAAGAGGAAGAGGAAGAGGAGGAAATGACGGAAGGAGGAGAGGAGAGGAGGACACCAAGGCCACGCTAGCTAGAGAGGTTCAACACAATCTTGTGGAGTGACAACGGGTTTGTTTATGCGTCGCTCACCTGGGAACAAGGATCTGTGATAATTAGGACGAATTCTGAGTGCGACTGACGCCTCTCGGGATAGAGGAGGATGAGGAGGAGGAGGAGGAGGAGGAGGAGGAGGAGGAGGAGGAGGAGGAGGAGGAGGAGGAGGAGGAGAAGGAAGGGCTACGGTAAGGATGTGCTGATGTAGGGTCATCAAGCCTACACACACTTTTGTAGGATGTGGAAGAAAAAAAACACACGAAAAATATATGTTCCTCCCCACCTTTCCCTGTCTACCGAGTGTAAGCAAGTTGTTGACAATGTTTTCTGACTCTTAATGCAGCAAATCCCCTTGATAAAAGGTTGAATATTTCTCAGTGTGTGGTGGTGGGGGTGTGTGTGGGGGAGGAGGGACGAAGAGGAAAGAAGGGGTTGTCAGGGAGGGTAAAGAGTGGCTCAGGAAATATAATAATTAGGAAGAAGAGAAAATTCAGTTGGAAATTAATCTAAAGGTTGGGATAATGATATGTCTTTTGGGTATGTCCGAAATGCATGAAAATCGCATATAAATTGGTGCGTTTTCGGTTTACATCTAATTTTGTGGCGGAGACTCGAGATGGAAAATTGTATTCATGTGCGAGGAGGCAATGCAGTGTGATTTATGAGGAAGTGTCTTGTCAGGTGATTGTGTGGATAACGAGATTGCTATTTTGTAACGCGTTTCATTATTCACACACACACGCACACGCACACGCACACGCACGCACACGCACACGCACACGCACACACACACACACACACACACACACACACCACACACCCACACCGACCCCCCCCCCTCCCTCCACCCTCCCACACACACCCCCCTTCCCACACACACACACACAAAAAAAATGAAGTATAGTTGGGCTGGAAACACGGTCCTGTCTTGCTGCTTCTTGATTGATATATCATTTTATAGACTTCACCTTCACAAACTCTCCCAATTACAACTTGTCTCCTCTTGCCTATTAGAAGCATCTCGTTTGATGAGTTGGTGGTGGAGCAATGAACCTGAAATTTCGCGTCATCGCCGGACGGAAAACAGCGGAGAAACTTGGACGACGTTTAAGGAAAATTATATAGCGTGTATCTTGTCTATGAAGATGGCGAGACGGAACTTTGAAAGCGGGAGACAAGTTTTCGTAAAGACTAGATCAATATTTTTCTTTAAAGCCTCCAACGGGTATGAATACAAGCCTTTGCCGGGACGTAGGATATATAGGATACACAGCTTGTTTATTCACTTGCTCATCCTACCCTCGCAGGATGGATGATAAATGATCACCTTGGGAGACCTGAGGAAGAGAGATTGTATCAACCTGTGGAATGTAATTTGCTCTGTTCCCGTTACAGACCCCAAACAAAGCTTAACTAGAAGGCGGTGGATGTCAAGGGAAAGTCCACCTCATCTTATACTTCCACCTTTACGAAGCAAGCATAACACTATAAGCGACTCTATCTTTCAAGTTTGTTCACCGTTTTCATGTATAGACCAATTCACCTTCCGCTCTTCGATCTCCATTCGCACTACTCACTCACCACCCCGCTTCTCCTCTTCCCTCTTCCCCTCTTCCCTCTTTCCCTCTTCTCTTCTTCCCTCTTCCCCTCTTCCCTCTACTTCCCTCTTCCCCTCTTCCCTATTTCCCTCTTTCCCTCTTCCCTCTTCCCCTCTTCCCTCTTTCCCTCTCTTCTCCCTCTTCCCCTCTTTCCCTCTTCCCCTCTTCCCCTCTTCCCCTCTTCCCCTCTTCCTCTCTTCCCCTGCTTTCACCCTCACCATTCAAACTTGCTGCTCTTCCTGCCGTTGCATCCCTTCTCTCTCCTCGCTCAATTCCATCCACGCCTTTGCCTCGTCCCCCCTCCTCTCCACCCCCACCACCCGAATCATCCCCACCATTACTACCATACCCACCATTTCCCTCTCCCTTCTCCTCCAGCTCCTTGTTCCCTTGTTTCCTGTCTCTCCATCCTTCATATCCTCTGCTCTTCTCTCTGTACTCCACTCCACCTATACTACTAGCCTCTTTCCCTTCCTTCTCTCTTCTCTCTCTCCTCATCTCTCCTCCTCTCTTCTCTCTCTCCTCTCTCCTCCTCTCTCCTCCTCTCTTCTCCTGCCCAACTCTCGCCTGGCAGGACCCGTAGTAGCAAGATAAATGTCCTCGTTCGCCGGCAGCTCTTTATCCTCAGTGTTTTGACTGACGGTCGTGTTCGGAAAGGGTAAAATATAAATAAATGACCCAGTACGACAATGGTGTATATATACTAGATACGATTTCTAGTCTCTGTGTTTGGGGCTGGATCAATGATGTATTGTTGTTTATTTATTTACTTCTTTTGACTGTTTTCTTTTTGTTATTTGATTATTTTTATCTTTTTTTTATTTTTTTTATTCCTCCCAAGATATGATAGTGACCATGGCAGCGGTAGAATTTATTGCCGCCCGTCCTGCCTGCCTTCCTTCCTTCCTTCCTGTTCCACATTTCTCAGCGTCACGCCACCACCACCGTCACCCTTACGCCGTCACCCTTACGCCGTCACCCTTACGCCGTCACCCTTACGCCGTCACCCTTACGCCGTTACCCTTACGCCGTCACCCCTACGCAAACGCCCCAAAAGTCTTCCATAACAGTGCATTCATACCTCGTAAAAAAAAATTAAATAAGGATTAAACAAAAGCGCAGCGTGACTTGCACTAAAGACTTCCTCATCACTAATCTAATTACACAAGACGCCCACTTTGAAGGGAGGAATTTTCATTGGAGTGCTAATCAGCATTCCCAATGAGATGTTTGCCCTGACAAGGGTAAGAAAACCTGCCAAAGATTCCCATCAAACACCTCGCTGATGATAGAAATTCAGTTAAAAGTCGTGCAAAAAGGAATCGTTTTTTTAGTCAAGTTTTGTTTATTGTCTGAGTAATCGTGTTGGTAAGTGTTGGGTTGAACAGTGTGTCTTGGTATTAAAGGACGTGACCACTCTAATCATTTCTTGAACATCACGTTATCAAGTTTCTGCTTTGAGGCGCCAGAGGGAGGGGGAGGAGGAGCAGCTTTCCTGTCGCATCAATCTTGTCTGTCTTGTGCGGTGAGAGAAAATGGTCGTCTTGTGATCCAACGGAGGAACGCTTTGTAGACGCTGCTTTTGGAACGTATCAGACAGCTGCTTCCTGACGTTCGGTTGGCGGGAAGGTTGTCTCTGGGAGCCCGGAAGCGTGGAAAGGTAAGAGGCCGCTGGGTGGTGTTGCTCGGCACCTGCAGGCACGCCCACCGGCAGAACATATCACTACACACTTGAAACCCCAGACTTTCATGTCCCTCTGGAGGCTCAGGTGAAGAAAATATTTGCATGACTTCGTAGCTCGCCAGGTAAAGGTGAAATCAAAAGAGTGAGTTTACCTGTACGAGTGACCTGGGACGAGGCCGCGACGCTGTTACTCTTTAGGTCGCCATCAATAATTCTCGTGTTGTGAATGTCGCGTTTGTGTCGCGCACCTCGAACACCGTCACCGTCCTATAACATTTCGTATGTTTATAGACAAAAAAGTGAGTGGTTGTAGTGGACACAAGTGCTATCACCACCACCATCTACCTGGCACTACCTACCTGACACCTGACACCCAAGGCATCAGACATCCTTGCCTGGCACCAATTTCCGTTTCACCTGACCTACCATCGCTACCACCTCACTGCAAGACGAGGAATTGACGTGTTGCACCCATAGGTACCCACCGTTCATCACTCCGCTGTCACTGGGGTGGTGGTGGTGGTGGTGGGGTGAGTGTGGT
>JAPQNM010000005.1:262490-267651 GCA_029783475.1 Metacarcinus magister
GAGGAGTAAACATTTCGACTGTTAAGGAACGAACTGTGGCTTCCGTAATGGTTAGAAGACTTCGCTTGTCTCAGAGTATATAAATAGCACTATAAAAAAGAATAAATAGATAGTGCTTTGTTTACTATTATCCTTGAACACGCAAACATTTTATATGAAAAGTTATCATTATAATTTCACTTATGTTTTGATGATAAACTTGTTTGTATCTTAAAGAAAAGTTCACTGAGGAGAGGAAAGGTAATGTTGTGTTTATCACTGACTGAGCGAACCTTGTTTGGTCTAAATGATAATTACATCATCATTTTAATAATATCCGTCATGAATGTTATGTATTTCTGACGTAATATTAATATCACCAAGGAAAATATTATGAATAATAGTTTCCTTATGATATAAGGAGATTCTGTGAATTTTTATTAACCTCGGTTGCCCTTCCCCCCCCCACCCCATCACTAGCTTTGACTGGCGTGTCTAAGAAAAGTCTGCGAATAGTTTTCAGAGTCAGTAAACGACAAAAATCAGCAGTTGAAAGTGAACAGCTGGACGAAAACTTAGTTCTTATTATAGAAAGTATAGAGTAATGTAAATAAGTAATGAGAACGCACCTTAAGCCTACCTACTCACCTCTACTGGTCTTATAAACCTACCCTCTTCCCCTCGCCTAAGCCTATCTGTCCTCTTGCCCTGCACTAATAAGCCTTCTGTACCTCCCTCCCTCTTCCTTCCCTCTCCCTTCCATTTGTCTTCCCTCCTACTCCTTCCCTAACTCCTCCCCTCATTCCTTCCCTCTCTCTCCCCTCCTACTCCTCTCCTAACTCCCTCTCCCCCCGGAGTGCTAAGCTTCTTCCCCTCCTGCTCCTCGTAGATCCCTTCACTAGGCGGCCGCTAATCCCTCGCTGCTCGCATTACCTGATTATACCGCGTGTCAAGAATCATTCCGCCTGATGCTTGTTGTGAAGAAAGACTCACACGTGTTATTAGAGGGTTGTGTCCAGGCTTGTGTCCTCCTTCCTGAGAGAGAGAAAGAGAAAGAGAGAGAAAAAGAGAAAGAAAATAACAAACAAGAGAAAGAGAAAGAGAGAATACATGAGAATACATGAGAATACATGAGAAGAACAGACACCAGAAGACCTACTGGTCTATAACTAGGGTATCTGCTGCACTACATACTACTACAAGTACACTAAGAGTTTGAGAACAGGATAGAACAGAACAAGGCTCTCTCCCACCCTCCTCTCCCTCCGGCAACATGCCGGCAGGAAAAACAGATAGAAGGGAACACCATGACCTTGTGGAAAACATGGCCATGGACATTTTATAGTAAAGAATGAAAATAGAGGAGGATACTATATTATACTAGACTAGACTACTATACTATACTATACTATACTATACTATACTATACTATACTATACTATACTATACTATACTATACTATACTATACTAGACTAGACTAGACTAGACTACACTACCACTAGTGATGGTACATCCTGGATGGAGAATATTATTTATATTGAATGAAATTACTACAATTACACTTCTAATCTGAGATATAAGGACACAAGGATATAAGTTTCATAGAGACTCGCATTGTTTACTCTAAATTTTATGCTCATATGAAATGGGAACCAGTGAAGTAGACAGACCAGAAGGACTTATACTGCAACTGTTGTCCAGGTAGAGATTTGATTCTCGTTTACGTCGGATCACGGGTGGATGCACCAGTACCCCGATAACCAACAGCTGCAGCCACCCACCAGTCTGAGTTACTTTACACCATGAATCCCTTAACAACCTTTTTTTTAAAGTAAACCGGTTTCTCGGAAATGTTTGTCTAATCTGGATTTGAAAATGTCTATAGTTTTAGAACTAACTACTGATGCTGGGAGTCTATTCCAATGGTCAACAACTCTAACATTGAAGTATGACTTACGAGCAATTGTGTTAAATTTTTGTACTTTTAATTTCATACCGTTACCTCTCGTTACTGATTTTGTCATATTTATTTAATATTTTAAAGACTTCAATCATATCTCCCCTAATTCTTCGCTTATGGAGAGTGAACATGTCTAACTGTTTTAATCGTTCCTCATATGACAAATTACGCAATGTAGGAATAAGTTTTGTTGCTCGTCTCTGTACTCTTTCTAGCAAGTTTTGGTCTTTAATGTAGTTTGGTGACCAGAATTGTATCGCATATTCAAGGTGTGGCCTTACAAATGCCGTATAGAGTTTTTTCATTACTTCTGGTGCTTTGTGATCAAAATTTCTTGAAATTAGCCCTAACATCATATTTGCTTTCTTACTGGCAGCTATGCACTGATCACTCACTTTTAGATTACAGTTAATGATTACACCAAGATCCTTTTCTTGTTTGACTTTATCGAGCTCCTGATCACACATTTTGTATTTAAAATTTGGATTTTTATCGCCAATATGCATAACCTTACATTTGTCTGTATTAAAGGACATTAACCATTTCTCACTCCAATCGATTAGTTTGTTTAAATCATCCTGAATTTTATCACAGTCTTCAGTGCATATTACTTTACCGCCAAGTTTTGTATCGTCTGCGAATTTTGCTACTTTTGACAAAAGATTGCCTTCTAAATCATTTACATATATGATGAAGAGCGTGGGTCCCAGGACCGACCCTTGAGGTACACCACTAATTACGTTTTGCCAATCAGACACTTCGCCATTTAGAACAACTCGTTGTTGTCGGTCTGAGAGCCAGTCTTCAATCCACGCGCATAGATGCTTTCCTATTCCATGTGCCCTCAATTTCGATATCAGCCGTTTATGAGGAACTTTATCAAATGCTTTTTGAAAATCCAAGTAAATCACATCATATGGCTCCCGGACATCCCAACTCGCGTAAACATCATTAAAGAAATCTAACAGATTAGTCAGACATGATTTATTACTACGAAATCCGTGCTGGTTTTCCGTTATTAATTCATTTTTCTCGAGGAACTCAACTATTTTATCCCTGATGATCTTTTCAAAAAGTTTAATTAACACTGACGTTAGACTAATCGGTCGATAGTTAGCAGCTTGTTTCTTTTCTCCCTTCTTAAAAATGGGGGTTATGTTTGCTCTTTTCCATGCACGAGGTACTCTAGCTTGTGTTAATGATTTATTGAATAAACTTGTTATAGGAGTTTCTAGCTGCGCACAACATTCTTTAAGTAGCCGTGGTGAAATTTCATCAGGACCAACGGACTTATTTGGATCAATCTTTTGTAAATATTTACGAACCTCATGTGCTTGAATTTCGGTTATGATGAGCTTTTCTTCATCGGGGCCTTGAAATATATTTGACGGGGTAGAGATATCTGCTTTACCTTCCTCAGTAAAGACGCTACTGAACGTTGAATTAAGTATAGAGGCCATATCTTTGTCATCGCTGATTAGTTTATTATCATTATCTACTAGTGGGCCTATATTATATCTTACGGTTTTTTGTTTCGTATATAACTATAAAACAATTTGGGATTTTTCTTTGCTTCGTGAGATATCCTTACTTCATACTCGCGCTTTTTTTTCCTTATCTCTTTATCACATGTTCTTTTAAGATCAACGTAACTGTTGAAATCTGAGGTTAGCTGTGATAATTTTGAATTTTTTGTAAGCCTTTCTCTTTTCTGCTATAATTTTTTGTAAGCTGTCAGTTATCCATACTGGTTGACATATATTAAGTCTTCGTGGCTTATGTGGAATGTTTTCGTTAACTATCGATTTGAGATTCGCTGTGAACGTCATATAAGTTTCGTCTATGCAAACATTATCTAAGCATTGATTCCAGTTTACTGATTCTATATCCCTTCTTATGTTCGCAAAATTCGCCTTCCTATAGTTAGGTACCAATAACATATTTTCTTTTGTTATAATTTGAAGGTTTAATTCGGTTCTAACGATGTTGTGGTCACTGTTCCCCAGAGGTTCGCCTACTTCACAACTGTGAATAATATCGCTGTCATTCGTGAATATTAGATCTAAGATATTATTTCCTCGAGTAGGTGTCTGAACTATTTGATATAGAAAAGTCTCCTCTGTTAGTTCTAATAATCTGGTTCCTTCTCGATCGGCCGTTAAATTTGACCAGTTTACTGAGGGGTTGTTAAAATCTCCGCAGAAGAGAAAAACGGAGAGATAGAGATAAAGATAGATAGAGAGAGAGAGAGAGAAAGAGAGAGAGAGAGAGAGAGAGAGAGAGAGAGAGAGAGAGAGAGAGAGAGAGAGAGAGAGAGAGAGAGAGAGAGAGAGAGAGAGAGAGAGAGAGAGAGAGAGAGAGAGAAAAAAAAAATAGACCAGTGTCCTTGAGTGTGATATCAGACCTGAAACTTTTTGTGTATATCTCTAAGCTGATCACGTCATTTTGGTTCAGTGACACAGTGGTGGGAACAGAGACAGACAGACATACAGACAGACAGACGCATTGTAGCCTCAGTGTTGTTGTGTAGAGCAGGGGTTCTCAACCTTTGGCAAGCTGAGCCCCCCAAAGCTGGTTCAATGCAGTTGAGGACCCCCTCCTCCCTGCGCCACCCACTCAACCCCTCCCCTCCCCCCTACAATGCCACCATAGATAGATAGATTGATAGATAGATAGATAGTCCTTGAATAGGCTATTACTGTATTGGCCCACAGCAGCAGTAGTAGTAGTAGTAGTAGTAGTAGTAGTAGTAGTAGTAGTAGTAGTAGTAGTAGTAGTACTAGTAGTACTAGGCCTAATAGTAGGCATATCATCTGCATTTCTTATAGAAGCTTGCAGGTAGGCGATGTTAATGTGAGACCTGAGCCTCCTTTGCCTTGTAAAGATCCTCAATTCTTGGTACAATGTTCGATAGACAGAGCCTCAAAACATCCTTGATTTGCGCACGATTACGGTATTTAGTTTTGAGTGCTGTCATTTTTTAGAATCCTGTCTCACACAAATACGTAGACGTGAAAGGGAGGATAATTTTCAAGGCGACGTCACAGAGCTGAAAGTGTTCCTGCATCAATGCTACCCAGAATGATGAAAGAGAGCAGGAGGTAAAGAGTTCCTTCAGCCTACTGTCACTCTTCAGCTCAATAAGCTGTTCCTGCATATCAATTGACAGCTCGTTTGCTGTGCACACAGATGAATCCCAAAACCACATATAATTTATATAT
>JAPQNM010000005.1:267751-282751 GCA_029783475.1 Metacarcinus magister
TATATATAATTTGACCCATGGAAGATACATAGGGAGTCCCACTGACTACCCTCTCCAAGTTTCAGCTCGATCCGACCACATTTAGATAGGTTTTATAACTAACATACACACAGACAGACACACACAGAATTTCACGTTTATAGATGACAATTATCTTTCTTAATTGTTGGACACAGCTCATATTCAGGCAGAGATTTAATTGTAACTAAAGTAACATAGTAGTAGTAATAGCAGTAGTAATTGTTGTAATAATAGTAATAAGAGCAGCATCAGTAAATTATTTTCATTATCAATACTTTTTTCTTCTTCTTCAGGTATGTTCTCTTTCATCAGTGGTCGCCCATGAGTCACCAGGTAAGAAGGCAAGCACCAGTCTTACCTTACCTTACCTTACTTTACCTTACCTTACCTTACCTTACCTTACCTTACCTTACCTTACCTTACCTTACCTTACCTTACCTTACCTTACCTTACCTTACCTTACCTTACCCTACCTTATCCTCATATGTCTTATTTTACCAAGTTAATTTGTTCTAGTGTTTTTACCTTCACTCCTTACCTTTTTCCCTTCGCTCACTTGCCTTACTTTACCTAACCTTACCTTATCTTACCTTACCTTAACGTTCAATTATTCTACCGTACCTTCCCTCCCTTCCCTTTCTTCTTTCAGTTATATTCTCGCCCTTCACTCTCTTCTTCCCTTCCCTCCCCTTTTTTGTCCCCTTTCCCCGTACTCTCTCCTCATCTCCGCTTACCTCCTTTCCTCCAAAATACTTAAAAAAATAACTAAATACCAGTCGTGTATGTTTATAAAATGGACAAGACCACTAATTTTATTTATTTATACAGTTTTATCTATTTATTTCATTATTTATCTATATCTATCTATTGCTGGCTGTTGCCTTGACGAATTTGCATAAAATATCCGAAGAACAACAACAAAAAGAAAACAGTGTAGCAAATGGCAGCTTGACTTCAATGCAATGCGGAAATTTGCATGTATAATTCTGGAAAAAAAGAAAGAAAATAAAACATGACCCAGTGCCCTCAGTACACACACACACACACACACACACACACACACACACACACACACACACACACACACACACACACACACACACACACACACACACACACACACACACACACACACACACACACACACACACACACACACACACACACACACACACACACACACACACACACACACACACACACACACACACACACACACACACACACACACACACACACACGAGAGATCATAGCGTGATGTGTTTGCGTGTTGAGGCTTCAGGAGAGCAGGAGGAGGAGGAGGAGGAGGCATCAGAAACCTTTACAATGTAGTTGTTCTGATACTAATGAGTAAATTAGAGGAGGAGGAATCAGTGGCTTTTTTTATCTTACGTATATATATATATATATATATATATATTTTGTTTTTTGTTTGTGTGTGTGTGTGGGTGTCGTGTGTGTGCGTGTGTGTGTGTGTGTCTGTGTGTGTGTGTGTGTGTGTGTGTGTGTGCGTGTGTGTGTGTGTGTGTGTGTGTGTGTGTGTGTGTGTGTGTGTGTGTGTGTGTGTGTGTGTGTGTGTGTGTGTGTGTGTGTGTGTGTGTGTGTGTGTGTGTGTGTGTGTGTGTGTGTGTGTGTGTGTGTGTGTCTGTGTGTGTGTGTGTGTGTGTGTGTGTGTGTGTGTGTGTGTGTGTGTGTGTGTGTGTGTGTGTGTGTGTGTGTGTGTGTGTGTGTGAGGAATATAGTGAAAATATTCCTCAATATTTACTTAATTACGCAAGTCGAGGTTCACACACACACACACACACACACACACACACACACACACACACACACACACACACACACACACACACACACACACACACACACACACACAGTGATCCTCGATAATGAACACATCTGTACAAAGTTACAAAGTTAAGATGTAAGCCTTCCGGAGGGGAAGGGGTGACAGGAAGGAAACGATAGATAGATAGATAGATAGATAAATAGATAGTTAAATAGATAGAAAAATAGATCATAGATAGATAAATTATAGATTGGGAGAGAAAGTTAATTAAAAAAAATACTCCTATTTCTTTTATCACCGCCTCTACTACTACTACTACTACTACTACTACTACTACTACTACTACTACTACTACTACTACTACTACTACTACTGCTACTACTACTACTATACTACTACTACTATTACTACTACTACTACTACTACTACTATATACTACTACTACTACTACTACTACTACTACTACTACTACTACTACTACTACTACTACTCCAAGCCCCCCCACCACTGCCACTACTACCACCACCTCAAACTTCTCCCTACTTTCCTCAATGTACTTTTTATTAATTTGCTCTGTAAGTATAACCGAGACAACGTAACAATATATGAATGAGTTGTTTCCTCTCCACACTTGTTCATTCCGGCGGAAGGAAATTAATATGACTTAACCTCGCCAACATTTCTCTGTCCATGCCATGAAAAGTAGAAAAGAGAGAGAGAGAGAGAGAGAGAGAGAGAGAGAGAGAGAGAGAGAGAGAGAGAGAGAGAGAGAGAGAGAGAGAGAGAGAGAGAGAGAGAGAGATAAACTTAATGTTTTTCCCTTACCTCACACCCACTTGCTACTTTGAGAGAAAGATTAACACACTCGATCGCTCGTCAGAGATTGAATTCCTAGACATCATATCAAGTTAAGTGTTAGTTATAAGCCACCTGTGTGTGTGCGCGTGTGCGTGTGCGTGTGTGTGTGTGTGTGTGTGTGTGTGTGTGTGTGTGTGTGTGTGTGTGTGTGTGTGTGTGTGTGTGTGTGTTATCTTTAGTTTCGAGGAGGGAGGGAATTTGTCCTGGTGGTGGTGGTGGTGGTGGTGGTGGTAGTGGTGGTGGTAGACGAGAAGGGTAATTATTCTGAATATTTCCGAGCAAAACAAAAGAAGAAAAATAAAGGAAAGATAAAGAAAGAACAAAATAGAGATGTGAGATCCTGTAGCAGTAATATGAGTAATAGTACGTAGGTTACCACAGAGAGAGAGAGAGAGAGAGAGAGAGAGAGAGAGAGAGAGAGAGAGAGAGAGAGAGAGAGAGAGAGAGAGAGAGAGAGAGAGAGAGAGAGAGAGAGAGAGAGCAGAGAGAGGAGAGAGAGAGAGAGAGAGAGAGAGAGAGAGAGAGAGAGGAGAGAGAGAGAGAGAGAGAGAGAGAGAGAGAGAGAGAGAGAGAGAGAGAGAGGTATTGATATATATTTTTACATTGATATATTTATTGGCCATACATGATATAATACAGGTTATGCAGACAATTACAATGGTAGCCACTCGTCCAATGAGCATACGCTCTTACTGGACTCAAGGAGATTGTCTAAGATATATGGTGGCGAGGCAGTGAAGGCCAGCAGTTTTTATTTTTTTATATTTTTTTTGTTTTATAAAGTACAATAACATTTAAGATGAAAATAATGACAAAACTAATAATAGTAATAGTAATAATAATCAAAATAAAAATAATAATATTAATGGATAGTAATAATAATAATAATAATAATAATAATAATAATAATAATAGAAAGAAAACACCCCGAAGAAAATAGTAATGGAAAAATTCAATATATAAAATTACATCTATCAATGATTACATTTGAAGTATTACATTACAAGCATATATTCCATGCACATGTAAATATAATAATAATGATATTGATAGTCATGAAAATAACAACAATAATAATAATGAAAATAATAACACTTAGGAAAAGAGCCATTAAAGGATAATAATGGAAATACTCCGCATATAGATAATAATAATAATATAATAATAATATAATGATAATAATAATAATAATAATAATAATAACTAATGATCATAAGAACAAGAATATTAATAAAATATATATATATATATATATATATATATATATATATATATATATATATATATATATATATATATAAATATATAGCAATGTGTTAAGCTATTGATGTTCATAATAGTTATTCCAGATTGTTTTCATCAATTTTCTTTTAAATTAATTAATATTGGAGTCAGTGATAAGAGACTCAGGCAGGGTATTCCAATGCCGAGAGCCTCTAGAGAGAATGCTTTGTGTGGCGTGGGATGTCCTGCACAGTGGTAACCGAAGGTGGAATGGTCTGCGTGTAGCGTTGTGGGGAAATAGTGTCAAGCCTTGGTCTGTGGTGAGGGAGTGTATGGACTTCGTGTATAAATAGGCTGGTTTGTAGACTAATGATGTCAGAAATTGTTAATAATTTATATTTAATAAATAGTTCCTTTGTATGTGCGTAACGGCTTTTAAAGAACATTATGCGAAGTAGCTTTTTTTGAGAGATGAAAAGACTGTCAATATATGTATTGTAAGCTCCTCCCCAAATGGCACTACAGTACTGTAAGTGAGGATTTATTAATGAAACATAAATTTGTCTTAAGCACTTTTCACTTAAATGTTCCCTGACTCTGTAGAGTATACCTGTCAACACAGATATCTTAGAGTTTACAATGTCAATATGTTGTTTCCATTTTAACTGATCGTCAATGGTTACCCCCAAGAATTTGAATTCAGTGACCTCATTTATTGCAATATTATCTATTGTTATTGGTGTGCATAGTGGATGGGACATGAGAGGGCTTGTCACTATGAATTTTGTTTTATTTGTGTTTAGTGTTAACTTATTACATTTTATCCACAAAGATATTTTATTTAACTCGGAACAAAGATCATTTGCTATATTATCAATATTATGGCCTTGCATAAAAACTGTAGTGTCATCTGCATAAAAGAGAAATTTAACTTTATTACTGCTATAATATGTCATTAATATATATCAAAAAGAGTAGTGGGCCAAGAACAGATCCCTGTGGTACACCACATGATATGTTACTATAGGAGGAGCACACATTATTATAACAGGTGAACTGTTTCCTGTGGCACAAATAAGTTTCAAACCATTTGTGAGCCTTACCTCGTATTCCATATACAAGTAGTTTTTGTAAGAGGATATGGTGGGATATTGTGTCAAAAGCCTTTGTGAGGTCACAGAAGACAGTGAGCTGATACATTTTAGCGTCCATAGCATTGTACATGTTCTGGCATAGATGGTGGAGAGCTAATTATGTGGAATAATTGAGAGAAAGAGAGAGAGAGAGAGAGAGAGAGAGAGAGAGAGAGAGAGAGAGAGAGAGAGAGAGAGAGAGAGAGAGAGAGAGAGAGAGAGAGAGAGAGAGAGAGAGAGAGAGAGAGAGAGAGAGAGAGAGAGAGATTAAAAGACTTTTAGCTTCCATACCAGCCTCACACAACATAACGAAACTCATACAGTCCCCTCATACACACCCTCATACACACCCTCATACACACCCTCATACAGTCCCCTCATACACACCCTCATACACACCCTCATACAGTCCCCTTATACACACCCTCATACACCTCATACACATCCTCATACACATCCTCATACACACCCTCATACACACCCGTATATACACCCTCATACACAGCCTCATACAGTCCCCTCATACACACCCTCATACTTCTGCCTTCTGCCTTTTAACTCATAATGGCGCCCTAGTATTTCACTTTCTTTGTTAATGCAGTTCCGCCTTCTCATCCCACACTTATTCTCTCAAGACTCTCATGTTCACCATTAAATGTAGCTTGAAGGAAAATTTTGTGAGTTAAAAATCACTTTTCTTTCTTTCTTTTGTTGTATTGTATTTCTTCTCGTGTTTGATTTTTAATTATTTTTTATTTATTTTTTTAATTTTGATGTCGAGTGCTGGAGTCTGTCTGGTAGGAAAGGAAAGAAAACATTAATTATTGGGCGAACGAGTGTGTGTTGGGATGGATCTGATGTTTTGTGTTGCTGTCTTTTTGAGGTGTATTCTTAGGCACGTCTTGTCAAATGCCTCATATTAATCTATCTTGCACGTGTCTGTCCCGCCAGCCCACCAGCCTGCCTTTGCCTGTCTTTCCTACACTTTTATAGCAATGTCCCGCGGGAATTTTGCTGCAGACTGTTTCATGCTCCTTACCACCACCACCTCCTCCCCTGCAGCATGCCTGTTAGTCCTGTGTTTAGCGTGTGGCCTATAAAATAGACACGATACCTGACATTTGAGTGGACTGGTCTTGTTCTTTCTGATGTGTTGTGTTGTATGTTATGTTATGTCAAGAAAAGAGCATTGAAGTATTGTTTTTTCTTCTTCATATGTTATGTTTTTATTCTTCATACAATTGTGTTTTCTTTTCTTTTTTTCTTTAAGCATTTATATTTTTTTTCTTGTCACAACTAATTTCGCCTTGACTAAAAATACAATAAAATAAAAAATAAATAAAAATAAGATGGGGCTACATGGAAAGTGTCATTTAAGTGTATAGTCGAGTCGATATACCACCTGACCCACAACAAAAAGTTTTTCAGTGGTTTTCATTCCGACTGGATATACTGATCAACAGAAAAAAAGGCTACCAAAATCTGACATCCCGAAATTGGTCAAAACTGTCATTTTCAAGATGGCCGCCACCGGGCTTTAACATACCTAAAACAGCTATAACTTCTTCAATAATTGTGATAGAAACATAATTGTTGGTTCTGGTCCATGGTTTTAATGGATCGGCAATCCACTGGTGTCAATGAAATTCAGATCTGATCTGTATTTAATAAAAAAATCCAAGATGGCGGCAAAAAATGAAGGGCGTAAAATTAATACATTTTCCATCTGAACCAAATTGACTGAACACCTGGTGCCACGGAACAGTTATTTGTGAACATTACATAGTGACAGTTTACCGTATAATTTCAGTCTTCATCACTGTTCCCTAGTTCCTCGGAGGCTTGATTTAGTGGATTGTCACAAAACGTCACTTGGCATGATCCACATGCAGACGTACACGGAAGTCCATTCTTTGTGCACCTGCAACAGGGTGTGTCACAAACTGTGGTGCAGTTGCAGTGTATCATCTTCAGAAGAGCGTCTGATGCAGCTTTCATGGAAGTCATGATAGGTACAACTCGATTGTCTTTAAGTATAAGAATATGGCCCTACACCCGCGAGGCTCCACAGTCCCGCAGCCTCGAGGCCCCGCAACCGCGAGGCCCCACAGCCCTGTAGCCACGTAGCCCCGCAGGCCTGCAGCCATGCAACCACGCAGCCCCGACACCCGGCAGCCCCGCAACCACGCTGCCCCGCAGCCCAGCACCCCTGAGGCCTCGCAACCCGCAGCTCCGCAGCCCCGATGCCCCACGGCCCCGCAGCCCTGCAGCCCCGCAACCCTGCTGCCCCGCACCCCCGCAGCCCCGAGACCCTGCAGCCCCATAGCCCTGCAGCCCAGCAGCTTTTTAGCCCCACAGCCCCGCTGCCCCACTGCCCCATAACCACAAGGCACGGCAGTCCCGCAGCCCTGCAGCCCCGCAGCCCCGCAGCCTCGCAGCCTCGCAGCCTCGCAGCCTCACAGCCCCGCAATCCCACAAACCCACAGCCCCATAACTCCTCTACCCCGCAGCCCCAAGGCACCAAAGCCCCAAAGCCCTTCAGCCCTGCAGCCCCGCTGCCCCGTGGCCCCACAACCACGAGGTCCCGCAGCCCCGAAGCCCTGCAGCCCCGCAGCCACGCAACCCTGCAGCCCCGAAGCCGCGCACACCCACAGCCCTGCAACCCCGCAGCCCCGCAACCCGGCAGCCCCCATGAACTGCAGCTCTGCAGCCCCGCAACCCCGCTGCCCCGAGGCCCCACAACCCCAGAGCCCCGCTGAACGAGCACCCACAGCCCCACAGCCCCACAGCCCTGCAGCTCCGCAGCCCTGCTGTCCCGCGGCCCCGCAGTCCTGCAGCCTTGCTGCCCCAAGGCCCCGCAATCCCGCAGCTCCGCTGAACTGCAGCCCCACAGCCCTGCAGCCCTGCAGCCCTGCTGATCCGAGACCCCTGCAATCCCGCAGCCCCGCTGAACTGCAGCCCTGCAGCCCCACAGCCCTGCATCCCCACTGCCCCACAGCCCTGCAGCCCCGCAGTCCCGCAGCCCCGCAGCACCGCAACCTCACAGCCCCGCAACCATGCTGCACCGCAGCCCTGTAGCCCTGAGACCTCGCAACCCCGCAGCCCAGAGGCCCTGCAGCCCCAAAGCCCCGAGGCCCCGCAACCTTGCAGCCTCGCAGCCCCGCAGCCCCACAGCCCCACAGCCCCGCAGCACTGAGGCTCCGCAACCTCTCTGCTCTGCAGCCTCGCAGCCCCCAAGCGCCGCAGCCCCACAGCGCCGCAACCTCACAGCCCCGTAACCCCACAGCCCCGAGGCCCTGCAACCCCACAGCCCCACTGAATTGCAGCTCCAAAGCTCCACAACCCCGCAGCCCCACAGTTCTGCAGCCCCGCAACCCTGCAGCCCCGCAACCCTACAGCCCCGCAACCCTGCAGCCCTGCAGCCCAACTGCCTCAAGACCCCGTAGTTTTGCAGCCCCGCAGCCCCGCAGCCCTGCAACCCAGCAGCCCCACAACACTGCAGCCCCGCAACCCCGCTTCCCTGCAGCCCAGCAGCCCTGAGTTCCCGCAACCCCGCAGCCTTGCAGCCCCGCAAACCCGCAGCCCCGCAGCCACGCAGCCCCGCAGCCCTATATACTCGCATTCCCACAGCCCTGTAGCCCCGCAGCCCAGCAGCCCCGCGAACCCGCAGCCTCGCAGCCAACAATCCCGCAGCCCCACAGCCTCGCAGCCCTGCATCCCCGCAGCCCTGCATCCCCGCAGCCTCGCAGCCCTGCATACCCGCGGCCCCGCAGCCCTGCAAACCAGCAGCCTCGCAGTCCAACAATCCCGCTGCCCCGCAGCTCCGCAGCCCTGCATACCCGCAGCCCCACAGCCCCGCAATCCCGCAGTCCCGCAGCCCTGCATCCCCGCAGCCCTGCATACCCGCAGCCCCACAGCCCCGCAATCCCGCAGTCCCGCAGCCCTGCAGCCCCGCAGTCCCGCAGCCCTGCAGCTCCGCAGTCCCGCAGCCCAGCAGCCTCTCAGCCCGCAGCCCTGCAGCCCCGCAGCACCGAAGCCCCGCAGAACTGCAGCCCCGCAGAACTGCAGCCCCGCAGAACTGCAGCCCCGCAGCCCAGCAGCCCCGCAAACCCGCAGCCTTGCAGCCCAACAACCCCGCAGCCCCACAGCCTTGCAGCCCCACAAACACGCAGCCCAGCTACCCCGAGGCCGCTGAACTGCAGCTCCGCAGCCCCAGTGCTCCATGGCCCCCCACCCGCGAGGCCCGGCAGCACCACTGCCCCGCTTCCCCGAGACCCAACAGCCGCGAAGCCCTGCAGCCCCACAGCCCCGCTGCCTCGAGGCCCCGCAGCCGCGAAGCCCTGCAGCCCTACAGCCCCACAGCAACACAGCACCGCAAAACCGCAGCCACGTAGCCCTGCAGCCCCGCAGCCCTGCAGCCCCGTAGTCCTGTATCCCCGCTGCCCCGAGGCTCTGCAACCCCGTAGCTCCGCTGAACTGCAGTTCCGCAGCTCCGGTGCCCCACGGCCCCGCACCCGCAAGGCCCCGCAAACCCGCAGCCCTGCAGCCCTGCTACCTCGAGGCACCGCAGCCGGTAGGCACCGCAGCCCTGCAGCCCTGCAGCCCTGCAGCCCCGCATACACGCAACCCTGCAGCCCAGCAAACCCGCAGCCCCGAAACCCTGCTGCCCCGCAGTCCCGCAGCCCCCGCAAACCCGCAAACCCGCAGCCCCGCGAACCCGCTGCCTTGCAGCCTCGCAGCTCAGCAGCCACGAGGCCCTACAGCCCCGCAGCTCTCAAGCCCCGCAGCCTAGCAGCCTTGCAGTCCCGCAGCACTGCAGCCTTGCAACCCCGCAAACCTACAGCTCCGCAGCTCCGCAGCCCCGGTGCCCCACGGCGCCGCACCCGCAAGGCCCCGCAACCACGCAGCCCTGCAGCCCCGCTGCCTTGAGGCACCGCAGCCGGTAGGCATCGCAGCCCTGCAGCCCTGCAGCTACGCAACCCTGCAGCCCAGCAAACCCGCAGCCCAGAAACCCTGCTGCCCCGAAGCCCCGCTGCCCCGCAACCCCGTAAACCCGCAGCCCCGCAAACACGCTGCCTCGCAGCCCCGCAGCCTCGCAGCTCTCAAGCCCCGCAGTCGCGCAGCCCCGCAGTCCAGCAGCCTTGCAGCCCCGCAACCCTGCAGCCTTGTAGCCCCGCAAAGCCACAGCCCAGCAGTTCCGCAATCCCGCAGCCCTGCAGCCCCGCAGTCCCGCAGCCCAGCAGCCTCTCAGCCCACAGCCCCGCAGCCCGCAGCCCCACAGCCCTGCAGCACCGAAGTCCTGCATACCTGCAGCCCTGCTGCCCCACGGCCCCACAACCGCGAGGCCCCGCAATCCCGCAACCCCACAGCCCACATCCCGGCAGCTCTGCATCCCCGCAGCAGCTCTGCAGCCCTTCAGTCCCACAACCTTGCAGCCCCGCAGACCTGCAACCTTGCAGCCCCGCAAACCCACAGCCCCGCAGTTCCGCAATCCCGCAGCCCCGCAGCCCTGCAGCCCAGCAGCCATGCAGCCCAGCAGTCCCGCAGCCCAGCAGCCTCTCAGCCCGCAGCCCCGCAGCCCGCAGCCTCACAGCCTTGCAGCACCGAAGTCCTGCATACCTGCAGCTCCGCTGCCCCACGGCCCCACAACCGCGAGACCCCGCAACCCGGCAGCCCCACAGCCCCACAGCCCACATCCCGGCAGCCCTGCATCCCCGCAGCAGCTTTGCAGCCCTGCAGTCCCACAGCCCTGCAGCCCTGCAGCCCTGCAGCCCCGCAGCCCCGCAGCCCCGCTGCCCCGTGGCCTCGCAACCGCAAGGCCCCGCATCCTCGCAGCCCTGCAGACCTGCAGTTCCGCAGCCCCACAACCCTGCAGCCCTGCAGCCCCACAGTCCCGCAACCCCGTAGGCCTGCAGCGCCACAGCCGCGCAACGCTGCAGCCCCGCAGCCCCGCAACCCCGCAGCCCCGGTGCCCCGCGGCCCCGAAGCCACGAGGCTCCGCTTCCCAGCAGCCCCGAGTCCCCGTAGCCACGCAGCCCTACACACACACACACATACACACACACACACACACACACACACACACACACACACACACACACACACACACACACACACACACACACACACACACACACACACATATTCATTCTCACAACACTTACACACACAACATCCATATTCACATCCCCAACACAAACATTCACACTCACACCGCAACATATGCATCAACACAGTCATCCCTCCATACTAATCCACAGTACAAACACAAACTTACTTTCCCCAACACACCTGTTAACACTCCCACGACACACACATTCACACTCACTTCCCCAACACACACCTAAACTCAATCCCTCAACCCACCCGCTTACACTCCCCCGACACACACACATCCACTCTCACTTCCCCAACACACCTACACTCAATCCCTCAACACACCCGCTTACACTTCCCCGACACACACAAATCCACTCTCACTCTCTCAACACACACCTACACTTAATTCCCCAGCACACCCACTTACACTCCCCCGATACACACACATCCACTCTCACTCCCTCACCACACACAACCACGCTTACTTCCCTTACAAACTCGAATACACTCCCCCAACACACTCATTCCCCCAGCACACGCATTCATACTCATTCATCACACTTACACCCACCCACATTCATCCATATCCACACTCACACACACACACACACACACACACACACACACACACACACACACACACACACACACACACACACACACACACACACACACACACACACACACACACACACACACACACACACACACATACAAACACACACACTCATTATCACCAACACAAAGATATGCAACCATTACACTCATCCCTCCATACTAATCCACAACACACACACACTTACTTCCTCCCAACAAATACACACACACACACACACACACACACACACACACACACACACACACACACACACACACACACACACTCCCCCCAAACACACATACACACTCACTCTCCCAACACACGCACTTACACTCATTCCCCAACACACCCGCTTATACTCCTCCGATACACAGACACCCACACTCACTTCTCCAACACACACATCCACACATACACCTATACTCACTCCCCGAACATACGCACTCCCTCAACACACCCACACTCACTCCCCTAAAGCACACAAACACCCTCATCTACCAAAACCTATACCCAGATTTATTCCCCGAAGACATACACCAACACTCCCTCTTACCTACACACAAATCAACAGTCACTCCCCCTAATGCACACTCCTTCACTCAATCCCCTAACACTCCTCCTCCTCAAAACACACACATCAACACTTATCCTTTCCAACACACACATACACATACATACACGCAGACCAACACACACACCCCAATTATCAATAACTCAAAACACACCCCACTTAACAATACCCCAAAATACACCCCAATTATCAATACCCAGAAACACACTCCACCTATCAATACCCTAAAAACACACTTCCTTATCAATACCCCAAAAACACACACCCTTATCAATACCCCAAAAACACCCCCACACTTATCAACACCCCAAAGCACACCACACTTATCAATACCTCAAAAACACATCCCAATTATCAATACCCAAAAAAAACACACCCTTATCAATACTCCAAAACACACCCTAACTATCAATACTACAAAACACACCCCAATTATCAATACCCCAAAACACACCCCAATTATCAATACCCCAAAACACACCACACTTATCAATACCCCAAAACACACCCCAATTATCAATACTACAAAACATACCCCAATTATCAATACCACAAAACACACTCCAATTATCAACACTACAAAGCAGACCCGAATTATCAATATCCCAAAACACACCCCAATTATCAATACCCCAAAACACACCACACTTATCAATACCCCAAAACACACCCCAATTATCAATACCCCAAAACACACCCAGGCACCACCATCAACATCAACATCACTCATTCCCCTACACACATACACACACTCACAATCGCTTCCCCAACACACATACACACACAGATACACAAATACACTCACTCCACGCAATACACGCACATGCGCACACACACATACATTCCACTAATATCCAGGCACCAACAACACACAAAGACACCCACACACTACCAACACAAACACAAACAGTCACACACCACCACTAACACACAAACACACCCACACACCATCAACACACACACACACACACACACACACACACACACACACATCATCAACACACAAACACACCCACACACCATCAACACACACACACACACACACACACACACACACACACACACACACACACACACACACACACACACACACACACACACGTACACACTCACACTCACATATATATACACATACACGCATTCATACAGACAGACATAGTAAATGCAAACATAATAAATACATACCTAACACATACATATATATATAAATTTATTTTTTATCAATACATACATAATTGATACATACATAATATATACATTTATATACGTTTTTTTTTTGTAAATACATACTTAATACATATATACATCATAAATACATACATAATACATACATATATAGAAATATTTTTTTTATCAATACATACATAATTGATACATACATAATATATACACATACATATTGTTTTTTTTATAAATACATACTTAATACATATATACATCATAAATACATACATAATATATAATACATACATACATACATAATAAATGCATACCTTATAATCATATACATAATAAATGCATAACATAATAATATACATAATAAATGCATACCTTATAATTACATACATAATAGATCTTAAAAGTATAATACCCACTTATCTATTTACTTACTTACGTACATATACATACATATCTACTTAACAACTACCTACCTAAGCTATCTAACTACCTAACTAACTACCTAACTACCTAATTAACTGCCTACCTACCTACTTAATAACTAATTAACTACCTACCTACCTACCAGCTCAGCAAGTCGTAATTGTCGAGTCATTAAAATGTTTTATCTATCTATTTCTCTATCTATTTCTCTATCTATGTGGCGTATAGAAAGAGAGATAGATAGATACGCACGCGTATTTCGGAAATAGGAAGTTTCCGCTCGGCGCCTCACCTCGGCTTGCCACAGCCCGGACCAGTTCCCGGTCCGTCTTGGCGACATGTTCAGTTCCGCTGCTCCTGCTGCTTCTGTCTCTGTCGCCTTCTCTTCCTGGCCTTGCTTTCCTTGGCCGACACCTCCTCTGCTCCTGTAGTTTTATATTTGAAAGTATAGGTTGGAGAGGAAGAGAAGGAAAACTTGCGGGAGGAGCTAGAAGAAGAAGAAGAAGAAGAAGAAGAAAAGGAAGAGGAAGAGGAAGAGGAAGAGGAGGAGGAAGAAGAAGAAGAGTGTGAGGAGGAGGAGGAGGAGGAGGAGGAAGGCTTGGCCTTGTCCTTCCGAGCCTGCCGGGGCTGGTGTTGGTGCCTTCGGTGCTTGGCGTCGTACCTTGCCCGCTTTTCGGGGTCCGACAGAGTGTCCACAGCTTGTTGGAGCAGCTGAAACCTTACAGTGGCCGCCTTGACGTCCTCGGGGTTCTTGTCCGGGTGTGTGACAAGGGCGAGACGGCGGAACTGTTTCCGTATTACATCTGGGGTGGCGTCGGCCGCCACGCCCAGGACATCGTAATAATTCATGTTCATATCAATTTTATCGTTATTCGTATTCATTGTGCTCTAATATGAATAAAAAAATTCAATAAACTAGTTCCCATACCTAAATAAGACAGGTTGAAAAACCAAGGTGCCCAGAATATTGAAGGAGTTTCATCCAGTAGTAAATCCTGTGGGTCCAACCTGTGGGTAGGTCCAACCTGTTGGTGTCATAAACTCGGAACACATTAAATATTTACATGAAAATCATTGTCTTTTTCTTATTATAAGATAAACT
>JAPQNM010000005.1:287751-290251 GCA_029783475.1 Metacarcinus magister
AACATAACACAACACTAGACCAAACAACGCAAGGCAACACAACGCAACACTAGACCAACCAACGCAAGGCAACACAACATAACACAACGCAACACTAGATCAAACAACGCAAGGCAACACAACACAACACAACGCAATACTAGATCAAACAACGCAAGGCAACACAACACAACACAACCCTAGACCAACCAACGCAAGGCAACACAACACAACGCAACACTAGATCAAACAACGCAAGGCAACACAACACAACACAACACAAGGCAACACTACACCAAACAACGCAAGGCAACACTACACCAAACAACGCAAGGCAACACAACACAACACAACACAAGGCAACACTAGACCAAACAACGCAAGGCAACACAACACAACACAACACAACGCAACACTAGACGAAACAACTCAAGGCAACACAACACAACACAACACTAAACCAAACAACGCAAGGCAACACAACACAACGCAACACTGAACCAAACAACGCAAGGCAACACAACACAACACAACGCAACACTAGACCAAACAACGCAAGGCAACACAACACAACGCAACACTATACGAAACAACTCAAGGCAACACAATAGAACACAACACTAAACCAAACAACGCAAGGCAACACAACACAACACAACACAACGCAACACTAGACGAAACAACTCAAGGCAACACAACACAACACAACACTAAACCAAACAACACAACACAACGCAACACTAGACGAAACAACTCAAGGCAACACAACACAACGCAACACTAAACCAAACAACGCAAGGCAACACAACAAGACACTAGACCAAACAACGCAAGGCAACACAACACAACACAACACAACGCAACACTAGATCAAACGACGCAAGGCAACACAACACAACACAACGCAACACTAGACCAAACAACGCAAGGCAACACAATACAACACAACGCAACACTAGACGAAACAACTCAAGGCAACACAACACAACGCAACACTAAACCAAACAACACAAGGCGACACAACGCAACACTAGATCAAACAACGCAAGGCAACACAACACAACACAACACAACACAATGCAACACTAGACCAAACAACGCACGACAACACAACACAACACAATGCAACACTAGACGAAACAACGCAAGGCAACACAACACAACACAACACAACACAACGCAACACTAGACCAAACAACGCAAGGCAACATAACACAACACAACGCAACACTAGATCAAACAACGCAAGGCAACACAACACAACACAACGCAACACTAGACCAAACAACGCAAGGCAACACAACACAACGCAACACTAGATCAAACAACGCAAGGCAATACAACACAACACAACACTAAACCAAACAACGCAAGGCAACACAACACAACACAACGCAACACTAAACCAAACAACGCAAGGCAACACAACACAACACAACGCAACACTAAACCAAACAACGCAAGGCAACACAACACAACACAACGCAACGCTAGACTAAACAACGCAAGGCAACATAACACAACACAACGCAACACTAGACTAAACAACGCAAGGCAACACAACACAACACAACGCAACACTAGACGAAACAACGCAAGGCAACACAACACAACACAACACAAAACCAAACAACGCAAGGCAACATAACACAACGCAACGAAACACTAGACCAAACAACGCAAGGCAACACAACACAACACAACGCAACACTAAACCAAACAACGCAAGGCAACACAACACAACACAACGAAACACTAGACCAAACAACGCAAGGCAACACAACACAACACAACGAAACACTAGACCAAACAACGCAAGGCAACACAACACAACACAACGCAACACTAGACGAAACAACTCAAGGCAACACAACACAACACAACACAACGCAAAACTAGACCAAACAACGCAAGGCAACACAACACAACACAACGCAACACTAGACCAAACAACGCAAGGCAACACAACACAACGCAACACTAGACGAAACAACTCAAGGCAACACAACACAACGCAACACTAGACCAAACAACGCAAGGCAACACAACACAAGGCAACACAACACAACACTAAACCAAACAACGCAAGGCAACACAACACAACACAACGCAACACTAGACGAAACAACTCAAGGCAACGCAACACAACGCAACACTAGACCAAACAACGCAAGGCAACACAACACAACGCAACACAACAGAACACTAAACCAAACAACGCAAGGCAACACAACAAAACACAACACTAGACCAAACAATGCAAGGCAACACAACACAACACAACGCAACACTAGATCAAACAACGCAAGGCAACACAACACAACACAACACAACGCAACGCTAAACCAAACAACGCAAGGCAACGCAACACTAGACCAAACAACGCAAGGCAACACAACACAACACAACACAACACTAGACCAAACAACGCAAGGCAACACAACACAACGCAACACTAGACCAAACAACGCAAGGCAACACAACACAACACAACACACACAACACAACACACAGAATTGGA
>JAPQNM010000005.1:300251-305251 GCA_029783475.1 Metacarcinus magister
CGTCAGAGAGAGAGAGAGAGAGAGAGAGAGAGAGAGAGAGAGAGAGAGAGAGAGAGAGAGAGAGAGAGAGAGAGAGAGAGAGAGAGAGAGAGAGAGAGAGAGAGAGAGAGAGAGAGAGAGAAAGAGAGAGAGAGCAATTGTACTTTCCCTTTCTATACATTCTATTTTCGTATGCTCTACTTTCTCTTACCCAATTGAACCACACAATTGCATTTCCTACCTTGAATTTGAGTCCATTTTGCGCACACGTGTAGCTTCTAAGGCGGAGTATTTTTAACCGTATTGAAGGAAGGAACGCAAAGTGTAACCCAAACATGTTAGTCCTAAGTTTGTTTTCCTTTGTTTCAACTTTTCTTCTTGTCTTCAGCCGCGAGACCTCGAAGGAAACAGTGGGACAAGTTGTCTTATGCGTGTGTCCGCGTGCATGTGATGGACGGCAAGGGAGGGAGGGAGGGAGGGAGGAAGGAGAGAGGCTGGGAAGGAGGGAGGAAAGGAGGCATGAAGAGGGAGGGAGAGTAGGAAGGGGAAGAAAGGAAGGAAGGAGGCAGGAACAGGAAGGAAGAGTAGGAAGACGTAGGAGAATCAGAGGGAGGGCAGGAAGAGTAGGAGCGTGAGGGAGAGGAGGAAGGAATGATTAACTTGAGCGAGGCAAAGGAAGGAAAATGAATGGGAGAGAAGTGGTGAAATGATAAAAGAATAACAGTTTTCCTTGGCATGGAAAGATGAATAATATGTGTGTACAGAAGAACTATTATTGTCGGCTCGTGCACACACTCCCCCGCCCCCCACGCCCCCCTCATACCCCCACGCCCCCTCCCAGGCTTGTCTTTTTTTTCTTTGTGTGTTTTGCGAGGCAAATCTTTGGACTCTTCGCGTACTGTGTAAATGGGTGGATGGTGAAGACATTCCGACATCATTATTTTGTTGAAACATTCTTTCAAGTCCTCACGAGCGTGGAGAACAGGCGCCGCTCACAATGGTCTCAGGAACAAGAGATCTCCAGCTTCTCTGGCGTCCGTGGATGAAAAGACAAATATAGCCTTGAGCGGCGCTGCGGGTTGGGGTGGGGCGGAGCGGGATGAGGAGGTACTATAGTGGCCTGGTTAGCAATATGATATCTAGACTTTAAAGAATATTTCCGTTGCTGATGCGTTAATATGTGGGAACGAATCACCTGCCATCAGTGTTACAGGTGCCTCCTTAGTGTGTGCCAAACATAACACATCAACACACACACACACACACACACACACGAGGATGGGAACACAACAAATAAACTTAGAAACGCGCACGCATTCTTGAAAGGCCTTGTGTATCTCATTCTGCATAACGCGAGATACTTCAGTAGATCATTCTAATGTGACCAATTCTGAATAATTATAAAGAAGAAATTGCTTACGTTGTTTGTAAAAAGAATAACTCGAGATCGTGTTTCCTTGTCGGTTGGAGCCGCGGGCACAGTGCTCACTAACATCATACGTTCATTGTTTTTTTTGTTTTTTTTTTGTTTTTTTTACATAAAAAGGACACTGGCCAAGGGAAAACAAAAACGCGTAAAAAAAAAAATCCCTCTTGTCGCTAGACCCTGTAAAGAAGACAGTAGGAGAAAACAAAGCAAGGATTGGATTATCAGTTAACATTAGAGTTGTCTTGACACTCCTCTTTTGAAAGAGTTTAAGTTATAGGCAGGTGGAAAAATAGACAAAGGAAGAGAGTTCCAGAGTTTACCAGTGTAAGTGATGAAAGAGTGAAAATACTGGTTAACTCTTGCATTAGGAGGATGGACAGAATAGGAATGAGAAGAAGTAGAAAGTCTTGTGCAGCGAGGCCGCCGGAGGGGTGGAGGCATGCAGTTAGCAAGTTCAGAAGAGCAGTCAGCATGAAAATAGCGGTAAAAGATAGATAAAGATGCAACATTGCGGCGGTGACTTAAAGAATCAAGACAGTCAGTTAGAGGGGGAGAGTTGATGAGACGAAAAGCTTTAGACTCTACTCTGTTTAATAAGGCTGTGTGAGTTGAACCCCCCAGACATGAGAGCCATACTCCATACATGGGCGGATAAGGCCCCTGTACAGAGCGAGCAGCTAAGAGGAAGAGAAAAATGGACGCAGACGCCATAGGATACCTAACTTCTTGGAAGCTAATTTAGCAAGAGTAGAGATATGAAATTGCCAGTTTAGATTTTTAGTAAAGGATAGACCGAGTGTGTTTGATGTGGAGGAGAGGGGCAGTTGAGTGTCATTGAAGAAGAGGAGATAGTTATCTGGAAGGTTATGTCGAGTAGATAGTAGTAGAAATTGAGTTTTTAAGGCATTGAACAGAACCAGGTATGTTCTGCCCCAATCAGAAACTAGTGAAAGATCAGAAGTTAGACGTCCTATAGCATCTTGCCTTGAATCATGTACTTGTTGCTTCTCTCAGATTCTCGGGAAATATCGGTATTCCGGCAAAATATTCCGGAAGCATGATTCAATAACATCTGTTGATTACAAAATCTTACGAGAAATCACATTTACAATTCACTGTAAAGCCACTGCTAACAACCTCTCATAGCTTTATACTTTGCCTGGAAACACGTTCGCCGGAATTTGATGATTTAAAAGTAGAGGAAAATATGTTAATGGCCTCCAAAGAAATATGAAATTAAGAAATCTCTTGAATGAAACACTTTCAAAAGACAGACGCTGTATTGTGAGGTGAGCCTAGCGTGCATATTACGAGTGAGACTGTTGGCACCTCAAAAACTGCAGTCGAGTTAAAGAAGAATGTCCACACTGTTTTCCATCTTCTTTAATTATATTCTAAGCTCCAGTTGTCTTTCAGTCTATGCTACACTTGAACTTTTGTATTTCCACAATTAAGAAGCTCTTGGATTTAACTCATTGTCAACGCTCAAGCTTTTACATTTTTTAAACTTTCACTAATTCATTCGTTTGTTTCTGTATAATCATTAATCACACTTTTCTGTTCATGGCACTGAAGATAACCTTCTCTCCTCTCCTTCCTTCGTCTAAATTCATATTCACTTTTACGTAGCCTCTGTAACCCAGACAACCGGCACGTGCTGGTACAGTAATACGCACACGCACACACACACACACACACACACACACACACACACACACCACACCACACCACACCACACCACACCACACCACACCACACCACACCACACCACACCACACCACACCACACCACACCACGCCACGCCACGCCACGCCACGCCACGCCACGCCACGCCACGCCACACCACACCACACCACACACACACCACACACACACACACACACACACACACACACACACAGACACACACAGACACACACACACACACACACACACACACACACAGACACACACACACACACAGACACACACACACACACAGACACACACACACACACACACACACACAGACACACACAGACACACACACACACACACACACACACACACACACACACACACACACACACACACACACACGAGGTTAAACAGATTGGATAGCTGATCCTTAAACTTCCTTATATCCTGCTTTGCTTCATCGCGTTACTCGTGTCTGTACATGAACTCGAAATCGTCAAGCGAATCCATCCTTTTATATACGTCGCTCCACTAACGTTTTGCATTAAATAACACCAGACCATGATACTTGTTAATCCCTTAGCTTGGTGCTGCACTGGATGGGAGGCGATGGGAGGTGATGGGAAAGTGATGGAAAGGCGATGAGTGGTGATGGGAATGGAAAGGGGGATGGGATGGTGATGAAGAAGTGGATGGAGGTACTAGATGATGATGGTGGACGGTGATGCCTGGGTATAGGTGGTGATATCTGGGTGGTGATGGGTGGTGATGAATGGGTCGTGATGAAACTGATGACTGGATCCTCGAGTAAGCTCAGGTCTTAGAAAACAGACAGACAGACACAGACAAACAACACAGACGCACGCAAGCAAACTCGCAGATATAACGTAGTGGTGCAAACAAACAAAGCCTTTCACCCAAAACCTCACTTAGTTCTGATGGGAAAAAAAGAATAATAATCCTTTGTTCTTATTTACATGTTACCTTCTGTCACCTTTCTACCCGTCACCTTCCCGTCATCTTCCCGTCACCTTCCCGCCCGTCACCTTTCCGCCCGTTACCTTCCCGCCCGTCACCTTCCCGCCCGTCACCTTTTCCCCCCGTTACCTTCCCGCCCGTCACCTTCCCGCCCGTCACCTTCCCGCCCGTCACCTTCCCGCCCGTCACCTTCCCGCCCGTCACCTTTCCGCCCGTAACCTTGCCCGTCACCTTCCTTCCCGTCACCTTCCTTCCCGTCACCTTCCTTCCCGTCACCTTCCTTCCCGTCACCTTCCTTCCCGTCATCTTCCCGCCCGTCATCTTCCTGTCACCTTCCCGTCACATGACCCACGCGAGAGACTAAAGACTTGCACACAAATTGCTGACGCTATAAACTGCACCTTCAGGAGGAGGAGGAGGAGGAGGAAAAGGAGGAAGTGGAGGAGGAGGGAGGAGGAAGAGGAGGAGGAGGAGAAGGAGGAGGAGGAACACATAGGAACACATAGGAAGAACAAACAGCAACAGGCCTGCTGGCCCTTACGAGGCTGTTTGTGATAGAGACTACACTATCTAATCTAGAGTGAAGGATACAGGATAGTAAGGGTGAAGGCTTCTCCCATTAGCCATGGCTGGCAGGAAAGGAAGGCCAACCATGCACTATGAAAAAATGCATGGAAATTTTTTAGACCAGACTATCACTACTGTCACTACCACTACTGCTACTACTACTTCCTGGCAAGCGATGTCAGGCCACTAGCGATGTCTTCCGAATCGACGTTTCGTGAGGAGGAGGGGGAGGAGGAAGAGGAGGAGGAGGAGGAGGAGGAGGAGGAGGAGGAGGAGGAAGAAGAGGAGGAGGAGGAGGAGATTCAATAGAGACGCAATATTTTGTCTGTGAAAATCTCCTTAAGGTGACTTGAGGTGAGTCTTGTAACGT